>JBBBDQ010030338.1:0-213249 GCA_037127315.1 Ascarosepion bandense
TGGGAGGGGATGGCTAGTAAATTTCAATGCTTCTAAAACGAAGCTGTTATCAACTAACCACCATAGACAATCGCATCTACCTCCCATTAGCATGGGACAAGCTAGCCTCCCAGAGAGTAAAATACTACACCTCCTTGGCCTTACACTTTCTGCGGACCTCAAATGGAATGACTATATCGAATTCATTGCCAAATCTGCTGC
This sequence comes from Ascarosepion bandense, assembly GCA_037127315.1. Taxonomy (NCBI): domain Eukaryota; kingdom Metazoa; phylum Mollusca; class Cephalopoda; order Sepiida; family Sepiidae; genus Ascarosepion; species Ascarosepion bandense. Next base: position 202 of record JBBBDQ010030338.1, read on the forward strand.
TATGAAAGTCGGCTCTCTGGGCAGGACCCGGAAGTTTTCCCACCTGAATCTATTCTGCACATATACAAATCTACCATCCGCCCGTGTATTGAATATTGCTGCCATATCTGGTCGGGTGCCCCTGCCACCCTCCTTGGGCTTCTTGACAAAATACAAAGGAGGATCTGTAACGTGGTTGATACTGACTTGGTAGACCGGCTACAACCACTCTCTCACCGGCGTGATGTGGCTTCCTTGTGCCTCTTCTACAAGTACTTTCATGGCTTCTGCTCCGATGAGCTTAGATCACTGGTGCTGCCTAAGCACGAATTTACACGAGATACTAGATTAGCAACTAAGTCCCACCCTTTTACAGTTAAATAGATAAGATGTAACCGTAAATTCTACTGCAACAGCTTCTTTTCTCGCGCTTCCCGCCTGTGGAACTCCCTTCCACAAGTCTGCTTTCCCGACAGCTACAATCCCCAGGTGTTTAAATGTAGGGTCAATAGACACCTCCTATCACACTAACTCCCAATTATTCTCAGAACACTCTCATCTACCGAACCCTCATTCTCGGTATCCTTACCCGCCTATCACCCACCCTCTGACATTTCCTATATTTAAACATTCTCGGTATCCCTACCCGCCTATCACCCACCCTCTGACATTTCCTATATTTAATCATCCTTTCACCACTCTATGAAGCCCCCTGCGCAGTAGTGGCAGTGACATGACTTTCTCGGGGTGAAACGCTTATAAAAAAAAAAAAATAATTGTAAGGTTCAAAAGCTACTATAAACATATTACAAAGTTAGGTATTAAGAGGTGAGAGGCACAGTTTCAGTGGACATATGCAAGAAATATCAACTAACACTAGACTTATTAAACACTATTTATTCATTATGTTTAATCTATGGAAAGCTCCAGCGAAATTTGATTGATATAGCCCTAAGATTTTGCATATATATGTGTGAACCTGCAGAAAATAGATCATGAAATCTTAAAAAGATGTTTTTGTTTAAGTTTAAAAACGGTTTTTATGGCCTCAGAATCATTTATATGCTAAATACGAGGAAATTAAAATAAAGTATCACAAATACCTAAACGCGGCAAATATGTGAATGAAATTTGTCAGTATGTTCGAATATAGAAAAAACGGAATGTAGCAAGCCCCTTGTTGTGCTATCGCTGCTACCATGGAAGGTGCTCAGAGAGACTATATTCCTTGGTTTCATCAATTCTAACCTTCCAGAGAAGGACCCATTATTCCACTCACATTGTAGAAAACCACCACATTCCCTCTGTAATCCATCAGTTAGAAGCAGCCTTTGAGATTTGAAACACAATTACTCGACAGGCCGTCAAAAGCAAGGGAAAATTTACTCGCCCCCAAATCATTTTCTTAATCGTCTCCTTACGTAAACATAGCGTGAATCGACGACGGAAAACAAAAGATGAAAATTTAATTAAAATTTCGAACGTGTCAGAAAGGATTTAAAAATTTTAAAAAATAATAACAGCAAAATTTGATCTTTCCTCTTAATAACAGCATAAATATTTTGATGATAAAACTTAGTTTTTATTAGTTTGATAAGCTGCTTTTTGGTGGGTGGGCAACTGAGTGGAAGTACTTAAATTTGTAGTTTATTTCTTCTGTTTGACTACCACCACCATCTCATTCATAATAAAAAAAATAACAAATCAGATTTTCTCAACTATTTTATTTAAACAAATTACTTACTTGTATAATTTGTTTTTTGTGCGTGATGAAAAGAAGTATTCGTTTTTTTTTCTTTCTTTCAAATGTGCATTTTTACTTCTTGTAAACGAGGAGTAAATATAGATGTTGAGTCAAGGATAATATTTTTCCAAATGAGTTTCTAAACATCTGTGAGCGTCTTTAATCTGGGTGACAGAGACATTTTGGCTCCACTCTGGAGGCGTTAATTAAACGAATGTTTACACTGACCGGGACGATAAAAGCAAGACATGAGCTTGTCCATCTCAATTCCATTTCTCAGATCTTGCTTTGATGATTGCAAGATGTCACTGCCATATTTCAGCGTAAATCAGGCGCCATGCATAATACTAAAGAGTTCAATGATGTCATGGTAGGTCATTCTAAGTAACTTGTGAATCTTCAATGGCATATTTTTGGATTGTAACAGGAATCAGATTTCCTTTTTCTGTATTTGAAGGGACACGTTTCATTGCAAGATTTTTAATCGACCGCAGTCGAGTAAAGCAATAATCTTTAATCACCCAATTAAATTTTTAATCCACTGAGTCGAACGGGTGAGTGAAATCTCAAAGGCTGATGAGAAGTAAGTTTCACTCGAACAGATTTTTCCTGCCAACAGTACTCAGTGTAGACAGCTCCCAAGTGGATGTTTTCTTAAACACTACAATCCTAACCAGTTCAAGTTTAATCGTTTTCTTCTCGGATTTATTTAAATTTAATATTAACACAACCCTCTACCGTCATTATACAGTTTGAAGGTTACTGTAAAAAACATAAGTAGTTCCACGGGTAATATTGTAGATAACCACCCTCGACAACGTTCAAATGGAAGCCATTAAATAAGTGAGACGAAATAATCAATTATTCTACATGTTACACATCTTTCAGATGTTGTCGCCTCCAGACACATTTACTGCCATCCTTGATTAATCAGAAGTTCTAATATTTTTCACACGCTAGATGAACCGTTAGGAGACCCGTTCTACATGTTTTGTTTGCACATATATTAAGAAATACCAAGCACTTCTCTATGTTTAATGTAGTTTCTATCGGAAACAAAATAGTTAGAATTCATTCATTGTACAGTATGAAGAATATTTTCAATAACATTATTATATTTGTCTATATTTCTGAAATGATGTAGTTTGACATTTCTACGACGTTTCGGCAGCAAGGAATGAGAATGATATACCCAGTGATTGTAATAAAAAGTTCGGTTGAAATTTCTTAGCACCTGAAGTAGGCTGGGGCGTACATCAACTGAAACGTCGTACAAATAGCAACAAAGATGAAAACAATTGTCCGAATAGTGTAAATAGTAAAACATTATTAAAATTTAATTCCAAATCTTGGGTCTGGTAGAATCTGCTATTGACCTTATCTAACATCCGTCTGCCTATGTCTTCATCCTCAACGTGACAGGGGTGGCTTTCAGGGAAGAAAGGGCAACACGTGTGCATAAATTTAAATTCAGAATTTTCCTTCTGCTACAATTGTTTTTAACCCTCTATGGCCATTCGTATCATATTTGATACAGTATTTCCCTATAAGGAAACATTTGGTATTTCCCTATAAGGAAACCTTTGGTATTCATTGACTGAGCAGTCAGTACTGCTTTCATTTGAAATTTATAAAACATTTCTCTTAAAAAATTTTTCAGGAAAATATTTCTTTCAAGGCTTGTTTTCATACTGTATCAAATATGATACGAATGGCCCTAGAGGGTTAATAATATAATATGATTAAGGCTTCTACTTGTCATAAAGTGGGGGATCAGTTCTATATTGTTATGAAGTAATAAACAGATCCCCCACTAATATGATACGAATGGCCCTAGAGGGTTAATAATATAATATGATTAAGGATTCTACTTGTCATCAAGTGAGGGATCAGTTCTATATTGTTATGAAGTAATAAACAGATCCCCCACTAATATGATACGAATGGCCCTAGAGGGTTAATAATATAATATGATTAAGGCTTCTACTTGTCATAAAGTGGGGGATCAGTTCTATATTGTTATGAAGTAATAAACAGATCCCCCACTAATATGATACGAATGGCCCTAGAGGGTTAATAATATAATATGATTAAGGATTCTACTTGTCATCAAGTGGGGGATCAGTTCTATATTGTTATGAAGTAATAAACAGATCCCCCACTAATATGATACGAATGGCCCTAGAGGGTTAATAATATAATATGAATAAGGATTATACTTGTCATCAAATGGGGGATCAGTTCTATATTGTTATGAAGTAATAAACAGATCCCCCACTAATATGATACGAATGGCCCTAGAGGGTTAATAATATAATATGATTAAGGCTTCTAGTTGTCATAAAATGGGGGATCAATTCTATATTGTTATGAAGTAATAAACAGATCCCCCACTAATATGATACGAATGGCCCTAGAGGGTTAATAATATAATATGATTAAGGCTTCTACTTGTCATAAAGTGGGGGATCAGTTCTATATTGTTATGAAGTAATAAACAGATCCCCCACTAATATGATACGAATGGCCCTAGAGGGTTAATAATATAATATGATTAAGGCTTCTAGTTGTCATAAAGTGGGGGATCAGTTCTATATTGTTATGAAGTAATAAACAGATCCCCCACTAATATGATACGAATGGCCCTAGAGGGTTAATAATATAATATGATTAAGGATTCTACTTGTCATCAAGTGGGGGATCAGTTCTATATTGTTATGAAGTAATAAACAGATCCCCCACTAATATGATACGAATGGCCCTAGAGGGTTAATAATATAATATGATTAAGGCTTCTAGTTGTCATAAAATGGGGGATCAGTTCTATATTGTTATGAAGTAATAAACAGATCCCCCACTAATATGATACGAATGGCCCTAGAGGGTTAATAATATAATATGATTAAGGCTTCTACTTGTCATAAAGTGGGTGATCAGTTCTATATTGTTATGAAGTAATAAACAGATCCCCCACTAATATGATACGAATGGCCCTAGAGGGTTAATCAAATCTAAAGAGACTAATTTTTTCTAATACTTAACTCAGAGTCAGGGAAGATAATGATTCGTACCATTCCAAGAGGTATCAAAGAGCAAAAGAATTAAACCAACTCAACTGGAAGTCGAATTTAGTTCTTCGAGTTCTCATTCAGAAACGCTATCCATTATGCAACATGTACATATTCTGAGGACCTTAGATGCTATGTCAGGATCTGTTATCGGAGGCCTTAATTTGAACAACATAAGGTATGCAGATGATACAATACTGATTGCAGACACGGAAAGAAAACTACAAGACTTACTACAGAAGTTAGCTGAAGAGAGTGATAAAAAAGAACTAAAAATATACATCAAGAAAACTGAATGCATGGTCATCAGCAAAAAGAGCAACCTAAAATGCCAAATACAGATGGGGGATACTAGAATCAAGCAAGTACAAAAATTTAAATATCTAGGAAGTGTTCTAACAGACGATGGAAAGTGCGACACAGAGATCTGAAGGCGAATTGGCATGATGAAGGACGCGTTCCAGAAGCCGAGTAAAGTACTAAGACACAGGAAACTTTCACTAGAAACAGAATGCTAGATTTCTATGTGATGTCAGTTCTTTAATACGGCAGTGAATGTTGGACAATATCATATAAGATGAAGGACAAACTTGAAGCAGCAGAAATGTGGTTCTACAGAAGGGTGCTGCGGATATCATTGGCCGAGCATGTGAGCAATGATGAGGTGTTGAAAAAAATGCCAATGAAAAGAAAATTAATAGTGAGCATCAAGAAGAGACAACTGAAGTTCCTGGGACATGCAGTGAGGAAGGAGGGCTTGGAGAAGCTGATACTAACAGGCCAAATGGAAAGAAAAAGAGACAGGGGAAAGCAGCGGGAGCAGGTGGATGACGGAACGGAGGTTGCGTGGTGTAACAGATGAAAACCTACTAAGAGCCATCAGGGATAGGAAGACTTGGAAAGCTATGATCGCCTACGTCCTGAAAGGACAGGGCACATAGAATAAGAAGATAACATTCAGAACTAACAATTCTACATGAAGGCTGAAGTAAATGCACGCTTTTAAAAGTTTAATTTTATTTGTTTCTTAATTTAGTTAACAATTAAAGACTCCTAGAAGAATTACTGCAATTAAAATAAGTAAAGTACTTTTATGATAAAAAAACAGCATTTTCAGGTCAATGTGAATATGGTTGCAGCAAATCGAAGAATACATTTTCATTACTGAATAATTTAATTATAAATTCACATGAATAAAATATATTTCTTATGGAAAATGCTAACTGACTTCATAATACGAATAGAAATAAAACATTTCTCTAAAAGATAAAATATTAGCATATGTAATATAAATCTAATCTTAAAATACGAACGAATAGAAGATCTACTTGTAAGATTTTTATTTAAATATTAAATTAGCAAATAACTTTGTAAAAAATATGTAGGTTATATCAACAAGTGGCAGTTAACAAGACACAGAACAGAGTCGATCTAAAAAAAAGTTGATAAAACAGAAAATTATCAAGCCCTTGGTGCCGGCGTTTTTAAAAATGAAGCTGCAAATCCCTCCTGTTGTTATCAGAGTGAAATACAGGGAAAGAACGGGTGAACTGAAAAAATATAATAAATATTAGAACTTTCTTAAAGATAGCGAAACTGAAAACTGCTCAGTGAGCATGCGCGATTATATGCTTGATTAATCAAATCTCTTTTTATTCTTGATTGACTAGACAGGGCATCTAGACGTGGGGTAATGGTTAGCATTCTTGCTTTGCTAGAACAATTCAGACTGAGCAGTAACGTCGTTTCTCACTGGATGCCGCATACTTTCGCCTGTGTGACACATCATACCATGCTGAGAAAATCACATTATCTGACTAAGTAACATTTTTTTTTATAGTAGCTTGCTGTTTTTTTTGCAGCGGACAGCTTGCCACCAAATGCTATAGAACCAATTTTATCCTGCTATTTAACCCATAGCTGGGGGAATAAGAGATTAAATAATTGTTCTGTTTCTTATTAGACTGCAATGCGCTTTACAATTTGGGTGTCACATTTGTCATCCAGAGTTAAAATATCTAAATTTATTTATAAATGGAACTGTGTGTGTGTGTGTGTGTGTGTGCTTGTGTCTGTGTGTGTGTCTGTTGCATATAGACTCCGAAACGGCTGAACCGATTTTCTTGAAAATTTACACAGTTGTACGATAAGCGTCTGCGAGTGTTCTTAGCTCGGTTTTGTGTCGAGGTACCCCCGATAAATATCGAAAATCGATAATCGAAAAAATCGGGTTATAGAAGGAGTGGTCCGATTTTAATCAAATTTGATACACTCTTAGACAAAGACATAAGAAACGATATTCAGGAGTTTCAAGGTAGCAATTCTTACAATAGTGCAGAAAATCGATAATATATATATATATATATAAAAGGCAAGATGTTTGTGTGTCAGTCTACGGTTTTGCTTTAACTGGAAACAACTATTGCTTTTTAGTCTTTCGTGCTAACATCCAAAGAGTCTGAGCTCCTGGACCATGGATTAGTTCTAAAGCTTTCATTACACTCGAGCAACGCCGGGCTATACTGCTAGTTTATATATATTTACACTTTTGTAGTTATTTTGATTTTTTTAAAATTTGTACTTCATTTCATAAGCTTTTTATTTTGCTGACAAACAAAGGTTTTGTCTTCTGATAATTAGTTTTGTCGGTTCTTCTTGCTTTCCTTTACTGCCTTGTCTAGAAGGTTATTTACTTTTCTTTCTGAATCTGTCAACAATCCCGGGCCATTTTCATATTATCCATTGATAAATTCTGTCTGGGTACACATCTCCCCTACGATGGGACCGGTGTAGAGGTTAAATTATTCCGATCAAAAGACACATGCTTGTCTTACACCTTTTTTTTTATTTTTGTACCTACCCAATTCATTTTCCATCTGTACGCAGATTCACTAGAGTTCTTAAAAAATGACACTAGAGATGACAACTTCCAGTACTCAGGAAAACAGAACGTAGTGCTCTCCAAATTAATTAGGCGTTACATCTTCAGGTTGGAATAACGGATAAAACTGCATGTCAGGAAAGTTAATTCAGATTTTTGAGTATAAAAACGTCAGTAAATATTAAAATCCCTTCACTAGAGACTACAAGATGGTTTACATATATATAAGTCATTGGTGTCTGTTGGATCTGTAACGTAATTTCCTGGTTTTTTAGACATTTTTAAGATATCTACAAAAACTAAAATTCAACCTTTAAATTAAAATCGATTTAATACCCTTCAAACTATTATATTCTAAGTAGTTGCATGACGCAGGAAGCATTCCAGCAGTTGAGTAAAATATGAAGAAACAGGACAATTGCATGTGAGCAATGATGAGGTCCTAGAAAGGATGGAAACAAAAGGGAAATTAATACTGAGCATCAGCAAAAGACAGCTGAAGTTCCTAGGGCATGCAATGAGGAAGGAAGGCTTAAAGAACCTGATACTAACAGGCCAGATAAAAGAGAAAAGATACAGGGGAAAGAAACAGCTAACATAATTAAAGGACCAAATCAGGTCGATGATGGAACGATGGTTGTGTGGAGGAACAGAAGAAGGCGTGCTAAGAGCCACCAGGGATGGGGAGACGTGGAAAGCCATGATCGCCGACGTTCTGAAGGGACAGGGCACATAGACAAAGAAATAGTTACCATAAATTTTGTAATTCTTCTGGGTCGGTAATGAATTTGTCATTGTTAGTCAGGTTTTGGTTTTGAAAGATGCCATTCAGTGGATAAAATTGGGGAGAACTGGTTGGAATGTAATGTAAAAGAAAACCATTTTTTTATGATTCTTCCTTCAAAGTTTATAGGGAGATTTTATCTTATAAGCTGCAGACCTACCTACATGTGTTTTAAGAGTTGAAATCTGGTGACATCTCGATATTTATTCATAATTACTTTTAAATGTTTGTCGAAATTATAGTTATTTGTAAGTAACGGTTACTCGAGTTCTGTTTGTGTCTTATCTTTGTACCTGAGAACATTACTGGACATAAATATAAGCATTAGAAATAGCGTATGAAATTTATGTAAAATTAAAGCGATCCTAGAGTTCATTGCAATTGAAAGGCCAGTGTCTGGTAGAATATCTTTTCTGGTCATCTTTGGCCCATATACTGAGAGCGAATAAGGAATACAGAAAGCAAAATATGAAAGACAAAATAGTTAGAAAATGTTCGGGAAAATAATGATAATTAAAAACATTAAGTTAAAGATAATACAATTTGAATCTCAGAACACGAAGTATTAAAAGAAAGAATTAAAAAGCTCGTTGGCATTACTGACATGTGCCAGACGCTTATCAACTCCAAAGTAAATGCGGAGGGGTGGTATCTACCAAATCACTGATCTTAATAATAATTTATAGTGAAATTTTACTAGACGGATAGAATATTTGTTCTAATCGTACACATTAGCAATCACAGCCTATGATGATTGTTTAGTAAGAAATCTTTACTGTTATTGCTTGATGATGACTAGTATTTCTGCCTCAAATTCATAGAGATTTTATTTTCAGGGAAAATACCAGTTGATGGATGAATTTATCAGTACAACTCCTAATAAGTATTTCATTACCGTTTTATTTCTCTTCGTCTGATTAGCACCCAGTCAACAAGCTGCTAAATAGTCAAAAACTACACTGCTATTTAACCCATATTGAGGAGTACAGAAATTGATTGATTAGCAATGTTGCCATATGTATTTGCGCGAATGTAAGTGCAACTATTTCGGCAGGAATTTGAACGTGACGAATCGATTACATTGACATCACCCTGGAGGGATTTTTATCTTAGCGGACGCAACACTGATTTCCATGGCCATTTCCATTTCTTAACACAATCTCGACCGTTGTTATAAAATTCATATAACTCGCGTAGTTTTGCTTAAGAAATCTGTATTGAGTGAATAACAGGTTTAATGATATGAGAAACACGAATTAATAGTACATTATTAAAGAACTTTGCAGTTAGTGCGGCAATGCGTACGACTAAAATGCTACATCTTGCATTCAAAGGCTTTTTTCTCTTGTTCATAAGAATGGCAATTATTTACAATATTGATTGTACTATGAAACTATGTTGAAGATGTTTGCTCTGTATTATTGCTGTTCTCAAATTAGATATTTCTAAAATAATCAATGTTTTAATTTTCCGTCACCACTTCACCGTGTTTGACACTTTAGCAATGATTTGCATATAAAGTTGGGAGGCTGAAACCGGCTGCATGTCACCAAAATGACTGCTGTTTGTTTACAATTGCGCAAATTAGCTTAGAATTTCGGATCTGCGCATGTGTTAGTGTTGTCATATAACGTGCCAGGTTTCACTAATTTTTCTTAAAAACCATCGAAGTTAGAACAAAAAAATCGATTTGCACATGATTCTGGCGCGCAGTGTAGGAAAGAAGAAGAATCAAAATATTGGACTCAAAATTGTCAAATATACTTCTTTCTCTATCACTCTTCCAATCGCTTTTTCTTTTCCCTCCTCTTTCTCTCTCTCTCTCTCTCTCTCTCTCTTTCTCTCAATCTGCTATATACTTTCATTATGTGGCTGATCATCGCTCTCTGCAACTTCCACTCCATCTTTACTCGAATAAGCAATAGCTCTTTCTCTCCCTCAAATTCCCTCTCTCTCTTTCTCTCAATTTGCTATATATTTTCATGATGTAGATGGTCATCGCTCTCTGCAACTTCCACTCCATCTTTACTCGAATAAGCAATCGCTCTTTCTCTCCCTCAAATTCCCTCTCTTTCTCTTTCTCATAATTTGCTATATATTTTCATGATGTAGAAGGTCATCGCTCTCTGCAACTTCCACTCCATCTTTACTCGAATAAGCAATCGCTCTTTCTCTCCCTCAAATTCCCTCTCTCTCTCTTTCTCTCAATTTGCTATATATTTTCATGATGTAGACGGTCATCGCTCTCTGCAACTTCCACTCCATCTTTACTCGAATAAGCAATCGCTCTTTCTCTCCCTCAAATTCTCTCTCTCTCTCTCTCTCTTTCTCTCAATTTGCTATATATTTTCATGATGTAGACGGTCATCGCTCTCTGCAACTTCCACTCCATCTTTACTCGAATAAGCAATCGCTCTTTCTCTCCCTCAAATTCTCTCTCTCTCTCTCTTTCTCTCAATTTGCTATATATTTTCATGATGTAGACGGTCATCGCTCTCTGCAACTTCCACTCCATCTTTACTCGAATAAGCAATCGCTCTTTCTCTCCCTCAAATTCCCTCTCTTTCTCTTTCTCTCAATTTGCTATATATTTTCATGATGGAGACGGTCATCGCTCTCTGCAACTTCCACTCCATCTTTACTCGAATAAGCAATCGCTCTTTCTCTCCCTCAAATTCCCTATCTTTATCTTTCTCTCAATTTGCTATATATTTTCATGATGTAGACGGTCATCGCTCTCTGCAACTTCCACTCCATCTTTACTCGAATAAGCAATCGCTCTTTCTCTCCCTCAAATTCCCTCTCTCTCTCTTTCTCTCAATTTGCTATATATTTTCATGATGTAGAAGGTCATCGCTCTCTGCAACTTCCACTCCTTCTTTACTCGAATAAACGATTTGTGCTTTTAACTTTATTTTTTATCTTCCTCGAACTTGTAGGGCCATTCATTCGCTCAGTAGTGTTTTACCTAGCGTTTCTCTCGTTCAATGTGTGCTTTGAAATTCAAATTCACAATCATTGGACGGTCGAAAGAACCATTCCAAAACCCAAGCGCTGAAGAAAAAAGAAAGATTTCGTTAGTAAACAAAGGAAAGAGAGCCACCTTTCTATGCGATATCCATCCTTTTATATGGGAGGAAATAATAGACACTATTTTCAAGGATGAGTGGAAAACTAGAGGCAACGAATTGTTCTACTGAATTCAATGGTCAGAGCGAGTAAGCAACGGGTAAGTCTTCAAAACAAAAGGGGGGAACAAAAAAGAATACTAATGTTGGGAACCAGAATGAGATAACTGAAATGACTTCAGCTCATAATAAAAAAGGGAGACTTGATAATCTCAAGCTCCACTAGACCTACTGGGGACAAGAGAGATAGGGTAAGACAAATGTCACGTTTACGTAAACCGATGGCGAAACGGCTAAATTCATCAAAAGTAGAAAAACCTATGGCACACGGGATAAGAAGTATTCGAGAGGCATGATCGCCAATATCCTAAAAAGACACACCACCCACTTGATGCGTTTATGTGAATAGATAACAGAAAGGTTAACCACAGCAAAATCAGTTAAGGACCACACGAGATAGAAAGTGTTGCAGAGTGGCTGACACAGCAGCAGCACTCTCAGTAATGGAATAAATCTTGCCTGAAATGGTCTACTTAAGTAAAGAATAGTAGCATTCGAGGCCTAATATTCGAGTGTCCTTCGTGTAATACTATTACTGATTACTTCGGCGACTATTTCGGCCTAAACCTCCTCCTCTCTTTGTTGTAAGTTCTGTCTTGTCTGTCATCTTAACTATTGTACTGTTCGGTGTATATCCGTTTAGAACCGGACATTGTGCTAAATAATTTCTCTGCGTATCTTATTCAACAGTGATGTATATGGAACGTGGTTGATGGTAGCTCTCTACAAATCATTTTATTAGTTTCAAATAAGTAACCTGTGTTTAGAGAAGCTGACTTGTGAGCAAAAAAAAGAATGTCTTTCTCGTTTCTTACTTTACAGACTGAATGCCTTGTTGTCATAGAGTGGTTACTTACTGATATGTCCCGGAAAGGAATATATATTATGCGAAGTAGCTACGTGACTTTGGCAATGTAACCAGGTAGGACAATCTAGAAAGTAGCCGTAATTGACTGATACTCGTCGTAGTCGTATGCAGTATGCTTAGGAGTAGGCTTATGCAATAGGCATAGTCAATAGGTGTTCTCATAGGAGTAGTTCTAGTCTGTATTATGGATGACACAAGCCAATTATATTACTGTGAGAGGGAATCAAGTTTTATGCATATTCAATTCATCACTTACTAAGTCAAGTAAAACTTCTTTCTTCAGTATGTGAATCATGGATCGGACGGGTTGAAATGGGTTTCTGCATTTTCTAAATGTACTAATGCAAAAGCTGCGGCCCCAGTCGGAATTTAATGCCAACTTAATTTTATACGACATTAATCGTTATATGCCCCACCACACACACACACACACACACACACACACACACACACACATATATATATATATATATATATATATATATATATATCACGTACACACACATATATGTATACATATTTGTAACGTTATATTACTCTACACACTTAGTGTCTATATAGTCTATACTTATATTTAAATATACATTTTGATGTTAAACAATGTATATTACGTCTATCGGATTTCGCTTTTGATAAATCTTACTATACAAAAGTGACGTGTATATATATATATATATATATATAATATTTTATGAATTAAATGTACATTGGGACACGGAAATTCTATGTTTCGTGATAGAATCTCGTCATCAGCCAATCTTGGATGTTGGTTGTGAAAATGAATTTTAATTCATAATTATGTGACTATATTAAGCTCTACAATATTCATTGTATTGAGCGCTGTTTATGAAAGATAAATGCCGGGGAACTCAAAATCGTAAAACATTGGGTCCTTTTTTAAAGGATTTATATATATACATATATATATATATATATATATATATGTGTGTGTGTGTGTGTGTGTGTGTGATATTAATTATTACTTTAGAACATGTACAAAATATAAATTACTACCAAATAGTACGTTTTTTTTCGACATCGAATTGTCTCAACAGGTAGTTAATAACGATGGCAATAAATGTTTTATATAAAAAAAAATAATAAAAATGACACACTACCTCTTTTTATTTTTATTTTTTTTATCTTTTAATCTTTTTTTATTTTTTATTTTTTGGCAAAAATATGTTTAAAAATGAAGGCAAAAAGAAAGAGGGTAGAAAACGAGATGAGTAATCAAGAAAAAAAAGAAAGAGGAAAGGGAAAGATATAGAGTAAATAAAAAGTAAAGAGGAAAATAACAGAGAAAGTATTGAGAGGAAAGAACTAATGAAAACGACTAAGAGATAGAAATTTTCGATTTAGGCAGAAAGTGAATTCTACATATATATATATATATATATATATATATATATATATATATTTATATGAAAAACTACTAACAAGTTGTAAATTTAAAAATGATATTTTTTGACAGTATTTCTTTATTTCTGTTACCATATTTGATATTTCAGACCGTCCTCGGCCCTTCATCAGAAACAAATGATTTTAAAATTTAAATTAGAAACGTATTTCGCGAGAGCGTTCGTGGAGAGATTGTTTACATCACGGGACGCAGAAAGCGACAGATTTTTTAAATATTTGTAAACGTAAACCTATCTTTAATAATACTTATAAATTTTGTTTTAGAGAAAAAATTTTAATTTTATCTAAAAAATGTTTAACTATTGAAATAGTTATAAAGATTCAAAACACCTAAGTCCCTATTTAACCCTAGCCTATGTGCATTTAATTTTAAAATCCAGTATTTTCTTTCTTTCTGCGTGAGTGTGTAGAACTGAAATCTGAGTAAACATTTGGAATTTTCTAATATGTTTCCCGGTTGATTGAAGTGAACTGCTATGGGGGAATATTGGTTGTTCTGGCGTATGCTAAGTTTGTGATTATTGAAACGGAATCTAAAGCTATTTTCAGATTCACCAATATATCCACTATTTGGACATATTGAACAGAAGACAAAATGTATAATGTTTTGTCTGTCACAGTTGAGGCGTATATATATATATATATATATATATATATATATATATATATATATATATATATATATAATCATAATAGTATATTTACAAATAGTTTTTTCAAAATTACCTCATTATGCTATATATTTATGTGTCGTTTTTGCATATTCAAAAATGTTTCAGAAAAATAAACAGTCGTTGCACAAATATAAAAAAACATCCTATTTAAGAAATTATTTTACATTTTTCCTATATGTAATTTTTTTTGCGACGTTTAGCTATTGTAATATTTTATCGGAACAATCTGGATCGATAAACTCTTCGGCTATTATTTAATAGCCTGAAATACTTGGTAGTTAACCCACGCTTTAATTATACAATAAATAGCGACAAAATTAACCCTAAGAAATTAATTGTTTGATTTGTTTTTATGTCTTTTCTGGGTTATTCAATGATGAATTTACAATTATTTGTGCGAGTTAATATTGCAATGTCATTTTTTTCTTGTTTATATTTTAGGTAATAAAAATGATATTCTAG
Organism: Ascarosepion bandense; assembly: GCA_037127315.1. Lineage (NCBI taxonomy): Eukaryota > Metazoa > Mollusca > Cephalopoda > Sepiida > Sepiidae > Ascarosepion > Ascarosepion bandense. The sequence goes on from JBBBDQ010030338.1 coordinate 15,272, forward strand.
ATACAAATCTATGGTTTACATTCAGAAAATGATGTGTCCCGGAAAAGGGATGTATATATCATTCGAGTTAGTTAAGCGGTTTATGCAAATATGACCGTTTAGGTCAATCGAGTACGTAGACGTAATGAACGATACTCGTGGTATACAGTATCCTGAGACGTAGGTTACCTCTAGTCGTATGGACGTAGACGAATAAGCCTCTATGCGTTCTTGCCTTTGTGTGTATTTATGACTGACACCAGCCAATCACATTACAGTGGGGAGAAACCAAGATGTATACATATTCATTACATCAAAATGTTTGCATACTCATACAGCATGAGAACCCAGCCAAAACTAATATTTAATTCATTGTTGTGGATGAGGAAAAGCAAAGTGAGAGATGCTTTTTATAAAGTAAGTGAAACACAATGAACAAGGGTCGAATTTGAAACCATTTCACCGATTCCACTTTCCGCGTCGTGAACTACAAAATCGACATGATTACACTCGAACAGAACAGAAAATGGCAGACAAGAACATGGTGGAAATGGTTACTTCCTCTTCCTTTCTTATTACACAAAATACAACACGAAGATAATTACATGAATTTTTTAAAGCTGAAATCCAATCTAATCATGTCATCACTGAATTGTACTTATTCTTTACGGAGAAAAAACAATGAATATTCAACATGAAAATTGAGCTTTCCATCCAAATACCTTACAACACTCATGTCAGTATGAAGTGATTCCAATTAAAAATGACAGACATCATCAATGATTATTTTTATTGTGTCAACTGACATGAAAAACAAGCTGCTCCATTTCTTGAGTCATGTTCTTAAATAACTTTGTTAAATCGGACATCCACATGGATGTCATGCATGGTACTAACCCCATTCAAAAATATTCAAACTGCCAAATTTATACGACCGCTTTCTCTGATCTGCTTTTAAAATGGGTTCAAACGAATGAATCTTGTAGATCTTAACAAGAACTTTCCTTTCTCGAAGCTCATGAATTGGTGCTATAGAAGCACAAAGAATTTGTACCATATGTCTGTCAGTCGTTTAGGTTCCCTACGCCATACATGCTTGAACAATCATGTCTCAAAAGAGACATTACAGAAGATTTGTCTGCAGTAGGTTGCCATTACTTTCTGCAGTAGATAGGCGAGCAAACAAGGTAATATAACTAATCTGTTTTTTTATTTAATCCATACCTGGGGGAGAAATAAAGGCAACAAATTCAACTGAAATTCGGATTCTCCTCTCTGATTTCTCGTTCCGAGCCTCCGCTTTCAACCCACATTCTATGACAGAAAACAAATTGCTTGAGTACTTTAAAGGCGGTAAACAACTAAAATTTATTTCCTATGTAACTCGAAGGAAAATTAATAACGTTAATAATGTTGATTTTCAACATTATTTAAAAAAAAAGAGAAAACCTTTCATCAATATTGCAACGAACAATGACAGTGTTGAGATAGGTATTTTCCTAAAATATACTTTTAATAGAAAGTTTTTTTTTATGAATTACAACTGATAAAGACATTGGCAGCTAAGTGAGTTAATATCGTATATTTCCTTATAAAGAAATCGGTTAATATTAGCAGATAGAAATCCATCCAGCAATACCACTTATTTCTTACACAATCAACAAGCGTTTATTTACTTTTAACATTAGAGCCATTTGCTATTTCTTCGATATCTAGTAGAACCTTGCAGATTACGGCCAATCCACACCGTTGTGCCTTTTCTCTTGTAAAATTGCTGGAGGCGATATTATGAATTGCAATCAGAGTATTAGCAGCGTTAGAAGTAGAGGTTGCAGTGTCTATAACAGCTTGGAAGAACAACAACTGAAGTGAGTGGATTTATATGTATTGACAAGGAGTTATCAACGCATACGTTTGAACTTCTTATCAACTTCTGTTCACTTTCCGATTCGCCCCCTTCTTCTCATGTCTGGTAATACAGAACATTGATCTGAGCCTGTCATATTCAGTCGATTCTTAAGTTTTAACTCTGACATTGACTCGTTCATTATGAATACCTCGATATTCAATGACTCTCGATATAGAAAACGTCTTGTCTTATTCAACTGATCCGACCTAAACAAATTTGATTCATACTGTAATGAAACCAGACAAGTTTTGTTTAGTTTTATTATGGCTGAATCACGATAACCTATATTCCCTCATACATTTTTATTTTTGAATTTTATTCTCTTCTTTATAATTACTTTTTTATAATTACTTTTATAATTACTTTTTATTCTCTTCTTTATAATTACTTTTTTATAATTACTTTTTATTCTCTTCTTTATAATTATTTTTTATAATTACTTTTTATAATTATTTTTTATTCTCTTCTTTATAATTATTTTTTTATAATTACTTATTATAATTACTTTTTATTCTCTTTTTTATAATTACTTTTTTATAATTACTTTTTATAATTACTTTCTATTCTCTTCTTTATAATTACTTTTTTATAATTACTTTTTATAATTACTTTTTATTCACTTCTTTATAATTACTTTTTATAATTACTTTTTTATAATTACTATTTATTCTCTTCTTTATAATTCCTTTTTTATAATTCCTTTTTTATAATTATTTTTATTCTCTTCTTTATAATTACTTTTTATAATTACTTTTTATAATTATTTTTATTCACTTCTTTATAATTACTTTTTATAATTACTTTTTTATAATTACTATTTATTCTCTTCTTTATAATTCCTTTTTTATAATTACTTTTTTATAATTATTTTTATTCTCTTCTTTATAATTACTTTTTTATAATTACTTTTTATAATTACTTTTTATTCCCTTTTTATAAATACTTTGTATAATTATTTTTATAATTATTTTATTCTGCTTTTTATTAAAATTTTTATTCTTTTTTATACTTTTATATTAATTTTTATAACTTTTTATAATAACTTTTTATTCTATTTTGTAGTTATTTTTTATAAATGTTTTTCTGTTTTTATAATTACATTTTATAATTTTTTAATAATTACTTTTTATCATTTATTTTCATAATTATTTTTGATATTCTCTTTATATTCGCTTTTGTAATTACTTATAATCAGTTATTAATCGTTTTTTATAATTACATTTTTCTTTATTCTTGCATTCTTTGGTCATTAAAGATTTTTCTTTGTTAGATTATATTTCTGTTTGGGTCTGCATCTATTGTTATGTTGTTTTGCATTCATCTTTTTTAGATAATTCTTTTTTAGATAATTCTTTTTTAGATAATACTTTTTAGATAATTCTTTCCGTATATTTCGTGAATGTGTGCATATAAGACACATGCTTGAAATAAATATTAAAACTGATATTTAATAAAGTATATTGGATGTTAAGCAATGCGAACATCAAGGCTTAAAAGATATGAAAAAACGTTATTCAGAATCGAAGATTTAAGAGAACAGATACATGGAATAAGAAAATATACTGTTGAAATTTCTGAAACAAATACTAAAAAATGAAAGCTCAGTTAATATAATACTCACAAATATCACAAATGCAAGTTTTTATAATATAATTAGACTGTACAGCAAAAGTAAGTTATGGACAACCGTGATCACCTACGTCCTAAATGGACATCGTCATCTTCATTCCCAATAACGTGACTGGTCTAGAGTCACTGCGCATGTAATCACCTAACAATCCTCTGTGAATGATCTTTCAGTTCATTCAGTTATGATTTCTGACTATGTCTTTGTGTCTGCCTCTTCTTTTGCCTTAGGTGGTACCTTGTATAATGGGATACATGCTTGGCTTCTATGACATGCCATACGTGATACACGCTTTGGGCGATCATGTCTCAAAAGAGTCACAACTAACTGAGCAAAAGATTATCCCGCAGTAGGTTGCCATTGCTTTGCCAGCCAAGGTTATAGAACCCCATCTGTTCTATTATTTAACCGATAACTGGAGGGAAGTGGAGGATTAATAACATTCCCAAGGGTATTTGTATGTAAGTGATTGCGAGGAATTCAACTGGAATTCGAACTCGGCACCCCGATTTCTCGTTCCAAGTCGATATCCATTGCATCACAACACGTGCCCTTATCTTTGCCAAATTAGTTTCTTACAGTCAGCCTGATTAATTTTGATAGGATTTTGAGTGTTTGATTCGTTTTCTACGCCTTATGAACCCTTTTCAGGTTAGCAAAAAGAGCAACCCAACATCCCAAATACAGGTGGGGGATACCAGAATCAAGCAAGTACAACAATTTAAATACCTAGGAAGTGTTCTAACAGGAGATGGAAAGTGCGACACAGATAACCGAAGGCGAATTGGCATGGCAAAGGACGCATTCCAGAAGATGAGTAAAGTACTAAGACACAGGAAAATTTCACTAGAAACAAAGAAGAGAATGCTACATTGCTATGTCACGTCAGTTCTTCAATATGGCAGTGAATGTTGGACAATATCATCGAAGATTAAGGAAAAAATTGAAGCAACTAAAATGTGATTCTACAGAAGGATGCTGCGAATATCATGGACCGAGCATGTGAGTAATGATGAGGTTTTGGAAAGAATGGCAACGAAAAGTAAATTAATAGTGAGTATCAGGAAGAGACAACTGAAGTTTCTGGGACATGCAATGAGGAAGGAGGGCTTAGAGAATCTGATACTGACAGGCCAGATAGAAAGAAAATGAAACAGTGGAAGGCAGCGGATAACATATTTGACGGACCTGAGCAGGTGGATGACGGAACGGTGGTTGCGTGATGTAACAAGAGAAAACTTACTAAGAACCACCAGAGATAGGGAGACGTGGAAAGCCGTGATCGCCTACGCCCTAAAAGAACAGGGTACATAGAAGAAGAAAAAAGAAGAACAAGAAGAAGAAAAAGAAGAAGTAAAAGAAGAAAAAGATTCTTTTCTTTTCTTTTTTTTTTTGAGATAATAAACATAATGTTGCAAGTCTTAATTGGAAAGAAGTGATAGATTTATAACTTTATGCGCATAAGGGAATTTAACGGACCCAGCTGGAATTAGAATTCGGCTATCCCATCAACAATTCCGAGCCATTTTCCATTACAGCAACATTACACTATATTCGTCAATGGAAAAATATTATGGAGAAAATAAAAGATTTAAGCATAAGGTAACAGAGAATCAAAAATGCACAAGAAATATTGACGGTATGTAAAACAGAAGGAACAGTAAAAAAATCTACTTAAAATATTTGTGTCAAACAGAATGGGTGAAAAAGATGTTGTAATTGACTAAAATTCCTCAGAGTAGCTGTTTTTTTTAATTTTGGACGCTGATGATCATACCTCTCCACAGCCTACAAATTTTTGCGTCAGTCTCCCAAAAAAAAAAATGAATTTGATTCTCTGGGTAGTAGGAAGGCCACTATTCATTTTACTTAAGCTTATACAGTTGGAACAAACGTTTTCACCTACTCCTGCATTTTTCTCTTTCAAAATTTCATGTCTCTGCCCTGATTTGTTTTTGTAGATTTTCATTTTAATTTATAAACATTTGTTCTTTTATTGATTTATACATAATTCATAAAATTGTTCGCACACTGAATTTTAACTTATTATTTAACAACTCATTTCTCTTTTGACATTTATGTCTATGACTGTTTTATTCCTTGGTATTTATTTTTCTTTTTTTATCAAACCTTTTTTTTAAATTGTCTTAACTCTCGACAGCTTGATTGGCTTTATCTTCATTGTGTTTACATTGTTTTATGAAAAGCAAAAATCATACGTGGAGGAAGCAAACCTCTTACCTGACCATCATGTATGAATAGATTTACAGAACGAATAAAAGATAGAATGTTGTGGACATCCATGAAAACCAAGACCTACAAGGAACGCAGCATATACAATAAGTTATTTGCTAGATAACTTATTGTTTCATATAATGAACAAAAACACGTTCTCCGAGAATACCTACCTGCTAGGGTAACTAATTAATACTTTTCGCTGTCTCCTGATTAGGCAGATTTATGTTTGTTCAACGCCAAAAAGTCACACTTGTAGTTTATACTGCAACTATGCTGAACAGATCAGCAGCTGGAATAAGGCCGGTACGCTAAAAATCTCGTTCACGATGACTTAAGACTTCATACAACTACTTACGGAATTTCTAAATGTTATGTCTACCCAGTTTGAGAGACAATAATATAATCAACCTTTCAAAATATACCGTACATCGCGATTGCCACCCCAGTCCAATAAAATCAATTAGTCATCTTCCTGACAAATCGACTATCTTGAGATTTGAACGCTCTAACCACTGGGAAACGCAATCATATTCACACACACACACACACACACATACACACACACACACATATATATATATATATATATATATATATATATATATATATATGTTCCTACCATTTTATAATATTTTCGTTTTTGCTGGGTTTTTTTCTTCCTTTCTACTTTTATATTTATTTTTTCGATTTTGCTGATATATAGCATTCATTTTACTTTGGTATTATTTCAATTTGTTTTTCTTTTCTATCTTTTTATTGTTATTATTAGTTCTTTCATTCTGTGGCCTTCTGACATTTATTTCTGGTCCCCTCTATCATTACGATGACATCTTGATTCGTTGTCTCATACTTTATTCTGTCTTCAACACCCATTAATGTAACTGTCAACATTACAGCTTAGTCAATTATAATGTTTTACTTTCACTGTGCATTTTTTATCTCTTATATATTTTTTCCTTGCTTCCCGATTCGCTTCTTCTGAATTTTTATCCAATTACTTTTCATTAAAAAATAAAAAAGCTGAGCATTTTCTATTTAAGCTTTGATCATTTTCTTTGATTTTTCTCTCTAAATAATAATCGTTTTTTTTTTCTATTTGATTCTATCTAATACATTTTTTCCATCCGAATATTAAAATTATATCATATCTTGCTTTATAGAATTTCCGTGTTTTTAAACACCGTTATTTTCTTCGTTGGCTGAGATATTCTTCTTTGCAATCAACTTTTATTTTCTTCCCGTCACAAAACCGACACCATTAATGTTCACCTTGTTACCCACAACTACACTTCCCTATTTCTCGTAACATCTCTGCTGATATAACCACTATCAACAGCACACCTTTTTCGAATCATATATTATTCGTTTCATTATCTTGACGCTGATGCAGGAAGATGTCTGACACGAGAACTTCAATAGCTACGTATGCAGAAATCAAGAAAAAGCGGAAGAAAATGATTCTGAACGAAAGAGAACATGCGAACACGAATTCAACATACTCCAGTCAATGAACCCTTTCACTGTGTCTCTGAGGCCAATTGAAAATGACAAGAGATTTGGACAGTGTGCGCAATCGACGATATGCGATGTTATCCACATAAACCATTTTTTTGTCATTGAGCGTCAGTCTTTTCGACTAACAGCTGTCAGGATGGAAGTTACAAAAATATATATTTCCTTTCGAATTTTATCGATCTGGGCTTAAATTGAAACACTGTGCCTTCCGGATAACATGAATAATCTTGCGGTTAACTAAATTGAATGATTGCTTCACTTAAAACAGGCAGAACGCGGATATGAAAATGCTTTTTCTAAAACACAAAAAAGCAAATTAAAAGGTTGGAATACGACCAAGAAACGAAGAACCTAAAGGTAAAAATGTTATCAAAAACACAAAATAGTTGATTAAAGAAGTGGGAATACAGACTAGAAAAGAAGACAGAGGAGGAAAAAGAGTTCACAAAAAACCAAAGCAATTGATTGAAGAAGTTGGAATACGGATTAGAAACGAAGGTCCTTAAAGAAAAACGTGTTTTTTAAAAAGGCAAAACAGTTGATTAGACTACATGGAATACAAAAGTGAAACAAAGATGCCAAATGAAAAACATGTTTTCTAAAACTAAAAACGTTGCTGAAAAAATTGGAATACGGGCGAGAAAAACATTTTTAAGGAAAAAGTGATCACTAAAACACAAAGCATGTGATTAACAAAGTCGGAAAATGGAGATAAGACGAAGTTTTATAAGGAAAAATATGCTTATAAAACATAAAATCGGGAATAAAGAAGTTGGAATGCAGGCGAGATATAAAACAAACAAAAAAAAAACAAGGTTAAACATTGTTTCTATGTGATTAAAGAGTTTAAAGAGAGGAAGATATTTAAGTAAAAACAAATTTACTAAACAAAAACAAAATAAATAAAACAGAACATAAAAAGCTATAATACAGAAACCAAGTAAACATACATGTTAACGAAAAGAGAAACAGGTTATTAAAAATGTCTGTATACAAACGAGAAACTTTTATACTTATTAAAAACTGTTTACTAAAACCCAAAATCTGTAATTGGTAAATAAAGTTGTTGGAATACGGACACCAAACAAAGAAAATAAAAACGTGTTTTGCTAAGATTTATGTCAGTAGAATAAAGAAGACAGAATACAAATGTGGAACGTTGAAGCTTAAGGAATTACATATTTTACAGAAGACAGCACTGGTGATTAAAGAGTTTGGAATAGAACCGAGAAACGAAAATACTTAAGGAAAAAAGATTTTACTAAAACAAAAAGCAAAAGATTAAAGAAGTTATATGATGGACTCAAAATTAAGATTCTTAAGGAAAAAAAATTATAATCTAAAATGAAAAGGACGTGATTATAAATGATTTGACGAGATAAAAAATATCCTAATGCAAAAATATCTTTATTTAAACAAGAAATATTTGTTAATGAGTATAGAATACAGACGAGAAAAGAGAAACCTTAAAAATAAACATGCGTTGTAAACACCAAAACAGTTCATAAATAGTTAGAATACGGACGAGACACAAAGAAATTTAAAACGAATATGTTTTTATAAAAAAATTGGTGTTTTAATTATTTTAGCATACAGACGAAAAACAAAGAAACCATAAATAAATATTTTCTAAACACAATAGCGATGCTGAAACAATATGAAATAATGACCAGAAAGGAAGATTCATGAGCAAAAATCATTTTCTGAAAAAACACATCTTGGTAATGATATTAGAATTTAAAGGAGAAACGAAGCACCTAAAGAAAAAAAAGGTGTTTTCGATAACATACATAGATGATTAAAAAAGTTACGATTCGGACGAGCATCGAAGACTCTCTAGGAAAACTTTTTTTCTCAAACAAAATTGATTAAACATGTCGTAATACTGACGGGAAATGAAGAATCGTAGGGAAAAGAGTGTTTTAAAGTCAAAATAGGTAATTATAGAAATTGTAACAGGGACGAGTAATGAAGATTCTTAAGGGGAAAAAGTGTATTCTTTATAACACAAACAGCTGATTAAGAAAGCTGCAATTCGTACGAGAAACGAAGATTCTTACGTGAAAAAGTGTATTCTATAACACAAACAAGTTATCAAGAAATTTGGAATCCCGACAATAAAACGAAATACTTAAGGGAACATCTTATATCTAAAACACAAAATCGATTTTTGAAGAAGACGAAATACAGACGAGAAACAAACAATCTTAAGGAGAATATGTTTTTTTTTAAAGCGCAAAATAGGTGCTTAAAGAAGTTGGAATACGGATGCGAAATGTTAATACTTCAGTAAATAAGTTGTTTCTTTTTTCTGAAAAGAAAACAGGAGATTAAATAATTTGGAATTAGGGGGAGATGCGAATATCCTCGAGGAAAATAGTGTTTCTAACTGTTCAAGAAATCTTAATTTAACCGTGTTTTCTAAAACTCAAAATATGTCATTAAACAAGATGGAATTCAGACAAGAAACAAAGATGCATAATAAAAATAGTGTTTTCAAAAACATGAAAAACAAATCATTAAAGAAGATAGCATACAAAAGGGACACCAAGTTCTATTAAAAAAACGTGTTTTTTTAATTAACAATAAACCCATTAATCACTTTAACGTAGCTATGATTTTATCAGTCCGTCAAGTGCCATACGTAATACGTGCTTAAGCGATGATGTCTCGAATGTAGGTTGGCATTATATTCTGCGGTAGACTGGTTGCCAGCCAAAGCTGTAGAACCCTACCCTTCCTGTTATTTAACCCATAACTGAAGGGAAGAGACGGATTAAGACCTTTTCCAAGGGATTTTGCGCGTAAGTGAATGCAAGGAATTCAACTGGAATTCGAACTCGGTTTTCTTTTTAAATTTACAATAGACTTAATTAAAAAATTTACAATATCGACGAAAAAGGAAGATCCTTAAACAAAAGTGTTTTCTAAAACAAAAAAATCATGTGCTTTGATAATCTGAAATTTGGACGAGAAGCGGAAATCTATAACGATAAATAATGTTTTCTATATCACAAAACGGAAGAATCAAATACGTTGGAATACGCAAGGAAAACAAAGATTCCCAAGGAAAAACTTTTTTCTCTAAAACACAAAACTAGTGACAAAATATTTTGAAATATTGACAAGAAAAGAAGATCCTTAAGGAAAAAATTATTTACTAAAAAAAAAACGATGATTAAAGGAAGTTGAAATATGGACACGAAACTAAAACCCTTAAGGAAAATGTCTGAAAAAAAGTGTTTTGTAAAACAAAAATAAACAGGTGTTTAGTGAAGATGAAATTCGGACGAAGAAGATCCTCATGAGAAAATACTTTTTCTATAGAACAAAACAGGTGGTTATAGAATTTGAAATAAAGACGAGAAATGAAGACCCTTATGTAAATTCGTTTTTTATAAGATACAAATTACCGATTCGATTAAAGAATTTGGAATACGGATGAGAAACGAAAAGTCTCAAGTAAAATTGTTGTTTTTAAATGCGAAACAGATAATTAAAGATTTTGATTAGAGACAAGAAAGGAAGAACCTTAAGGAGAAATGAGTTTTTAAAACACAGAATAGGAGTTTAAAGTAGTTGAAATACAAAGGAGAAACGAAATTCCGTAAAGAAAAAGTTTCATCTAAAATAAAAATGGTTATTAAATAAGCAGTAATTCGGACGAGAAAGTCCTTAAGGAAAAACGTGTTTCCTCACACTCGATCTAGTGATAAAATAATTTAGAATGCGGAGAGGAAAGACAGATTTTAAGATAAATGCGTTTTATAAAACAGAAAATAGGACGTTTAAGGAAGATCTTTAAAGGAAAATGTTTTCTAAAACAGGAAACGGATGATTAAGAATTTTAGCATTTGAACGAGAAACAATGATCTTCAATGAAAAATGTTTTTCTTAAAACACTAATCAAGTGATAAAAATTTGAAATACTGACGAAGAAAGAATAACTTTAAGCAAAACGAGTTTATTATAACACATCACAGATGATTAAAGACGTTAGCATAAGTACAAGAAACTCGGATTATTAAAGAAAAGAAGTTTTCTAAAACAAAAAGAGGTGATTAAGAAGTTAGAATTTGAGTGGAAAACTAATATTTTTTAGAAAAAATGGGATTTCTGTCACACAAACAGATGGAATAAAAATATCGGAATAGAGACGAAAAGGAAAGAATTTTAAAGAAAAGCATTTTATCAAATAAAAAATACGTGTTTAAAGCTGGTGAAAGACGGTCGACAAACGAAAGGAAAACAAATATTAAAAAAAAAAACAGGTGTTTAAAATTTGAAGCGGTCGTGAAGCAAAGCGCCTTAAGAAAAACACATTTTCTAAAATACAAACAGAGGATTAAAGAAGTTGGAATACGTAACGAGAAATAACGATTTTCAAGGAAGAACGAGCTTCTTAAAACATAAAACTGGTTATAAAAGAATTTGTACCACCCCAACGTCCGTCCCGAACAATTTTCTCCGGCGGCCGTTCTCCACGCTGTGATGTTGCCGGAAATTTTTAGAAAATGTCGGCCGGACAGCTGGGGGTACAAGATTGACTATAAAGAACGAACTTCCACAATTTGGATGAGTTGTAAAGGATGCTTTATTCGTTTAGAGTTAGCCTTGTCGGTTGGGGCAGGCGAATGTGACACACAGCTCTAACTCTAATTAATGGAGATCAACAAATCCAAACTGAACGAAACAAGACGAACGGAGATCCTTACTTCAAGCTCGCACCCGGCTGAACTCCCCTTTCACTTAACTTCTCTCCTAACTTAACTCAACTGACTTCTATTTATTTAAATGAAAATCCGGAAATCCGGAAATCCGGAAATGCTTTAGACCACCGGTGACAAACACCGGCGACTGTAAGTCTGAAATTTCAGTTATCTTTTTTTTTTATCTTAATAAGGCTTCCGCCGGAAAAGGCTTAATGTGTGGTCAACATACAGTAAAGGACAGTCTTTGACCGGGTCATCGAAAACCTACCCGCTGACCTTTATCACTGAGTCAAATATTTACCGGAGGACAATTTTCCTCATAAAAGAAAAAGCGTTTATTTATCTTTTTCCTCTTCTTTTTTCACTTTTGTGAAATATGTTTTTAAACTATTTTCTATTCTAATCTATTTTCTATTTTAATCTATTATAATAAAATACATATATGTCTAGTTATCGTGTCACAAATTTGCAATATAGATGGGAACCGAAATCCTTAAGAAAGAAGTGTTTTCTAAAACGCAAAACTGGTGATTAAAGAATTCAGAATATAGACGGGAAACGAAATCTTTAAGAAAGAATTATTTTATAAGACAAAAGCAGGTGATTAAATACGTTCGAATAAGAACAGGAAACCAGGGTTTTTTTTAAGGAAAAAATAGCTTTCTAAAAGAATTAAGAGTTGGTGGAAAGTTGGTGTACGGAGGAATAAAAAAAGATCCTTAAGGAAAAACCTTCAAAAAATGAATGCCTATTATGAAACTGAAGAATGTAAGAATACAGAAATTTTGTCGTGTGCCACGGCATCATGAAACACTAATCACTGTAAGTGTAATTTAATTTTAACGAATAGATTTGAAGTAAAGATACAATAAAATACGTATACAAGGTTCAGTCATCTATATAAATAGTGTTTTGATCAAATTCACCCCATGCAAGTCATTAAATACACTAAGGTACAAATTCTTACTGAGTGTGAAATAATTAAAAATCAGAAACATTATTGAAGAGCGAGAAATATTTGATAAAGGAAGTATTTGAGCTTTGATTTATGGAATAGGGTTAATAGTCCGTGAGAGAGAAAACAAGCAGAAAAATAAAAATGAAGATGTATGAAAAAGTAAAGGAAGAGAAAAGTACATTGCCAAACGAAAATATTCCCAGTTTTGTTCAAAGAGATATTTAAGACAAGAATTCACTTTAACAGTCTTTGAAGAGCCTACCAGGATTGGCTTTTTGCTTTGATCAGATCTCTTTCCAAACTGATCAGCAGTAATAACAATTAGAAAGTATAGGACAAGAAAAAAAAATATTCATTCTTCAAACTATTGAAAAATAACCAGGAAATCAGTAGATGACGATTGAAACTGCTTTTCAGTTTTTGAAGATCGAACTTGAATGGAAAGCTATGAACCGCAAAGCGTTCCACCAGCAAAAATTGCGAGAAAAGAAAGGTTAGCATATAACCTACTGTTATATCTAGTCAATGAATTGTAAAATTATCTGATCTTTTTTTTTTCTTTGCTCATCTAGTACTGCGCTTATATTCATTAAGGTAACATAGGTACCATAGCCGAGAGCTCTTTTGACACAATTACCATGAAAGTGCGTTGCAGTACAGTGGATATCGGCTCTGAAAGGGAAATCGGGGAGCCGAGTTCGAATTCCAGTTGAATCCATTTTATTCACTTACCTTTTCCTTGGGAAATCCGTCTTTTCCTTCCAGTTATGAGTTAAATAGCAGGACAGATTGGGTTCTATAGGCTTGGTCGGCAACCAGTCTACCGCAGAAAGCAATGGCAACCTACTGCGGGATAATCTTCTTCTGCCCAGTCAGTCATGTCTCTTTCGAGACATGATCGCCCAAGCGTGTATCCCGTATGGCATTTAACTGACTGACTGACCATGAAAGTATCTATAAGAAAGACACTATCAGGTAACAATGCGGTGGTAGGAAAGTGACTGTAATCGAGATACCATGCCAGGACCAATAATAAAGCTGATTCTTCTTTGGTTTTTATCAAGATTTCTTTAGGTAGGAATATCGGTCTATACGTGGCAGTAATACTTGAGACATGTACGAATTGTAGACTTGTATATATATAAAATATATTCATAAGAAAATAATTGTCTCGGAGCTGACCTAGCATTGAATTCAATATAGACTTTCTGCTTCATGTAAGCCGAAAATGTTAGCCTGAGAAAGGGAAACGAGTCACTCTCATGGGGGGTTACCACCAGCTATGCTGAGGGAAGATAGAAAAGGGTTTCTCAGATTATTTATCTATATCAATCTTGTTTCGGAAGCATTGAAATAAACAAGCTATTTTTTTAACCCTGTCTTTCTGTCATTTTTAAATCAGCCGCCGATTTTTACTTGTCGCTTTTATCAGACTTACTATCATGAGTGGAATAAATGTTTGTATTTTCAGCATAGATATCAAGTCACAACGTGATAAATAGTTTGACATATTTAAAATTATTATATAAATTTTATTTTTTAAAATATATTGTTTTATACTCCTTTATTAATTTCAGGCTGGTAAAGCACCCAAATAGAGTCAAATTTACTAAGCTAGTAAAGAGTCATCTTGTATCTACTGTTGTAGGATAATATTGTTTGCCATATTTTAAGGGAAATCTTTAGTGTAACTTTGATTTTGTTTTTAATTTCCTTTGCATATTTAGAAAAGATTGTTATTTGCATATTTAATACTTGTAAAAGATGTTTTAGGGGCATAGTTTCTCTGTTTCTAGGGTCCTTAATTTAATAAGATGCTTTTTACTGCAATATCTTCTGTATTCACGGTGGCTTGGTATATTTTTTTGCAAGCAATTGCCATTTTATGGAACATTCGTTCTTTCTTCGGCTGTTATAAGTGGACATGGTTTTTGCTGGTGGTGTGTTAGTTATCCATTTGTCATGATTTTTATCATATATATGAGTTTGTTATATATATATATATATACATTTGTTATGTTTTGTAACATATATATATATATATATATATAGTCATCCGCAGACAGATCTGTTTCGCTGTATCACAGCTCATCAGTACGGTTAGATTCTGATTGCTTTTAACCCAGGATTAAACCCGACAGAATTGGCGTCAGTAGGCGATTATACCTCTGGGCTATGGGCGCTCGGCAGAAAAAGCAGACTTTAGCGCGTATATTATAATTATACACACCCAGTAGCCAGAGTGATCTAATTCATTATTGAATGAGCGATGCGTACATGCCAGAGTATATATATATATATATATATATATATATATATATATATATATATGTTTAATGTGAAGAAACCTGTCACTTAACTGAGGAGAACCATACAACCTCGAATTTCATGAAGGCACCATCATGATGTTCTCGCTCTTCAGGGCTATTTTTCTGGTATTGCATTGAGGTCCGGTTTTATTCTTATTTATATAAAGATTCATGTAATTTAGTATGTTTATATGTGTGTGGTTCTACATATCAAGCATTTGCTTGATTTTATTGTGTTCACTTGTTTTTAGTGAGTCCAATATTTGTAGGTGACTTATCTTATTTTTAATGTGCTTGAATAGGTGTCCGGTCAATTGCTTTAAAATGAGATAGTTTCTTCTTTTTATTTTGGTTGACGTCTTTGTGTTGTGTTGAATTGACTTTTTTACTGTGTTAGTATATGGAACCCGCTTAAAAGATATTTATCACATAGTTAAATGTTTTCGTTATATGTATTTTTTCTTATGTATGTTTTTTTCTGTTTAATAGTTGTTGAATTATCTTCAATTTTTTTCTTCTCGTAATTGAATGTTCATTTTATAAGGGTTTTGTAGGGTTTTCTTTTGCTATGTATATTTTTTCGCCTATTTGCATAGCAAAAAGATATTTGTTTGAATGTCAATATTTTTCTATTATTTCGTTTAATTTTTTTTTAATTTTTGATATTTTACTTTTGTTTTTAAATCTTGCTATTGATAATTTTTCTTTTAAATATAATTCGCAGTTTCTGCAATTGCTGTTGCGTGAAGTGTTCTTCATGCTTTTCCATTTGATTTTGGTGGTAATGGTATTTTACATTTTGCTCTTTATGTATTTTGATAGTGTTGTAGTATTTTTGTAACTTTTCTGTATTGTGTGATGTTTTATGATAGTTGAATCATTCTTTGAAAGTTTCTTTTCTTACTCCTATGTAAAGCTTTTCGTATGTGCTAATGTATTTTGTCGCGTTGGCTTAATGAATTTTATGTTATCGAATGTCTAAGTTAAACGATATAAAATATTACTTAATATTTTATAAATACTAACAAGTTTTATCCAGATTTAAACCGTAATATAGAGCACTATTGCTGCATTTATCGACAGTCCTTGTTTTTTTGCCAATTCACAAAAATCGAGGCACCCAATTTTTTAAAAAAATGTTATCATTTTTTTGTTAATTATTTCACCCCAAGCAAGGCATTCCACTGCCACTATTGCGCAGGGGGTAACGTAAGGGAAGGTGACGAAAAAGAGTGACACATTATAGGTAGCGTCAGGAAGTGGCTAAGAGAAAGATGACTATGGTCATAAAGTGAGGGATCAGTTTATATATTGAATGTAATATAGAACTGACCCCCCTCTTTATATCCACATTATAACAGTATAGTTTTTTATGTAATCTTTTCACCCCCAACCAAGTCATTTCACTGCCACTATTGTGCAGGGGGTTACATAAGGGAAGGTGACGAGAAAGAGTGGTTAGATATAGGAAATGTTCGAAGGAGGATGATAATAACGGAGAAACGGCCGTATTTGTTTAACTGAAGTTCAACGGCTAAGAACTTTATTACTCAAAGCCAGCGGGGTTTTCATTGTCGTGCAACAGTTTAGAAAAATGGTTATTGGCACTAATCAGCTGATGCGACTAGAATTACAAGTCACCAGGCATTGTTCTGTATTACACTTGTAAATCTGGCGATAGAAAATTACATGAACCAGTATTTTGTAACCATTGTGTTTAACAGCCTGTTTCTAAAAACTGGCATAATCTCCACATTCTGTGAATACTGAGATAAATAAGCATTGTATTCGTTCTTATTCGTTGCCAATTTCCTTTTGGATATATTTGCTGTTGCTTCAGAAATATTCATTTCAGTGGAGCCCACAAATCTTGTTTAAGTAACTCAACCGGAAAATAATATACAATGCAACAAGGAAATTTGAATAATGCAGATAAATCATTTATTTTGCAGTCTTAAACATTGCTTTCGAAATATTTTGCATTGGGCGACAGGAATTTTTTTTTCTTTTTGCAAAATAAGAATTTTTTTCAGCCAATCAAAATATAGACTAAAGAAGTCATTGAGTGAAAAATCTATACCCCTAGTTAATTTAACCTAACATCCCATGCACGATATTTAGTAAGTTATAGACAAAAAAATATAAATATGTCTCAAGTATGTGCAAATGGTCTCAGTACAATTTGGTTAAAACAATTAGGGACAGCGTAAATCTTATTGGTGTAGAAATTGAAAACGACCAGACGCGTTCAATTTGTTGTTGATTCTGATTTTTTAACTCGGAAACGGTATGAATCTATATTCCTTAAGCTATAGGTTTAATAACAGTATGCACAGAACTCTCTTGCGCTGTAGCATCAAGCAACTGAGGAAAAGGAAAATTCAGAATTCAAAACCAGATTGAAGAGGGAAGGGCTTCGTTTGGTTATCTTGACCTAAATTCGATACTATAGCAATAGAATGGAATAACGATTATCGTTTTGTATTTTTTCGTCAAAGTAAATATTGACATTATAATTCTAATATAATATTTAACTGTTCACTCAACTTTAGTCGTGATATTCGAATAGCGAATGATTTCGTCTGTTTCAAGAATAACATGAGGTTAGCTTTCGTAACATGTAGTTATTATATAAATACTTTAATTTTATTCTAATATTTACTTTATACCTACACAGGATACAAATATAGTTTTAAGTTTGATATATTGATCAGTTAATTGCTCAACATTGGGAATAGATTGTATGCAAATATAAAAGTGGACACCAGCTGGAGATGCTTGTTTCATGCCTAAACACATTCGTCAGCCCATTGCGTTTAACAGACGTACACCGGGTGTTGAACTAAATGTCCCATACAAAATGAGGAGAAACGTTTACTCCCATTCCAGCATAAAATTCAACCCCTGTGTCCCAGTAAGAATTTTAACCTGAAAATGACAACGTGTGCACGCGTACCAGGCAAAAAATGTGGCATTAGTAAAATTTCCACTTTTCTCAGCATCTTCATTTTTTCCAAATACTATTATAAAACCTACGAACATAATCACACTTACACACATACATACACCCCCCCCCACACACACACATATATATATATATATTAAGAAATATTTAACATATATATATTACGAAATCTTATGAAAAGTTACGAAATGGTATTAACGAACATATTCATTAAAATTTGTTTTGTTGGAACATTGTTTTTAATGGATAGTCCTATTTAGGGGAATCGTCTGTTTTCTATAATTAACCGTGCGTTTATATGTATTCACCGGCCTGATACCGGTACGGTTTAATTATAGAAAAACAGACTGTCCTCTCAAAAAAAAACATACATTAAAAAATAATGTTCAGACAAATACATTCAAATATATATATATATATATATATATATATATAGAGAGAGAGAGAGAGAGAGAAAGAGAATGAGAGAGAGAGAGAGAGAGAGAGAGAGAGTTTCTGAAAGAATTTTTCTGTTGATGAGGTGATGTGTTATCCCCCGTGGGGATCTTCATATCGAAATGGTCATTCAACATCATTGCATTAATCCTTTTTTTAATTTATATATATATATATATATATATATATATATATATATATATATGCCGGATATGGGCAAAAAGGAACGACTGGTAGATTTATAGGATACAAATCCTATAAGATCTAACATGTAACTACAACATAAAAAGCAAATTTGCACAGACGAAAAATCGGATCAAAACGACTAAAAACATTGTGGAAAAACCTAGAACAAGGCAAATTACACTAGTCAGTAAGAAAAAAAAATTCTGGATCCTGATTGGAAAGGAAACAGAAAATTGATCAATGACGCCAGTCACTTTTTTTTTCACACCTAAAATGAAAATGCCGTTTGAGCCCTTCAAATGACGATAACTATTTAACCACGTTCCGTGACCGGTCAGACGAGTCATAATGGTATATGATAGCATCTTGTCACCATTTAACCACGTTCCGTGACCGGGCAGAGGAGCCATAATGTTATTTGATAGCATCGCGTCACCATTTAATCACGTTCCGTGACCGGTCAGACAAGTCATAATTGTATTTGATAGCATCTCGTCACCATTTAACTACGTTCCGTGACCGGTCAGAGAAATCATAATGGTATTTGATAGCAATTCGTCAATATTTAACCACGTTCCGTGACCGGTCAGACGTGTCATAATGGTATTTGATAACATCTCGTCACCATTCAACCACGTTCCGTGACCGGTCAGACTGGTCAAAATGGTATTTGAAAGCATCTCGTCACCATCTAACCACGTTCCGTGACCAGTCAGGGGAGTCATAATGGTATTTTATAGCATCTCGTCACCATTTAACCACGTTCCGTGACCGGTCAGACGAGTCATAATGGTACGAGATAGCATCTCGTCACCATTTAACTACGTTCCGTACCGGTCAGAGGAGTCATAATGGTATTAGATAGCATCTCGTCACCAGTTAACCACGTTTCGTGACCGGTCAGAGGAGTCATAATGGTATTTGATAGCATCTCGTCACCATTTAACCACGTTCCGTAACCGGCCAGACGAGTCATAATGGTATTTGATAGCATCTCGTCACCATGTAACCTCGCTCCGTGACTGGTCAGACGAGTTATAATGGTATTTGATAGCATCTCGTGATCATTTACCCATGTTCCATAACCCGTCAGAGGAGTCAAAATGGTATTTGAAAGCATCTCGTCACCATTTAACCACGTTCCATTACCAGTCAGAGGAGTCATAATGGTATTTGATAGCATCTCGTCACCATTTAACCAGGTTCCGTGACCGGTCAGATGAGTCAAAATGGTATTTGATAGCATCTACTCAACATTTAACCACGTTCCGTGACCGGTCAGAGGAGTCAAAATGGTATTTGATAGCATCTCGTAACTATTTAACCACGTTCCGTGACCGGTCAGACGAGTCATAATGGTATTTGATAGCGTCGCGTCATTATTTAACCACGTTCCGTGACCGGTCAGAGGAGTCAAAATGGTATTTGATAGCATCTCGTCACCATTTAACCACATTCCGTGACCAGTCAGACGAGTCATAATTGTACTTGATAGCATCTCGTCACCATTTAACCACGTTCCGTGACTTGTTAGACGAGTCAAAATGTTATTTGATAGCATCTCGTCACCATTTAACAACGTTCCGTGCCCGGACAGAAGTATCATAATGGTATTTCATATCATCTTGTCACCATTTAACCACGTCCTCTGACCGGTCAGAGGAGTCATAATTATATTTGATAGCATCTCGTCACCATTTAACCACGTTCCGTGACCGGTCACACGAGTCATAATGGTATTTGATAGCCTCTTGTCACCATTTAACCACGTTCTTGACCGGTCAGACGAGTCAAAATGGTATTTGATAGCTTCTCGTCACCATTTAACCACGGTCCGTGACCGGTCAGAAGAGTCAAAATGGTATTTGATAGCATCTTGTCACCATTTAAGCACGTTCCGTGACCGGTCAGAGGAGCCAAAATGGTATTTGATAACATCTCGTCACCATTTAACCCCGTTCCGTGACCGGTCAGAGGAGTCATAATGGTATTTGATAGTGTCTCATCATCATTTAACCACATTCCGTGACCGGTCAGAGGAGTCAAAATGGTATTTGATAGCCTCTCGTCACCATTTAACCACGGTCCGTGACCGGTCAGAGGAGTCATAATGGTATTTGATAGCATCTCGTCACCATTTAACCACGTTCCGTGACCGGTCAGACGAGTCACAATAATATTTGATAGCATCTCGTCACCATTTAACCACCTTCCATGACCAGTCAGACGAGCCATAATGGTATTTGATAGTATCTCGTCACCATTTAACCACGTTGCGTGACCGGTCAGACGAGTCATAATGGTATTTGATAGCATCTCGTCACCATTTAACCACCGTCCGTGAGCGGTCAGACGAGTCATAATTGTATTTGATAGCATCTCCTCACAATTTAACCGCGTTCTGTGACCGGTCAAACGTGTCATAATGGTATTTCATAGCATCTGGTCACCATTTAACCGCGTTCCGTGACCGGTCAGAAGAGTCATAATTATAATTGATAGAAACTCATCATCATTTAACTACGTTCCGTGACCGGTCAGAGGAGTCAAAATGGTATTTGATATCATTTCGTCACCATTTAACCACGTTCCGTGACCGGTCAGACGAGTCATGATGGTATTTGATAGCATCTCGTCACCATTTACCCACGTTCCCTGGCCCGTCAGAGGAGTCAAAATGGTATTTGAAAACATCTCGTCCCCATTTAATCACGTTCCGTGACCAGTCAGAGGAGTCATAATGATATTTGATAGCATATCGTCACCATTTAACCACGTTCCGTGACCGGTCAGAGGAGTCAAAATGGTATTTCATGGCATCTCCGCAACATTTAACCACGTTCCGTGAACGGTCAGAGGAGTCATGATGGTATTTGATAGCATCTCGTCACAATTTGCCCACGTTCCCTGGCCCGTCAGAGGAGTCAAAATGGTATTTGATAGCATCTCGTAACTATTTAACCACGTTCCGTGACCGGTCAGACGAGTCATAATGGTATTTGATAGCGTCGCGTCATTATTTAACCACGTTCCGTGACCGGTCAGAGGAGTCAAAATGGTATTTGATAGCATCTTGTCACCATTTAACCACATTCCGTGACCAGTCAGACGAGCTATAATTGTACTTGATAACATCTCGTCACCATTTACCCACGTTCCGTGACCGGTCAGACGAGTCAAAATGGTATTTGATAGCATCTCGTCACCATTTAACCACATTCCGTGACCAGTCAGACGAGTCATAATTGTACTTGATAGCATCTCGTCATCATTTAACCACGTTCCGTGACCGGTCAGACGAGTCATAATGTTATTTGATAGCATCTCGTCAACATTTAACCACGTTGCTTGACTGGACAGAGGAGTCAATATGGTATTTGATAGCATCTCGTCACCTTCTAACCACGTTCCGTGACCGGTCAGACGAGTCATAATGGTATTTGATAGCATCTCGTCACCATTTAACCACGTTCCGTGACCGCTCAGAGGAGTCAGAATGATATTTGATAGCGTCTCATCATCATTTACCCAAATTCTGTGACCGGTCGGAGGAGTCAAAATGGTATTTGATAGCATCTAGTCACCATTTAAGCACGTTCCATGACCGGTCAAAGGAGTCAAAATGGTATTTGATAGCATCCCCTCACCGTTTAACCACGTTCGATGACCGGTCAGACGAGTCAAAATCGTATTTGAAAGTATCTCGTCACCATTTAACCACGTTCCGTGACCGGTCAGACGAGTCAAAATGATATTTGAAAGCATCTCGTCACCATTTAACCACGTTCATTGACCAGTCAGAGGAGTCATAATGGTATTTGATAGCAACTCGTCACCATTTAACCACCTTCCGTGACCGGTCAGACAAGTCATAATGGTATTTGATAGCATCTCTTCACCATTTAACCACGTTCCGTGACCGGTCAGACGAGTCATAATTTTATTTGATAGCATCTCTTCACCATTTAACCACGTTCCGTGACCGGTCAGACGAGTCATAATATTATTTCATAGCATCTCGTCACCATTTAACCACCTTCCGTGACCAGTCAGACTTGTCATAATGTTATTTGATAGCATCACGTCACCATTTAACCACCTTCCGTGACCAGTCAGACGAGCCATAATGGTACTTGATAGCATCCCGTCACCATTTAACCACGTTCCGTGACCGGTCAGACGAGTAAAAATGGCATTTGATAGCATCTCATCACCATTTAACCACCTTCCGTGACCAGTCAGACGAGCCATAATGGTACTTGATAGCATCTCGTCACCATTTATCCACGTTCCGTGACTGGTCAGACGAGTCAAAATGGTATTTGATAGCATCTTTTCACCATTTTACCACGTTTCGTGACCGCTCAGACGAGTCATAATGGTGTTTGATAGCGTCTCATCATCATTTAACCATGTTCCGTGACCGGTCAGACGTGTCATAATGTTATTTGATAACATCTCGTCACCATTTAACCACTTTCCGTGACCGGTCAGACTGGTCAAAATGGTATTTGATAGCATCTCGTCACCATTAAACCACGTTCCGTGACCGGTCAGACGAGTCATAATGTTATTTGATAGCATCTCTTCACCATTTAACCACGTTCCGTGACCGGTCAGACGAGTCATAATATTATTTCATAGCATCTCGTCACCATTTAACCGCCTTCCGTGACCAGTCAGACTTGTCATAATGTTATTTGATAGCATCACGTCACCATTTAACCACCTTCCGTGACCAGTCAGACGAGCCATAATGGTACTTGATAGCATCCCGTCACCATTTATCCACGTTCCGTGACCGGTCAGACGAGTAAAAATGGCATTTGATAGCATCTCATCACCATTTAACCACCTTCCGTGACCAGTCAGACGAGCCATAATGGTACTTGATAGCATCTCGTCACCATTTATCCACGTTCCGTGACCGGTCAGACGAGTCAAAATGGTATTTGATAGCATCTTTTCACCATTTAACCACGTTTCGTGACCGCTCAGACGAGTCATAATGGTGTTTGATAGCGTCTCATCATCATTTAACCATGTTCCGTGACCGGTCAGACGTGTCATAATGTTATTTGATAACATCTCGTCAAAATTTAACCACGTTCCGTGACCGGTCAGACGAGTCATAATGTTATCTGATAGCATCTCTTTACCATTTAACCACCTTCCCTGACCAGTCAGACGAGCCATAATGGTATTTGATAGAATCTCGTCACCATTTAACCACGTTCCGTGACCGGTCAGACGAGTCATAATGTTATTTGATAGTATCTTGTTACCATTTAACCACCTTCCGTGACCAGTCAGACGAGCCATAATTGTACTTGATAGCATCTCGTCACCATTTAACCACGTTCCGTGACCGGTCAGACGAGTCAATATGGTATTTGATAGCATCTCGTCACCATTTAACCACCTTCCGTGACCGGTCAGACGAGTCACAATGTTATTTGATAGTATCTCGTCACCATTTAACCACCTTCCGTGACCAGTCAGACGAGCCATAATTGTACTTGATAGCATCTCGTCACCATTTAACCACGTTCCGTGACCGGTCAGACGAGTCAATATGGTATTTGATAGCATCTCGTCACCATTTAACCACCTTCCGTGATCAATCAGACGAGCCACAATGGTACTTGATAGCATCTCGTCACCATTTTACCACGTTCCGTGACCGGTCAGACGAGTCATAATGGTATTTGATAGCGTCTCATCAATATTTAACCATGTTCCGTGACCGGTCAGAGGAGTCAAAATGGTATTTGATAGAATCTCGTCACCATTTAACCACCTTCCGTGACCGGTCAGACGAGTCATAATGTTATTTGATAGCATCTCGTCACCATTTAACCACGTTCCGTGACCAGTCAGACGAGCCAGAATGTTACTTGATAGCATCTCGTCACCATTTAACCACGTTCCGTGACCGGTCAGAGGAGTCATAATTTTATTTGATAGCATCTCGTCACCATTTAGCCACCTTCCGTGACCAGTCAGACGAGCCATAATGTTACTTGATAGCCTCTCGTCACCATTTAACCACGTTCCGTAACCGGTCAGACGAGTCAAAATGGTATTTGATAGCATCTCGTCACCATTTAACCACGTTCCGTGACCGGTCAGATGAGTCATAATAATATTTGATAGCATCTCATCACCATTTAACCACGTTCCGTGACCGGTCAGACGAGTCATAATTTTATTTGATAGCATCTCGTCACCATTTAGCCACCTTCCGTGACCAGTCAGACGAGCCATAATGTTACTTGATAGCCTCTCGTCACCATTTAACCACGTTCCGTGACCGGTCAGACGAGTCAAAATGGTATTTGATAGCATCTCGTCACCATTTAACCACGTTCCGTGACCGGTCAGATGAGTCATAATAATATTTGATAGCATCTCATCACCATTTAACCACGTTCCGTGACCGGTCAGACGAGTCAAAATGGTATTTGATAGCATCTTGTCACCATTTAGCCACCTTCCGTGTCCAGTCAGACGAGCCATAATGTTACTTGATAGCCTCTCGTCACCTTTTAACCACGTTACGTGACCGGTCAGACGTGTCATAATGGTATCTGATAGCATCTCATCACCATTTAACCACGTTCCGCGACCAGTCAGACGAGCCATAATGGTACTTGATAGCATCTCGTCACCATTTATCCACGTTCCCTGACCGGTCAGACGAGTCAAAATGGTATTTGATAGAATCTTTTCACCATTTAACCACGTTCCGTGACCGGTCAGACGAATCATAATGTTATTTGATAGCATCTCTTTACCATTTAACCACCTTCCGTGACCGGTCAGAGGAGTCAAAATGGTATTTGATAGCATCTCTTCACCATTTAACCACGTTCCGTGACCGGTCAGACGAGTCATAATGTTATTTGATAGCATCTCGTCACCATTTAACCACGTTCCGTGACCGGTCAGACGAGTCATAATGGTATTTGATAGCGTCTCATCATTATTTAACCATGTTCCGTGACCGGTCAGAGGAGTCAAAATGGTATTTGATAGAATCTCGTCACCATTTAACCACGTTCCGTCACCGGTCAGAGGAGCCATATTGTTATTTGATAGCATCTCGTCACCATTTAAAGAAGAGAATTCAAGACGAGTTTATGTTTCGCTGACATACATTCATTCCACCTCTTCTTCTAATTTTCCTTCCTTCTTATTCATTCAACGTTGCCAAAAAGAAAAAAAAGACAACAGCAAGACACTCTGTCTGCGATAAGTACAATTTCTTTTATTTGTTTCACCTTCTTTCGCACCCTATCGTCAACCTAAACAAAAAGTAAAGGAACATAGGACTTGACATACTGCTACTATCCCTATACGCCCAGGGGCCCTTAGCTAATTACTCGTCCATGAACTCTAAACTTCTCTGGGACATTGTGACACATTTTTCTTTGAATAATTAACGACATGAATTTTCTCAATTGACATTTTATTTTTATTTTTACAATATTGTTATTGTGTTAATATATATTTACTTTAATGTACGAACGAAATACTTTATCCTTCCTCATTTCAACATCCAACCTTCAATCTTCTGACATTTAAATTGTGGGAACTTTGGTTGTGTTTGGCAAAAGGCTAATTTTAGGCCCTTACAGATTAAAGAACAAGATAATGCGTTGAGTGAAAATGTTTATTCTATGTTTATTTACTTATACTTAATTTTAGCTTTCCCTTCCCTTAGTTAAGCAACTTATCTATTTATAATTTTCTTCATTTGGTCTACTTAGGGAGTGCCGGTAAACTTGCTGTCATTTCCTGATTAAACCAATTGATTATAGTACTCACTCACTCACACACATGTATAAAATGACAATGTTTATCAAAAATACTAGTATTAAATAGCTTGCGAAACCACGAAGTCAACGGATTTAATATCATTCGAGTTCATATGACCCTCCCCATGAATATATCCCCTGTTGGTGTTGACTTTCCATAAAAAAGGACTTGCGGTATACCATTCATATGACTGACATAAGTTATGATTATGTTTGGTTGTGTTTTTTATTATTTTTAAATTTACTGACTCATAGGTTATTAAGTGAATGCATAAACGCAGAAGACAATGTAATACTGTATTTATGTGGCATGGAATTTCTCTAAGCAAATGCAAAACGACTTACCAGAACGTTGGCGCATGAACAGTAAAGAATAAAAGACGTGCGCAAACCTCACTTTGGTTCTTATACCTGTAGACAATAGACAAGCAAATCTCGATGCCATCATAAAAATAAGATCTACCTTCTGATAACGAATTAAGCACAGAGGCGGTCTGGTAACCGATCGAGGTACCTGGCAGAACGGATCTTACATTGCGATACACGAAATCCGTAATAAAGCCAAGATGGCATCACCGATGACCTCTACCGTTGCATTCATGAAAGTAATTCAAGAATTATATATATATATATATATATATATATATATATATATATATATGTGTGTGTGTGTGTGTGTGTGTGTGTGTTTTCGTGTGTGTGTGTGTGTGTGGTCATCCACAGACAGTCATGTTTTACTATCACAGCTCATTAGTACGGTTAGATATGCGATTGCTTCTAGGCAGTATTGAAACCCGACATATTTGAGATCAGTCGGCGATCCCACCACTATGTTATGAACGCTCGGTGTAAGAAGACAGATTTTACCGTGTTATGTACACAATTTAAGCACACGCAATTAGCTGAGTGTATTCAAATTTATTACTGAATGAACGATACGTATATATCATCAAAAAATTCATATTGTGTGTATATATATATGTGTGTGTGTGTGTGTGTGTGTGTGTGTGTGTGTGAAATGATTTGTTTGAACATTATTTTTTATCGATACTCGTATTTAAGTAAATATCCTGTTTATAATTAAGTAGTATTATATATTTATTTCTACCAGCCTTATTATTGACTATACATTTTTGTTAAGAAAATGTGTGTCATTTGGCAGAATTCGAAATTGCGACCTCTGTCCACATAGAGAAAGCTACCAATTGATCTGGCGCCACTCGACCACGAATGACCAAACAGGCTAAACGAAGTCAAATCAAGTCTATGTAACACAATTTTCGATTCATTGTAATAACCATATCTGCTCTGAAATGTATTGTCATGTCAACAAATGTAAACATGTTACGGAGATTACCGAAATGCTCCAAATTTGAAATGATTTGCTTGAACATTATTTTTGATCGATAGCCGTATTTAAATAGGTATTCTGTTTATAATTATTCACTGCATTATTAAAAACTATATATTTTTTCACTGCATTATTAACAACTACGTATATTTTTTCTACCGGCCTTATTATTTACGATAAATTTTTGTTACAAAAATGTCTGTCATTCAGTAGGATTCGAACATGCGACCGCTAACCGCATTTCATATTTTATCGTCAGATCCGTTAAGATTGACATGGGTCATCAGAAAAAGTATAACATCGAAAAAAATGCCAATGAGCAATGGCAATATAGTTCTGAGTACTGCGAAAATTTTGCACATAAAAGCAGAAAAATACACATTGAAAATACGAAATGTAGCCTGAAAAAGATGAGATTGCAATATGTCTCTAGAAGAAACTATTGGAAGAAGTCTTTAACTCAAATGGATAATGTGATATTGATATGAACCCGGTATGGGACTATAAATTAATGAGTCAATACGGTAGTAGGTCAAGAACATATATTACATCAACAAGAGATACAAACAGCAAAAAGAGATACAAAGAGAAAGAGAAATAATAGCTTGGCTACAAGTGACCGACAGACAGACTAGGCTGAGCTGAACTGAAGTCGTACTGGAAACAAGTGTCTCTGTTGCACCGGCTCTGTCCGCAAGAGTAATTAACTCTCGGTTAATATCAGCAAAGAAGAGTCCATTATTAAGTGGGTAACTCCCCACAATATATATTAAAATGATTAAAATATAATCTTTCTGTATTGCCTAACAACAATATTTAATGAAGTATATAGTTATATTCCTGGTGACTGGATTATAGCATAAGCCATGGAGATATTATATTGTATCATCAATAATTTCCGTTTTTCTTTCGCAACTTTATTCTTCCAACCGTATAACTCAATTAGATTGTAGTCATTTATTTACAATGACTTGTTTTCATTAATCAGACAGCGCTTTATAAGATTTTGAGTAAAATTCTCCAAGTTTGATTTGAAAAGTCATGAATTGAGATCTTAATTCTGATTTTTAAAGAATCAGGTTAAATTATTTAGCAGTGATCAGAAAACAAAATAATCGGTTTGTGCAAAGTCTAATGAGTATGGCAGGTGGTGTAAAAAAGACCAACCAGACAAGAATTTCGTGCTGTTATTTTCTTGCTGTTGTTATAAAGATCAACGTACTGACTAGCCGAAGCCGCCTTTTTTTACCTAAAATCTATTAAACACGTTTTCAGCTGTTAGATGTATAAATGTACATGTAGAGTTTCACTGCATTATTAACAACTATTTCTTTTTATATAACTATTATGAACGTGATAATGTTGATAGACGTGTAAATGTGTGTTTAGTGTTTCACTGCATTATTAACATATATTTAGTTTTATAAAACTATTATGGACGTGTTTATGTTGATAGACGTGTAAATGTGCATTTAGCGTTGCACTGCATTATTAACAACTTTTTCTTTTTATAAAACTACTATTGACATATTTATGTTGATAGAAGTGTAAAAGTGCATTTAGTGTTTCACTGCATTATTAACAAACATTTCTTTTTATAAAACTATTATGGGCGTGTTTATGTTGATAGACGTGTAAATGTGCATTTAGTGTTTCAGTGCATTATTAACAACTATTTGTTTTTTAAAACTTTTATGGATATATTTATGTTGACAGATGTGTAAAAGTGCATTTGGTGTTTCACTACATTATTAACAACTATTTCTTTTTATAAAACTATTATGGACATGTTTATGTTGTTAGACGTGTAAATGTGCATTTAGTGTTTCATTAACTTTTAGGAACCAAATAAATAATACTCCGACGATGCCATCACACATACAAAATTATCATTTTTCAGTTCAGTTCAGGTCGTTAAAGAAAATTTATTTTTCTTACTCTACCACATTTGCGTTGGATATTGTTGTATTCAATATGCTTCTCATCACTTTAATATATTTAATATATATTATATTTATAATATATTTAAGTTAGTTGAGATGATACATTCCTCGTTACAACTGGGTATTAAAAACAGAAAGTACGTATGACTCAATCTAATTATCAGCCAACATGTCTTAGAAAAGAAAAGTGAATAATTTGATTATTATTTTCGATCGTATTATATGTAATTATATTATAAATTCCTTTTTGGTGAAAAAGATATTATAATAAATATGTTTTTGGCGTAATACGGGTGAAAACCAAGAAGCTTTTTTTTATTCACTCATTTAACCACAAGGAAGGCGATAATGTCCCTAAGACGCAATTTGCTACTGGGAGTGGAAAAGAATGAGAAAACATTATGAGAAAAAAGAAAAATTAATGGAACAATAAAGGTAGACATTAGATAGCGAAGACGCTGCACCTCAGTATTTTGAGGATCGCAGAGAAGTAAAAGCCGGAAGCGTGTTCCACTGGCGGGAAGTTCAATAAAAGAAATTATCAGTGCAGAACTTACGGTTACATCTAGTTATTTCAAAAAGAAAACTAGGAGACATAGTTGCCAATCTAGTAGTAACCTTAAATTCATGAGGTTCTTATACGAATTAGAAGAGCTCTTTATAACAACAGCCATGAAATATATATAGAAAAGACGGGGGATACAACATTAAGATGAAAGTGACTGAAATTGCGATACCATCACAGAACCAATTACTTTACATATTTTTTATTTATATTTCATTGAAAACCTCGAGACATACAGCAGGAGCACAAGACCAGATATTCCCGCTATAATCGAGACACCTGAAAATAGTAGATGTATTTAATCTAAAATATATATTAGTGCCAGTCAACCTCCTGTCACAAAGTTGGATATCGACATTGTCAATGAAATTACTAAAAACAAAAAATTAATTAAATGACAATTACATTCTTCATATATACTTCAAAATAACAAATATTCTATGATTGAAATATAGATGAGATATTTGGGATCAAATCAATATATATATATATATATATATATATATATATATATATCGAAACCACATGTTAACGTCTATATGATTCAATTCAACCGCAAAAGGTATCTGGGCAGTGCAATAATGAGAAATAAAGGGAAGATCTGTTTGAATTCCAGTCGATTTCGTTACATTAACTTAATCGCTAATTCACTTGAGAAATGCATCAGTAAATATATTCTCCTCCAGCCTATGGGTTAAATAGTATAGCAGACTGAGAATTCTATCCGTGGTAGGCAAACAGTGTAAGAGAAGTACTACTTTGAATGCAAAACTGTACTTAGTCCTGAAGCTTCCATAGAGATATCTTAAGCAAGGTTATCTATAATGTTTTGATCAAAGTACTTATTCAGAAACAACTGATTGAACAAAGATCCGTTTAGTTTATTATGCAGCCAATTTTAATTATTTGTTATCATTCGAAAATATAGGATATTAGTTTAATAGTTTCTTTACCTAGTACCTAATAGTACTCTCTTTATCAATTACGTTTCTTAATGAATCCCAATTCGTATGGATTATGAAAACCTACACGAATATCCTGAACAGTTTACCAATATTGCTTAGGCATTTTTATTGTTTAAAAGACTGGCTGTCATAATATTATTACTTTTTAAAAATTTTTCTTGTTTGTGATGTGTGCCTTCCGAATAATGGCGATCATGGCTTTCCATAATTACCAGTCAATCGTTATTTTTAATTAAATTTTGTCTTGTTCTTATGTCCCCCAAACCTTATTTCAGCATCCATTTGCTGAAGATCCCTAGTTAGCGTGTGCACTGTTTTCCTCTGGCTTTTTGATTTTGAAATATGTGAGGAGTCAACACCCTTTTATAGACTGAGGGTTTAAAATGGAGGAGGGCTAAACAGCTATGGCTCCAATGTCATGGAGGATAATCAAGTTATTAAATATGTGAATACAATTTTGAAATGTTTCGGAAATTATTTTCAATAACTTTTGCCTTGGAAAACGTATTTTGATTGTTTTCTTGTTTTTATTTACAAAAAAAGAAACACTACTAGGAAGAGAAAAATTTCGGAGTTGCAGAAAGTATTTCACCTATTTATCAATCCGATAAAAAACAGCTTTCAAAATCATGAAAAACATATCTGACGGGAATTTTGTTAAAAAATGTATTACATCATAAAAATAAATACTTCATAAATCAGTATTGAAAAAAATCCATTAAAATCGGTTGAAAACACTTTTTATATTCATTTAAAAATACCCGCTCACGGAAGCAATTTTTTACAGAAAAAGTGAAAATGAGGCCGTACGGTAATTTTGGCGATCCCTACAAATAAAAAAATAAAAGTAAAACACATTCTCCAGGTAAAAAGAAAGAAATTTTTTAACTTCGACGTAATATATTCAGACTATCGACTGTCATTTCGGTTTCGTTTACCCATATTTATATCGTGTCCAGTGTAAG
Organism: Ascarosepion bandense; assembly: GCA_037127315.1. Classification (NCBI taxonomy): domain Eukaryota; kingdom Metazoa; phylum Mollusca; class Cephalopoda; order Sepiida; family Sepiidae; genus Ascarosepion; species Ascarosepion bandense. The sequence goes on from JBBBDQ010030338.1 coordinate 47,714, forward strand.
GTAGCGGGCCGGACAAGATTCACTTGAGGGCCGGATGTGGCCCGCGGACCGGAAGTTGCCGACCGCTAAAATATGTTATGTGTATATAAAATTTTGCGAATCATTTTTCTTGAATATGTGCTCTAGGAATTTCAACCTTCTCTTTCTGAGTATACGTGACTTTTCGTTATCATTTTCTCCAAAAATTTGTTTGGTGCTCATATGTCTTATCCATGTTTTTCACGGCAGAGATCTTTACAAATCGTAGGTTCGGTTTACGTTATTCTAACCCGTTTGCATTGAATCATTCTCCGGGTATTTAGAGTGTTCTCACTTTCTTTGTCTTTTTTTATATCCGAGATGAATGTCGATTTTGCCATCGGATGACACTTGTTTTATCTCGAAGTCATGGGCACACAACAATTCCCAACAGAATCTTCTATACTCAGCGTATATGTCTATTGGAAAGGATAAAACTGCGCTAGATGGGTTCTTACGCCCGCTTTTTGTCAATGCTTTACGAAAGAATACAGTCGGAAATCCATTTTCCCGCCTTGGAAGGTTTCGGTCGAATACGTTCGTGTTCCTTTTAATAGGCTCAGCATTTGTCCGTAAAGGGTGACAAAATACGAATAACGAAATTGGGCCATATTTCTTTTTTTATTAAATTATTTTTACAGTCTGTAAAAGACGCTCACTTTTATTGTTACTTCAAGTTGTGGGGAAACGTGTCTGTTCTCTTGTTTTTTTTTTATATTTTTATTTGATCGATTATCAGAAGACCAGTCTTGGCTGGCATTCGATCGATGTGATAAGCCGTTCTCTCCTGCAATGTCTTTGTGTTCACTATCTTGCACATCTTTTCCTTTAATTTCCTTTTCATGCACTCATTGGACGTCCGGCAAAGAATGGCTTGGAAAAGCATGCTTCTCTTGTAAATATTCGATTTCCATAATTCTTTCGTCGTCCGACTGGCTGTAGCGGGTCACGTGAGGTACGAAAAGCTGCTTCTACTAAATTAGCTCTATTGAGAAGACCGTGCCAATTTATGGGACTTGTTCTGGACGCTATAAAAGATTCTTATCAGACATTTTGCGCGCAAATTTCTGAGTAGCCATTATCCAAAACTAATAAGCTGTTCATTGTAATTTTTTTTTTTACTTTTAGGCTCTTCTAAGCGATATTAGGAGAAAATTACTGTCTTAAGCATTTGCGTCTGTATCTGAATAAAATGAAAAAGATGAATAATAATTATTAGCCATTCTTTACATTAAAGCAATTGATAAAAGAGCCGTAAACGCGTGTGTAGCGAGGAATTGGGCAAAGGCAGGAAACGGACAAGGGAAATCGACGAAGAACTTTAAAAACACAAGTTGTCGAAAACTATTTTTGGCATGGTTATGCAAAGGATACCTAATATGAGGAAGGATATATTGACATTGCAGTCTGTGGTAAAAAAAATAATGTTGAAGAAAACAGAGACAAAACATGTGAAATATATTCTTAATCTAGAAAGAGATATGTATGCAAGCCGTACTATCGGTGAATGCTGCATATCATAAACCAAGACGACTTAGAGAATTCAACACTCACAGACGATTAATGAAGGTAATAAAATCGGGGGGATTTTTGTGAATTATTGTAAGGGGTACAAAATAAAGACAAATCCTTTGGAACAAAGATAAAAACTTGAAATTGCGCGAATAGTTTACCAAATATTGAAAGAAGAGTCCAGAGGCTGTTTGAGAAAATAAAGAGTAAATACCCTGTAATTAGGTGATTCAGCATATTCACGCAATCAAATTTTTTTATTTTTTTTATTTTTTAGAACAGATATGCTATCAAATAAGATCTTCGCTGTGGTGCAGTGGATATCGACTCGGAACGAGAGATCGGCGTGCCGAGTTCGAATTCCAGTCAAATTCCTCGCATTTACTTAATCACAAATACCCTTGGAAACGGTATTACTTCATCCCTTCCCTCCAGTTACGGGTTAAATAATAGGACAGATTGTGTTCTATAGCCTTGGCTAGCAACCAGTCTACCACAGAAAGCAATGGCAACTTACTGCGGGATAATCTTCTGCTCAGCCGGTCATGTCTCTTTCCCAAAGCGTGTATCACGTATAGCACTTAACTGACTGATTCTATCAAAGCGGATGCAGATAAAGAAAGACCTTATCAATACAAAAGATAGGATTTTTTGGAAAATCGGTCAAAAATAAGGTTAATGCTACTACTCATAATGTTTAGCTCACTCAGTTGATAGAGACAGGGCAGCAGTAATTAGAATATTACAAATCGATTGAAACTATAAAATCTAAGTGAGTAGTATTGTTACTAACTTTAAATCAAATGAATGAATATTTGTTACGAATTGTTTTGTTGTGATACAAAATGGTCATATAGTCATAGGTATATGTAGAATGTTTTCCTTGTTTTGGGTGAGGAATTCGCCGCCAATGTTTGTAAAAGTATTTCTGATATACTATATAAATATCTTCTTCGTGTACCGTGACTTTTCATGACGTAGGCTATCGTGGACCTCAATTTGGCTCTGTTCTTGTTACTCTCAATATTTCTTCTCTTGATTTATTTGCTCAAAACTAACAATTACGTTCCGCGCTGCTTTCACCTGCTTTCCTATTTTCCCTTCGTTTTATCCGACCTTTGAGTATTAAGTTCTTCAAGCCCTCCTTCCTCATTTCGTGTCCCAGGAACCACATTTGATATTTAGCATTGATTTTATTCTTCCTGGCACCCTTTCCAACACCCCATCGTTGCACACATGCTCCGTCCATGTTATCATCAGAATCGTTCTGTATAACCACATTTCTGCAGCCTCAAGTCTCTCCTTCATCCTTTCATATAGAAGGCCAGATATCACATAACAGTCCAGCACTCTTTTCTTATTTTCATGGCTTTCCACATCTCCCTATCCCTGGTGGCTCTTAGCAAGCTTTCTCCTGTTACCCCACCGAATCCCCGCTCTGCCACCCACCTGCTCAGCCCCTTCAAATATGTTATCCGCCGCTTTCCCTTGTTTCCTTTTCCCTCTATCTGACTTGCGAGTATCAGATTCTCCAAGCTTTCCTTCCTCATTACATGTCTTAAGAACTTCCTGATGCTAGGTATTTATTTCCTTTTCGTTTCCATCCTTTCTAAAACCTCATTATTGCTCACATGCTCGATCCATGATATTTGCAGCATCCTGCTGTAGAACCACATTTCAGTTACTTAAAGTTTTTCCTTCATCTTTGATGATATTTTCCAGCATTCACTGCCATATTGAAGGGCTGGCGGGGCGAGACAAGATTATTAAACATTGCATCACGTAGAATTGGAGTAGATAGATCTATCTAGCGCCCAGTTCACATTCCACCCACGTCTATTGAACAGGTAAAGAGGCTCATCCCTTGTTCCCTGTTTAGGATGTGGTTTCCGGCTTTCTCTTTTCCAATCTTCTCACTATTACGTAGCCCCCTGCACATCAGTGGCGTTACCGCCTTGCTCGGGGTGATACGATTAGAAAAAAGTGCCTTATTTTTTGCATATATATTATCAGTTAGAAAATTATTTTGTATATCTGGACAGTTTTTTAAAATTTCTTTCTACACAAGGTAACCCCAGCAACACCCATATATTCCTCATGTAAAGTATATATTCAAAAACAATACACAAAATTTTGTGTATGGTATTACTCATTATGCATGCGTAGATTGACTGAATGATTGAAAATACGGAGGAAATTTTTAAAAATTGCTTAAATAAAGAATAAGAAGGAAAACATTATAGACCTCAAATGTTTGGTTATTTATTAAGCTTCATCAAATTTTGTTGTGAATGGTGCAGTGAAATTCTTAAAATTCTGTCTTGTTTGTTTCATTCGTCGGGTAGATTTCATGTGTCCATTTCTGTGGCGTTAGTGTGCATGTATCTGCGTTTTTAATTTTTGTAGAGAGATGCTGTGCAAGGCTCTAGTCTACCCTCCCCGAATCTATCATACAAATCACCCTCGTATCCAAAAGATACTGTCCTCCACTGTGCTACATCTTAATTTTCATAAGGTAATTTTCATAGTAAACACACACTTTATTGTATCCTAATTAAGTATTGGGTTTTCCGTAAAGTTTATGGCGATTTTTAATTGTTCATATTCAAACATGTTAGAATTTATCGAAGGCTATATATTTACTTTTCCGATTAGAGAGCTCTTGAGACTATCTCTTCAGAAAGAAAGTTTAGAATTGTTTTGTTCGTGGTACGTTTGCGTTTATGTAAAAATGGAAGATTATAAGGTAGAATTGATACTTTTTATTACACTAAGGGCAAAAATGCCTCGAAAGCAACAAAAAAGTCTGCTGAGTGGAGTGAAGGTTCTTTAGCAGACAGAATGGTACAGAAATGGTTAGCTAATATGGTGACTGAAGCCTTACAGATGGAGAAGACTGAGACAGACTCCGTAATTCAGACGACGACCAAATCATGACATTGATTGAAAATAATGTGTGGTGGTGAGATTACAGACTTATAACCTGAAGCAAAGATTGTCATTGCTTTAGTTTATATTAAACTACATCCAGAGTCGGCAACAGGGAAGAAGGAGAGAGAGAGAGAGAAAGAGGGGGAGAAAAAGAGAGTTAGAAAAGAGACTTTGTCGGAAAGAAAGAGAGCATGTTAATTTAGTCTATATGCAAGTTTTAAATCCTGAAACTTAAGTGGAAGTTAATAAAACCGGTGTTTTCTCACCAATGGCGTTACCAAACAGTCCCACTGTGTTTTTTCTATAGTTTTCGACTGTCCGGAAATTGAATCATTAGCAATGAATATTTCTAAATACAGCATCGCAGTATATTTGGAAATTTTATCTCTCTCGCTTATATATATATATATATATATATATATATATATATATATATATATATATATCAATTATGCATTACCAGCTTTAGAGGAAATCTGACCGGATTTAATAACAAGGCAAGCCAATCAATAAAGTGAAATCATTGATAGAAACGAGAAGCGAGTCGTGAAGAGGAATGTGCTTAAAGGTGTACTCACTCAATGAAATGGCCCTTCGTACGAGGTCATTGCTAACGTCACTGATTGGCTGGAAGGAAAGAAAAAGAAGAAGAAGGCTAACTTCGTCGTATACGATCTATTTGAAAGCATGGCTGACCAGAAAAACCGGCGTGTCTAAAACCTTAATGCGAATTATTATTAAATCTCGAACAAGCTTTCAGTAAGGACGAGAAGCAATCATAGCGGAGACTTTGCAAACTGATAAGCAATTATAAAATCCTAACTATATTCTTTAGCTACGCAGTCTGGGGTAATTCTAGAGACGGCGGATTTGATTTATACGGTTTATTAAAAGGCGAAAAAGACAGCCAAATGATACATTTAGATTTCTATAGATGTTCGTTTATTTTTATTTATTTATTTCTCCTCTTATTTCTGTGTCCAGTCGTCTATTCTTCCAAGATTCACCTCATCTAAAAGAGCAGGGAAATGGATTGCAGTTATGTAAGTGAGGATAACAAGAAGTATAATTAGGATGGTAAAAGATACGTGGTTCTAGAAAATGTTGTTGCGAATATCATGGACCAAACATATGAGAAATTATGAAATTTTAGACAAAAAAGTAAACAAAAATTGTCGCTTATACATAACATAACGACAGTTGAAATATATTGAAAGCGCAAAAAGAGTAAAGAAGTCTTAAAAATTTAAAAAGAAATAACGCAAGACCTACCGAGAGAGCTTCTGGTGTAAGGTTTCTATCTAAACTTATTTATAAATGGAACTTTGTCTGTGTCTGTGTGTGCGTGTGTCTGTGTGTCTCCGTTATCTATAGACTCTGAAAAGGCTTAGCCGATTTTCTTGAAAATTTACACAATTGTACTATAAGCGTCTGCGTGTGTTCTTAGCTAGGTTTTGCGTCGAGGTACCTCCGATAAATATCGAAAATCGATAATCGAAAATATCGGGTTATAGAAAGAGTGGTCTGATTTTAATCAAATTGTATACACCCATAGACAAAGACATAAGAAACGATATTCAGAAGTTTTAAGGTTGCACTTATTACAATAGTGCAGAAAGTCGACAATGTATATATATATATATATATATATATATATATTTTAGAACATGTACATAACTTCTCTATATATAATCGCTCCGAAGGCGCGTCCGTTTCTGCATCGGAGTACCGATGCTTCGTCAGGCGATGTGGTACTGAGAATCCTTTTCATTTTTATTTATTTCGTTTTGTTAGGGGTATTGGCTGGAGGGGGCTTTGATACTGTGATATTTTGTTGACGTATGTACATGTTCTAAAATATAATTTATAATAAATATTCACAGCTCTATATAGAAAATTATATATCGAGCACAGTTTTAAATTAATGTCTTGGACGTGGAAAGAATTCTTCGTTCTGTATTCACTCGTATATATATAGATAATAAATCGATAATACATACACATATATATATATATATATAAGGCAAGATATTTGTGTGTGTGTCTGTTTATCTGCCTGTATGCCTGTATTTTTTCAGCCCTTTAATTTTAGTTTTTGCTTCGGGTTTAGCTCTAAGTAGGTATAATTGTAGTTCTTAGTCTCAGCCATGATACCATCTACTCAGAGGACTTATTTAGCCTCCAAAATTTCAGTTTACGACGAAAAAACGTATTTGATATCGATACCAGGCAATCAACATTTGACTTACATCCATTCATTTTTCTTTCAGTCTACGGTTTCGCTTTAACTGGAAACAATTATTGCTTTTTAGTCTTTATTGCCAACGTCCAAATAGTCTGAGTTCCAGGACCATGGATTATTTTTGAAACTTTCATTACACCCGAACAACGCCGGGCTATACTGCTAGTAGAAATCTAAATGTACCTTTTGACTGTCTTTTTCGCTATTTTCATAAACCGTATAAATCAAATTCGCCGTCTCACCTAAAGTGATAAAAATATTACAATGTTCGTTGTTGTGCAGTGGCTATCGGCTGGGAACAAGACATCAGGGAGCCGAGTTCGAATTCTAGTCAGATTCATTGCATTCACATACACTTAGGAAAGATATTAACCAGCCCCCTCTCTCTCCGGTTTCGGGTTAAATAGCAGGACAGATAGGCTTCTCTAGCCTTGGATTGCAACCAGTCTACCGCAGAAATAAATTGGAAATCTACTGCGGGTAAATTTTCTGCCCAGTCAGTCATGTATATTTCGAGACATGATCACTTAAGCATGTGGCACTTATCTGACTGATTGATTGAAAAATATTATTAGGAATTAGAATGGTCTGAATGTTTTGGAGAGCCATGTTCGGGAAAGTCCTGCGCATAGCGACACCCTTCATAGATTTGAATACAAGCACAAAAGCAAAAGACACATTGTAGACACTCTTGGAGTTAAATGGAAAACAAGAATAAAAAACTAACGATAAAAAAGAAATATTGTTTTATTAAGGTTTACTAAGCATGTGCGTTGTGGTGCAGTGGATATCGACTCGGAACCACAAATCGAGGAGCTGAGTTCGAATTCCAGTTGAATTCCTTTTATTCACTTACGCACAAATAACCTTCGGAAAGGTATTAATCCGTCTCTTCCCTCCAGTAATGGGTTAAACAATAAGACAGATTCGGTTCTGTAGCCTTGGCTGGCAACCAGTCTACCGCAGAAAGCAATGGCAACCTACTGCGGGATAATCTTCTGTCCAGTCAGTCATGTCTCTTTTTGAGACATGATCACCCAAAGCGTGTATTACGTATGGTACTTAACTGAAGATAAGATAACAAATGCTTGAAAAACAAGACTTTTTAAAAAATTGAAAACTTAAATTTCGTGTATCACGTATGGCACTTAAGTGACTGACTGAGCATACGGCCCTAAAGGAAGACAAATGCATGAATAAAACACTTGATTGATCCGTTTTCTATGGTTTAACAAATTTTTCAGTTTATTCAAACCAGAATATATTTTTATATTATACCATTTTTCCAGCTAATAATAATCCATTGATACAAGACGTACTAATTAACCCATAGCGGTGGAGAAAATATGTATTCATACCTTTTCCGAAGTTACTTGTGTGTGACTATACTGAACCTGATTGGAATTTGGACTTAACTCTTCTATTTCAAATTCTGAACCATTATCCATTGCGCCATCGAAATATCCTAGCTTACTATCTTGGTATTCACAAGAAATAACACATCAATGTACCTGAAAAAGATCAACGTTGCTTAACTTCGGCACAAGAACCGGGTAAAACCCTTCATTAAATGGAACTGATATTTTCAATGCTGATAATTACGATGATGAATGAGGAATATAAAGACAAACTATGTTACTTTTCTGAGTTGTACTGAATATTTTTTCTCTCTTGAATCTATCTTACGCACTTACAAGTCTATATATCATCCATTCCTTGAATATTGCTGGCTCATACGCTACGGTGCTCCTAATGTTTGCCAATGACATTTATGATAAAATCAGCAATATTATTGGTCCTGATCTGGCGTCTAGGCTTCAGTTACTTTCTCCCCAACGTAAATTTCTGTAAACTTGTACATGTTTCGGATTAACTCTTCGCTATAGTGGCAAGAATTTATGAATTTAAGCACAGTTTTCTAGTATTTGTCTATATTTCTGAGATGAAGTAGTATTTACATTATTCCGACTCTTGTCCTTGTCTTGGCATTTGTACGAGGAATTTTGCACCGAACCTTTTATTACAATCACTGGGATATATGAACTCCATTACTTGCGTAAAGCCTCGATTGGCAGTTATGAGTTATCTCCCTCTTACCCTGCAAGTTACTTGTTCACCACTGCTGGACTCTGGTATTGAACTCACATTTCTAAGAATCAAGTCAGGAACTAACCAACGTCCAACAAAGATGAGGAAAATACTACGAATAAAGTAAATACTGTAAGCACAGTTCTCGCCTGGCAACAAGGTTCACCCCAGTTATCAATTGTATAGTTCTAGGCCAACTGTTTTTCCCCGCACTTCTCGCTTGTGAAATCCTCTCCTAGTTTCCTGTTTTCCAGTCAGCTTTGAGTTTCAGAAATATAAATGCAATGGCAATCGTCATCTACTGTCTTCTTGACTACACTTTATTTTGTTCTCATTCCTGACTACTGTTTCTCTTTTTTCTTATTCTTTCACATTCAGTAAACCCTTGTATCTTAGTAACTCTATTGCCTTGTATGGGGTGAAATGATTTAAATGAAACACCCTCACCTCGTACCAGATCTGCTATCATTGGACAATTATAATCAGTCTAATTACAATTAACGGCAGATATATTGATAACAGTAGTTCAATTATAGCGATCCGATGATTCAATGAGGTTAGTCGATATTGCCAAAATATTCTACTGAGATTTTATCACATTTTAATCAGATTGATTCCATTTAGTCAATTGTTTTTACAAATCGTTTCCTACTTCCATTTTGCCGTCTGTAAACGGTAGTCAACATGAAAATAGAATAAATGTTTGCCAACAAAAGAGGCAAAGTTGTAAGCTACCTAGAAGAGACGCCAAATTGAAGCAGATTTAATATTTTAGATTACGACAGCTTGTTCTCAAACCTCCAGTTACTTGCATTAACCTTTCTCCGATTGATGGTTATACATGATTCTGTTTTAGTAAAACATGTACTGCTTAGCGAGGAACATTCATTTTGTAATCACATATAATGAGACTTAAGAATCACTAATAACTGTACCAATTAACAGAAGCCCCCGTAAATGGACAGAACATTTAACTAGAAAAGAAATAATTACTTCATAAATATGTCAAAATTTTACATTACTTAGAATACAAAGTTAGAAAGGAAAGCCAAATCAATACCGGAAAGGTCGATAACAGCTATTTTCCCGAAAAAAAACTATTTTAAGGGACATGACTTTTAACCATTTGATTTTATTTCTTTCTTTACGACCCTGTATATCCTTTCCTTTCTCTTCACCTTTTCAGCTGTCATCACCCCTGATTTCCCATCCTTCTCCTGCTCCTTTCTAACTGATTCGTCTTTCTCTTCACTCTCTTCTATCTAATCCTTTTACTCTTATGTAGCCCCCTGCACATCAGTGGCGTTACCGCCTTGCCCTGGGTGACAGGATTATATATATACAGTACTGTGCAAAAGTATTAGGACAAGAACTATTTTATCTTTTATGAGGCATCCAAATAAATTTTAAAATCACCCCTGTCCTTATACTTTTGCAAACTACCAGTAATTAAACTTGCTGATGTTTCGTTCCCGGGTATACATAAGTTACGTATGTGAATGGATTCAGATTGAGATTTGTAGATAGTAAATAGATAGTAAATTTCTGAGAAAATGAATTTAACTGCAATGTCAATACTCATTTCTTAACCACTTGATACTAGTTCTTTCTTCACCACCCTGTATGTATATCCTTTCTTTTCTCTCCAACTTTGCAACTGTTATCACACCTGCATTCCCACCCTTCTCTTGCTCCTTTCTAACAGTTTCGTCTTTCTCTTCACTCTTTTGTACCTAGTCATTTTACTCCCATGTAGCCCAATGCACGTCAGCGGCGTTACCGCCTTGCTCGGAGGGATACGATTAAAAAAAATGTTTTATAAATTTCAGCATTGGCTGTTTGGTCAATGTAAATTGTTTCCTCATAAGGAATCGTTTATCTTTACCATTCTGAGTAGAGTAGTAAATGTCGACAGAATATGCGGTAGAGAAAAAAAATAGGAAAATGAAAAAAATGACTTCCTGAAGTTAAGTAAAAATTAGAATTTAATAAATTAGTAAGACAAGAAAATACTGCTAGAAACAAAAGAAAGTGTTTTGATTGGATTGTGTCATGGCGCTCTATTTTTTCACTGACGTTGCCCAACTGACCCTACTATACAGTGCAGCCTAGAATATTACTCTCTAATATCTGATCTCTAATAGAACAAAGGATACAGATGTAGGGGTTGCGATGGATGAATTGTTGACTAAATTATACAAAAATTATGTGATATTTCACATTAACAGAGATATTTACGAAAATTTCATAAATATATCTTTAAATAATAAATATATCTAAAAAAAATCACCATTGACTTCAACCCGGACTCCAGACGATTTCAAATTTTTCCGAATCTCTTCAAGACTGCCACCTTGTTTAAGTTGGTGTATGATCTTTGACTTCTGTTCATCTTTGGTTTTTCAACGAGTTTTGTTGGGTTTTTGATCCACTTCATGCCACATATAATAATCAAAAGGGTTACAGGCTGGAGAGTTAGGCGGGCAGATGCAAGCGGTGATTTGGAAGAAATTCTCGAACAGCAATGTCTGCGTTTTCATGCTTGTGGGGAATTGTGTAGAGTCCTCTTGCTTGGAATAGCGTCTTCTAGCAGTCAATCTTTTGACCGACTCAGCGCAGCACTAAATCCCCTAGGCAGTTCATGTAGGCTTGCATGTTGATTCTGAGGTACTGGATAACTGACAGCTACAATCTCAAAGATTTTAAATGCAATGTCAATTGTCATCTTTTATCCTTTTGACTCCCATCTTTCTTTTATCCTTTCCCCGAAACCCCTCTATCTTGTTCTTCTGCCTTTTCACTCTTCTCCAGCTCTTCACATTAGTAATCCCATCGTTCTCTTATCCAGTCTCTGATACTCTTTGTAACTGGAGGCATAACGTCACCAAACACCTAGTGACTAGTAATCACTCAAAACATATTCGTAAACACCATGAGACTCATACAACTCTATCCGAATCATCTGCTCTGTCCTCAGATTGACACCCATTACTCTAAAAAATGCGTATTAGAGCATTCGATGTGAATGCCAAGCGGTAAATTATGCCCTTTTCAATTTTCTAGGGGATTGGATTGTGTCATGGCGCTCTATTTTTTCACTGACGTTGCCCAACTGACCCTACTATACAGTGCAGCCTAGAATATCCAAAACAAACAAAGCACATGCGCAAAATTAAGCATATAAAATGGCTACAATATACATATGGCACCCTGTCTTTCTATATATATCAAGAACAATATTTGTGGCAATGACGTCTTTCTCCCAATATATGCAAAAAAATGCATTATTTTCTGGCTTATTTCAATTCCAGGAAACAAAGCAAATCATCATTCACGCATTTTTCCCTCTCCACAACCGACAGAGTTTTCATAGCGGCCTGATTATAACATTCTTCTTTTTTCCACTGGGGGACATATTGGAATCAATGATATATGACGAGATAGAGATACAAGTTTCTTTCAATATTTTTCTGTCGTTATAAAAGATAAAAAGAGAAATTATAGTTTAACCTCACTGAAATTAACCTGAAATATGGTCGATATGATTTTTGAATCCATTTAGGAAAATCAGTAATTAATACTATTCCAGTTCGCATAACCAGCGTTCCACTCTGCATGGTGCAATTTATAATGGCTTTCTAATGCACATGAATCAACAATACCAGGTACAAAGAAACGTAGCTTTTGGCTCGGTTTTTGAATACAATTAAAAAAAAACTAGGAATTCTAATTTAGTTTTCAAAGAAATATTTGTCCAATTATATTTTTTGGTTTTGACTTGAACACCACAAAGTTCAGCTTAATAATTAGTAAATAGTTACCTATCATGTAAACTTTTCTGAATATATGTTTGCGTGCATTTTCATGAATGATTGGGAACGTCAAAGAAATAGAGTTGAGGGAAAGCCAAAAATAGCAAATGGGTGGGACGGAGAGAAATTATTTGAGAATATTCTCTTTCATTCTAATTATTATCCTCATCAATTTGTACAAAACTATGATTTAGGATCTATTGATGTATGTGTAAAACTAAGTTTAATAAATTTAATTAGAAATGAAACACAAAGACGGTCCCTTTTGTAACCATTTAGAAATAAAAAAAAGTTAATCGAACAAAAGAACTACACATGTGATTTTTTTATAATCGTTTCACCCCAAGCAAAGGAGTATAGTCACTGGTGTGCAGGGAGCTACATAAGAATGAAAGGTTACATAAGAGGAGAGCAAAGAGAAAGAGAAACCGATAACAGCGAGTATCAAAGAAGGAGTAAGAGAACAATAGGATTACTAACATGAAGAGTGGGGGAAGAGTGAAAAAGCAGACGAACAAGATGGAAGGGTTTCGGGCAAAGAGAAGAGAAAGACACGGGACAAAACGATAACGATAACGATAACAATTGATGTTGCATGTAAACTCTTTGAGATTGTAGCTGTCAGGCAAGCAAGTATACGGAGGAGAGTTCCACAGGCGGGAAGTGCGAGAAAAGAAGGTGATGGTGTAGAAATGGCGACTGTATTTGGTTGTTTTGAATGTAAAAGTGTGGAACCTTGTTGCCATTTTAGTTGCTCAAGTAAACTCGAATAAAGGCGGAACCAGTGGGCTAAGTTCAATAAAGCAGAATCCGTGAAAATATTTGTAGAATAAACAGATGGACGCAATGTCCCTTCGATGAGAAAGTGACCGTAGTAGAGCTGGTAGGTTGAGATCGATTTTTTGTGCAGGATCTCGTCTGAATCCTGTCGAGAACCCGAGATGAATAGCAGGGGCGCCTGACCAGATATGACGACAATATTATATGCATTATCAGATGGTTGATTTGTATATGTTTAATATGGATTCAAACTAAAAAATCTTTCTGGCTCGACACAGTGACTTAACTTTGCTATCAGTAGATTTAGCTATTGATTCAATGTAGTCGTTCCATTTGAGGTCGGCTGAGAGAGCGAAGCCGAAGAAGCGCAGTGTATTGCATCCCTAAAGATTAGCTTGATCTATGTTGATGATGGTAGAGGGGAGTGCCTATGGCGGTAAAAGGATAGCAGCTTTGTTTTAGAAGTATTAAAATTTACGAACCATTTCTTACCCCAGTCCACCACACATTGGAGGTCCGTTTCAAGATCAACGGCATAGTTATCTTTTTCAGTCTTGGCAGATTTCTGACTGAGGCTGGTGTATATGGTGGTGTCGTCATCGTAAATGATGACTTGGGATTTGACCACATCAAGAAGATCATTGATAACGATCTGAGTGAGACAGAGACTCATACCTACGATAGAGCCCTGTTGGACACCCGCGTTCTTGTGAGAGGATCTGGATGCATGCCGTTCAATTCGACCGTCATTACGAGGTTTGATAGGAACGATTCGTTCAATCAAACACGCGTTTAGTTATACCATAGCCCTGTAGCTTACACAGGAAGCCAGCGTGCCAGACTCTGTCAAATGCTTTGCATATATTCCGGCAACAGCTCTAGCTTTGCATTTTTAGTGAGAGCTCGGTATATGTACTCGGTGATGGTCGTTAGCATATCAGCGGTAGGCCAGGCGAAGCGAATGGCATACTGTCTGTCGTAGAACAGGTTGTGGGCTGTGAAATCTTGAACCATTCAGCATTGACGATAGCCTAGAAAACATTGCCAGACACATCGGTCCTATTTCCGGAAACACGATAGGTAAATATGTAATATACTAAAGTTCAAAGATCCCCTAACATGCGGAAATCCTCACAGACATAACAAAATCAAATAGTAGATTTAAAAACAATTATCAGGGTGTCATAAAAAATGACTTCAATGATATGATAGGATCAACGAACGAACGGGTGCATCATGCATTTTGGATAGACAATGCCTGGGTTTTTCTGCTTGTGTTGTACGGTAGAGAATCCTATTGCCAGGCATAGAATCTTCAGGTATCAAAGAAGTGATAAATAATTGACGAATTCGTTTAACAAAACAAAACAGGTTTGAGTGTCTTTTAGAACTGAAGATGTTCAATATAATTAAGGAATAATCAATTAGGGAAGAAAGCGAGATATTTTGATTATAAAAATGGATTTTTGCCAAAATGTTATTGAGGATATTTTATTTTTAGTCGACACACGAACCTGAGACTGATAGAAAATGGAAGTGTTTCCCTGACGCACACACTTTCTTCACTGTCAAGTAATTAGTATAATTTTTTAAGGATACAAATGTTATTAATTCAAATTATATTCGTTGCACTCTTTGACACCACAAGAAGGAATCCATCATCAAGTGGAGAGATATCTAGTTATTCAGCAAAAAGCATAGATACGCTAACATTAGTACATTAGCTCTAAGAGAGCCTATACAACCGACTTAGTCTACATCCGAACAATGAGTATGGTCGCTAAAAACACTTTCGGAACACCTGACCATTCCCCACCCGATCACCAAAGAACCATGGAACTAAAGTTAAACACCCGGCTGTAGCATAATATAGTGTAACAACATAAAAAACAGTTGCTTTTCAACCTTCTTATCTTGGGAAACCTCGATGTGGTGTAATGGTTTGCAAGCTTAAGTCGCTAGAACTTATTTTAACTGAGTCGTGAGTTCGATCCTCACTGAGTTCGCTATGCTTTTGGCCATGTGCCGCATCTAAGTGGAGCTTCGAAAATCAACAAGCGAGTTATCTCGCAAAAATCTCGATTTCGTTTACAATTCGGTAATACATGTTTATTAACATGTTTACTATGTTAAATACACTTATCAACATCTACTACCGTTTCAATTAAAACATCACTCTACATTAAGAAAAGAACAAGTACTAGGGATAACAAGCATAAAAAAACATGTAGCGAGTCTTCGAAACAGTTTCATAGTATATGGTCGATATAATTATTTACGATATTAAGATCAAAAACGCAGTTATTCAATGAACATGTGAATCCGTAAATAATATTGGTTCGTGGCAATTTGGATTCTGCAGGTGAATTGTTATTTTTGTATAATATTTTTTTATTCAATTTTTGTTTAAGTCGACAGGATTTGCGTATTTTAGATGATGTTTCGAAGTAAAGATTCTATACAATTTGTTTTTTTGTTTTTTTTAGACAATATTAATGTTATTGTTATTTTTGGTATGTTTACAGTTGGTATTTATCAAGTCTGAAAGTAAAAGTCTAATGTAGTTGTCAACCAAATAATTTGGAAATTCGTTGTTGACTATAGAATAAGGAAAGTAAATGTCAAAATGATCGCGATGCCTCTGTTAATATGCATAATTGTATAACTAAAATTTTGTTCTTATCAACAGTGTTATTGTAATGCCTCCATTCAGTCAAATGCAATTGTTAAGTAGATTACTTGGTGTATGTCCTATTTTGATTTCAATTCAAGGGGCTACAAAAGTATGTTTATAGTAAGTATTTACCCCTTCTTGCACACACGCGAACACACACATACACACACATATGTATATGTGTGTGTGTGTGTATATATTTATAATTGTATATATATATATATATATATATATATATATATATATATATATATGAAAAAGTGAAGAAGGGATTAGATAAAGCATGTATGCAAAATGAAGGATGATGACAAAGATGCAATTAAACTGAATTCAATAGTCAATTACCCGGAAAAATGAAACGCGTTCGAAAATGGCGTCTTGATTAAAGAAAGCATTTTCAGTAATTGGATCCTAGAGATTATCATTCGAATATGGAAGACATGACTTATTTCAGAAAAAATAATCTTAAGGAGGAAAATATCCAGTTAGATCTATTGGACTGTTCTGATTAGTTAATTAAAGTAATGTGAATCACTTCACTGTGAATACATATATAACGATCTCCCCGATGTAATAAGATCCCAAGTAGGCATGTACGATGACGACACCAAAAAATAAAAAAATCTGCTGATGCTGACAAAGCGAACCTCGCTGCTGAGCTGAAAAATTTTCTCCAATCTGTGGTGGACCTGGGTAAGAAATGGCTCGTAAATTTTAATGCTTCCAGAACAAAGCTGCTATCCGTTAACCAACACAGACAAACGCTCCTACCCATGGGTCAGGCTAGCCTACTTAAAAGCAAAACATTGCGCCTCCTCGGCTTAACTCTTTCAGCAGACCTCAAGTGATCATATCTAATCCATAGCTAAATCTGCTGTTAAGAAGGTAGGTTCACTTTGTAGGGCCAGAAACTTTTTCCCGTCCGAATCCATCCTGCACATATATAAATCTACCATCTCTCCGTGTACTGAATGCTGCCGCCACATCTTGTCGAGTGCCCCTGCTATTCACCTCAAGGTTCTGGACAAAATCCAACAGAGAATCTGTAATGTGATCGATCCCGACGTGGCAGCTCGGATACAATCACTTCTACACCGGTGTAATGTGGCTTCCCTGTGTCTTTTCTACAAATACCTTCACGGATTCTGCACCGATGAACTTAGCTCACTGCTTCTCTCTGTGTACGAATTTACTCGAGCTACTAGACTAGCAACTAGGTCCCACCCTTTTACAGTGAAACCAATAAAATGAAACCGCAACTTTTACTCCACAGCTTTTCTCGCACTTCCCGACCGTGGAATTGCTTTCCGTATAATTGCTTTCCGTATAATTGCTTCCCCGACAGCTACAATCTCCAAAAATTTAAATGTAAAGTCAATAGTCATCTCTTGTCTCACTAAACTGCAACCTCTCTCTCATGCTCATTTCTCCGTCCACTCACCACTCATCAGTATTCTCACCCTTCTTTTACCCACTTGTTGACACCCCGTATAACCAGTCCCCCTTGCTCATCACTTTCCTCCTATGTAATCCCCTGCGCACCAGTGGCAGTACAGTTGCCTTACTTGGGGTGAAATGAATAATATATATATATATATATATATATATATATATATATGCGTGTGAGTGTGTGACCAATGTAATTTGTATATTCATAAAATCATTTAAAATAGTTGTTTGTCAACATTAAAACACAAGTCGTTCATGCTTATCAAATTCCTTCTCACTCATCCTGTTTTTCTGCGTCCCTCACTATTATATATATATATGTGTGTGTGTGTGTGTGTGTGTGTGTGTGTGTGTGTGTGTGTAAATAGAACGACTAGAGTAAAACCTTCTGTCAACACGATCCATTCCTTGTAGAAATTTATCTCGGAGACTCTAGATATTTTATTTAACATCTTATATTTATACACATAAATAGCATGGCGAAAAATAACGTCAGTCAGTTAGTTAAGTGCCATACGTGAAACACGCTTGAGCGATCATATCTCGAAAGAGACAATACTGACTGGGCAGAAGATTATCCCGCAGTAGGTTGCCATCGCTTTCTGCGGTAGACTGGTTGCCAGCCAAGGCTATAGAACCCAATCTGTCCTGTTATTTAACCCATAACTGGAAGGAAGAGACGGATTAATACCTTTTCCAAGGGTATTTGCGCGTAAGTCAATCCAACTGGAATTCGAACTCGACTCCCCGATTTCTCGTTCCGAGCCGATATCCACTGCACCACAACGCACATCCGAAAAATAACGTAAGGTGTTTAAATTCGGAATTAGTGAAACTATTTTAAACATTCAAAAATCTTCCTGCTTGAAAGAAAGGCGAAGTTTTCAGGATGCTAAGTGACGTCATTTCCTGCCATATTAAATGAAGATGAATTAATGTTGTTCTTGTCGTTGTTATTTTTATTATTCATATGTTTCCCAAAGAACGTATCGCGCTCTCATAAAAGATATTGTCTTTACAGATACGTTTTATCATGATTGATGATGGATAACTAGATATCCTGCTGATAGTCATGCAGTTTCTATATCTACCCAGCTTATATCAACTGTCCTTTAATTGAGTACGTTTCCCACAAAAAGAAAGACAATTTTAAACATTTAACCATTGTATTTAAAATAAAGGATTTAGGGATATGCATTGGGGTGCAGTGCCTATCGTCTCAAAACGAGAAATTGGAGAGCCCAGGTCCAATTCCAATTAAAATCCTTGCATTAACTTACGCTCAAATACCATTGGCTGAACTTAATAGATGGCTGAACTGTTTATTGGGGAGGATAATGAACGAGTAAATATTGTTTAGAACTAAAAAGGATGGGATGTTGTTGAGAAATATAACTGTCCACGAAGTAAAAGAAGAAAATAGGTGTATGCCTATCGTCCTGAAAGCAGAACACATAAAAAAAATTGTCAATGCGAAGTTAGGTCAAGAAAACTAACAAAACAGTCATTCACTATTTGATTTTCGAAATTTATTTCCGGTATTTATATTGACTGTAGCACATTGCTTTGAAGGTATTTAACATTCTGATTTGCTTTAATTCAGTCATTTTTACGGTCGATAAACTATGAATCTTCTGGATTTTTCAAACGACTTTTCAGATTCTTAAAGAGGATACACTGAGGTTCTCCGGTAGGCTGCATTTGTACTATTTTGTTGGTTTTTCCGTTAGCTTGCAGGTGCCGAAATCATCTAAGGTTGTGAGAATTTTTATTGCGAACCACATAGATCTTTTTTTTATTTTTCTCAAAATTAAAACTATGAATATGTTTACAATTATGTATGCACTAAACAAATTTATGTTTCCTCCAATTTCAGAAGATATCTTTTTAAAATTATTAAAAAATTAACATTTAAAACATTACCCGCCCCAAATCACCGTCGAACGTTTATGGCTAGCCTATCCCAAACGTTTAGATGGACTGTATTTGCTAGTTTTCACCAGTTTCAAACATTTGCAGCAAGTAAACACTGCTACATCCACGAAGTTGAAACACCGTCATATCTTCCGCATACAAAATGTTAGACAAACCTTTTTTAAAAAATAGTTTTTTTCCTAAAAACAACTAATGTATTGTACATATTAATAGAAGGATGCTTCCGTGAACATTTTAACTTCTTCAAATCAAGGCACAATCGTTATCGATCCTCCCATGCACAATATCAACACGTCCTACAAATGTGAATGGCCGCGAACCTTGTTTTAGGATTTTAATACTAAAATATAATTATACTAGCATCATAGCCCGGCATTGCCCGTACAACTCAGAACATTTTAATTTCTTCAGCGAATGAAACAAATACGTTTTAAATTCGCTGCAATCACTTAAAATATAATCTATAGATATAAAAGAAAATCTGTGAATCTGTGGGTGACTATAGACGCCTACATTTTTAATATTTCTTTTGTTTCGAAATTACGGGGAAAATATTTACTTTTTTGTTGACCAAATGAATTTTTAAAACGTCGTAATAAAAATTAAATATAAAAGCTCTTTTTTTTAATAAAAAAATATTTTAGTTGCGTTTGACACGTGTGATTTGATTTCTGTGACGTAATCTAGCAACCATCTTAGATCTGAAATGTTTCACGAAGTAAATGTAAACAATCTTCACCATTGGCCAAAAAGTGCGAAAGGGAAAATTGATGAACTTATACTCAAAAAGTATGTGTCGACCTGGTTTCCCTGTAGATATGTGTCACTAGATAGTTTGAATGGCGTAGCTTAAAAAATCTAGGCGTGGATAAGGAACATTCACACAGACTCACAGATTGCCTTTTATATATATAGATGTCTATTACAAAGAAAAGTAAGCACAAATGACAAATTTTTTTTGACATCATTCTTACGTCTTAACTCCTGCTATGTTTCAAAAGAAGAAACACCATAAAAAATTCTTTATATTTATTCAAAAAGTAAATTACTGAAAAGTAACTGAAACTCACCTGAAGCGAGATGAATGTGTACTGCTCCTCAGGCCAATGACATTTCCACTGAGCTTCTCTACGTCATGACTTCATTTAATTTCTTTTAATGTGTTCCTCTCGAAATTATATTAAAATTCGGGTCATTAGGAGAGAATGTGCACCGTTTCGGGGCCTTCCTCTTAACAGTTTCACTTGCACACCGCCGCACTCACAAATGTGAGGTCCCCATTATAACGATATATAAGTGTGTTGTAGATATACAAGCTCAAATGTCTAACGGCGAAACTAGATTTACGAAAAAGTTCGAAAAACGGCAAACCTCGCGTTCTCTCAGAACGCGAGGTTTGCCGTGAACCTCATTACGCATTCACGATCAGTCATGATATTACTTTCTTCCCGACTCTTTACGTACTGTTTTGCTAATGATGTTGTCTAGCATACACCACGATTCCGATCTGGATGCTGGTGGAAATTTGATTCTTGGCAGTTTGGCTTGTGTCCCATCCTTTGATTCAACAGCCTGAATATCCTCAGCACTTTGGTATGCATCCTTGAATTGGTTTTCCGACATCTTATTTGCGTTGGCAGAGCGCTGCTCCTGAACAGTTTTCAGAGAAGCACAACCCATTGTTGTAAGGTGAATCTTTGCTCCCTTTTGGGCCCTGAATTTTCGACCACAAACACATTGGAAGTCCGTGCACTTTCCTAAATTCATGGTTTGTTTTTCATTTCGGTTTCGTTGCCGATTATTCCGTTAGGAATTTTTATTGTTATAAATTTATATTGAATATGCTGAAGTTTTTAAAATATTTAATAATAAAAATGTCAAGTTGATTTTAAAAATTGACACAAACATTGTTTATTTTGTTTACTAATGAATAATCAATCGCATGTCTCATAGATATTTTCATAAATTGCATATATTCTAAATTTGTCAAGTTGAAGTCGTCACCTATATTGCATATGATCGATTATCGTACATAATTAGGTTATAATAGAATTTTTATTTTATATGAATATTGCATTATGAAAAGTGAAATACAATTAAGTAGGTGGCCCTGTAGTATACATTCGGTTGCGACCCACAAGGCCATTGCAACGGCCCTGGAATTAAGTAAAATGTTGTTAAAAGTATTTTAGTGACAAGAACCGATAGAAGTCTTTGCCTGTTATATACATACAATATAGAATATTCTCTAATAAAGATTTTGTGTGATGTTATTTGATCTTAATGCACGCAGAGACAATGAGACGGCACAAACTCAAGTCAGAAACAAATAATTTCCGTGTTATATACGTCTGTATTATCTGAATAGTTGCAAGTAGAAGTTACTTTTAAAAAAAGAAAGCAACATTTAAGAGTTAACACCGAGAATATATTTATTCTTGTGTTGATGATCACGAAAAAATGTCTACGTACATAAAACAAACAAATTTCTTACTGTGCTTTAGCATTTCTTCCCTTAAGCTACAATACAAAAGCCTTCTGTATGCTACAAGACAAACTCGCTATGACGCTGTTGATTCATAGGAATGCGCCACACCTTTATCAAAGGGACAATACATTTTCATCGTACTATACACACATTTAATGATACTCCATTTAGTGGAAACATGTTAATACTGAATCTAGAATTTAATGTCTCTTTTATATATCTCTGTATCGCCCTCTCACTCTCTTTCTCTGTCTATCGCTATATATATATATATATATATATATATATATATATATATATATATAATTTATATATATATTCTAAACATATGTTGTTAAATGAAGGTTAGATTTATTGAGGGTCACGTTTTAAATAATGTGGTCTATTTTAAACAGTGAACATTTACTACTACTAACCTCTGCATTCGAATGTCTTTAATAAGATTAATGTGATTCTGACATATATATATATATATATATATATATATATATATATATATATAGTGTATCGAGGCAGCAGATAATTTTCTAAACATATACAAGATACAATGAATCTATTATGTTTAATCATGAGCCGTTCTAATCATGATATTTTGGCGTTAATTTCAGGTGAAAATAAAGTGGGAGAAAGTGGAATTCGTTTGAAAATAAACTTTAATGAAAAACATTAAAATGTGAGGGGGGTTGTAAATTTAATTCCACAGGAGTGATTTAAAAAAGAAAAAGGTTTCACACACAGACTCTCCAGTAACTGCAAGGAGCGAAAGAATGCTCTTTCTGTCTGAACAGGCTCGGTTGCTGGATTTTCAGGCAAATAGCCTCCAAGACCCGTAGATAATATGATGAGCGAGCATTGTGCAAGACAGAAACAAGAGTTCCAATTAGAATACAAACCGGTAAAAGTTGGTTTGCGAAACACAGATGTCACGAAAACATCATTCCGTCGCTGTACAAAAACATTCAAAAAAGAAAGACAGTTGGTTTTCTGTCTTGCACAGTGCTCGCTCATCATATTATCTACGGGTCTTGGGGGCTATTTGCCTGAAAATCCAGCAACCGAGCCTGTGCAGACAGAAAGAGCATTCTTTCGCTTCTTGCAGTTACTGGAGAGTCTGTGAGTGAAACCTTTTTCTTTTTTAAATCACTCCTGTGGAATTAAATTTACAACCCCCCTCACATTTTAATGTTTTTCATTAAAGTTTATTTTTAAACGAATTCCTCTTTCTCCCAGTACTGTGAGTAATTCCCCTTTTGATATTGTTTCGTCCTAGCCCTATTCATAATTTTGCCAACGAAGCCATTCAAAAGTGTTGGCCGAAAGGTTCCTTGGGTTTGGGATAAGTATGACGTCGTGTCTTCTTTTTAGAGCAATATATATATATATATATATATATATATATATATATATATATATGCACAAAAATTTACATGCATATACAAATATATATATATATATATATAATTTGTGCTTATATTTACATATATATAATTCTAAAAAAATGATGGAATATATTTATCTAATAATCCATAAAAAATATTACATACACTATATTTTAGTGGATACTCGTATTTGAGTAGACGCTCGGTTTATTTATTAAACAGTATATTTATTCATTTTTTTATATTGGCCTGAATGTTTAATAAATCTTATTAACTACTCTTTTTTAGTAGACGCTCCGTTTATTTATTTAACTATATTTATTTATTCATTTTCGTGTACCGTCCTGACTATTAAAGATATCATATTCAAAAAACAATTATGCATTAATGTGACTGTATTGTCTTTGGAAGATTGTCATTAATTCTGACATGCTTTTCTTTATTTCAAAAGTCAAAAAGCCAAATCTGTATTTATATGCAATCGTCAGCATTTTTAGTGTAAAATATTCACATAAACATGTCAAAGGCTGCATTCGTTCTGGAAACGCAATCTGATACAGACGTGCAGCTTTGCGTGCATTTCCATTATTGTAAATATCATATCTGCCTGCTTACGATATGAAAATCCTGCATTGTTGACCTGAACATTTCTTTGTTAACTCACGACTGCGGATGTTAAAAGTTGAAGACAGAATAGATACAAATGTACACGAATGGCAAAGGTAACCTAGTCTGAATGACAACATAGCGGCATCCACTGTAAACATTATTCTAACTAAATTACAAAGGACAATATATTTAAGTAGACATTTGTCTTCGTCTTCGTATGAGTAACGCACGTACAAATTTTGTAAAATTATTTTGGATACAAATTTACATATACATGTGTGTGCGTGTGTGTGCGAACGTAGAAGTTAAATAAATGGCTCGGAATCAAACAAGATGATAGAATAATAAAAAATAACAGATAGGAAACGTATCTCAAACTTTCACTTCTATTAAAGCTTCTTTAGAGAACCGGATGACAATGAAAAACAAAAAAAAAAAAACAAAGAGACAGTATACTGGCATGTTGTGATTCGAGGTTAATTCTTATTGGTCAGATATGTGTCACGTGTATTAAAGCAATAGATTTTTAAACGTATGTGCGTGGGATATTTTGGATTGTAAAGTTTATAATAGTATATGTTATGGGGCTTCCCTCTGTCTGTTTCATAAATACTTTCAGGGCTTCTGCTCCAACGAACTTAAGTCACTGGGGCCCCTGCAACAGTTTTTTACCCGTGCAACCAGACTGGCAACTGGGTCTCACCCATTTACAGTTAGATTAACCAAATACAGACGACAGTTCTACTCCTGCAGCCTCTTTTCTGGCACGTCCCGCCAATGGAACTCGCTTCCATATTCTTGCTTTCCTGACGGCTACAACCTGCAGGAATTTAAATGCAGTGTCAATACTCATCTCTTAACCATTTGACTGTAGTTCTTTCTACACCACACTGTAGATCTTTACGTTTCTCTCAACCTTTGCAACTATCATCACCCCTGCATTCCCATCCTTAACTGGTTCGTCTTTCTCTTTACTCTTCTCCTATCTATTCTTTTTTACTCATATTTAGCTCCTTGCACATCAGTGGCGTTACCGCCTTGCTCGAGGTGATACGATTAAAAAAATGTATATATGCCACTATACGCTTTACCATCCAAAATATCGATTAATAATGCATGATGGTTTTCAGGCTTTAAGCAAAGAAATCGTTCTGAAAACAGAAAATGAGAGAGCCATTGCACAGTTTATCCATATGTACACGCTATTCATCTCTCTCCATCTACAGGGTGAGTTTTGTAAACTTTCCCAATTTCATATTTTTAATTTCGCACAGTCGTTGTGGTTGTAGTGGATATTGACTCGAAATGACAAATTGGGGAGCGGAGTTCCAAATCGGGTTGAATGTCTTGCATTCACTTACACACAAATACCCTTGGGAAAGGTATTAATCCGTCTCTTCCCTCCAGTTATGGGTTAATAATAGGACAGATTGGGTTCTATAGCGTTGGATGGCAACCAGTCTTACCGCAGAAAGTAATGGCAACCTACTGCGAGATAATCTTTTGCCCAATCAACCATGTCTCGAATGAGACATGATCGCCCAAAGCGTGTATCATGTATGGCATTTAATTGACTGATTGAATATAATAGTTGTAAACATGATTAACGCTTGTACTAGGCATAAAGTGGGGGATCAGTTTTATATTGTTATAAAGTAATAAAATGATCCCCCATTGATTACTACTTAATAATATAATACGTCTCTTCCCGCTCTAGCTATGAATCAAAGAATAGGATAGATTGGGTTCTATAGTCTTGGCAGTCAACCAGCTGTGAGATAATCTTCTGCCAGGTCAGTCATGTCTCCTTCCAGACATAATCGCCCAAAGCGTGTATCATGTATGTCACTTAACTGACTGATAGTAGAGTCAGTTCAGCACTACCAGTAAGGAAAATAGAAGTATGACACAATTCATTTAAACAGAAATGTGCAAACACTATGCTGTACTGCTTGATATATATATATATATATATATATATATATATTATAAGAAAATCAAATATATATACAGCCTTTGAGATTTGAAAAAGAAATCACTCGACTGCCGGTCGAGAATCAGGAAAAATTTACTCGGCCTAAAATCACTTCATGCGACCGACTCCATTTTCTTAATCGTCGTCTGACGTAAACATAGCGTGAATCGCTAACAAAAAACAAAACATGTAATTATAAGTAAAATTACGAACGTGTTAGGAAGGATTTTAAAAACTTTTTAAAATAATTTGATATTTCCTTTTAATGATAGGTTTTATCATTTTGATGATAAAACTTTGCTTTTATTAAGTTTGATCCCTTTTAACATCATGATTTGCTCTTTTTCTTTTTCTTTTGGCGATGAGGTACCTAAATTTGTAGTTTCTTTCTTCTGTCTGACTACAACCTCCATCTCATAGATGATAAAAAATAACAAATCTGATTTCCTTAACAATTTTCTATAAACATATTAGTTACTTGTATAATTTGTTTTTCGGGGCGGGATTGAAAGAAGTATGCGTATATTGTTTTCTTTTTTTTTTTCTTTCTTTCTTTCAAATGTTCGTTTTTACTTTCCGTAAGCGAGGATGAAAATATAGATGTTGAATCAATGAAACTATTTTTATTCATCATTTAATAATACAGAGATATTGCGTATTTTATAATAGTACTTATTTAGTTCTGTAATTAGGTTCTTGATGTTTAACTGAAATTGATCAAGTAAGGCAAATTTTATGTTTTTTAGCATAAATATTTTTGATGTCTTTCGAGATCATCCTCAGGGCAGAATTGCAAAGACAAGCATATTGTAAAAGTGATCATTGGATTTTTTGAAAACAGACGTGAACGCGTTCTGTAATAAGTAATTTACATTTTTACATTTTTTTTACGAAAATCCTGCCGAATGACACACATTTTCGTAACAAGAAATCATCGTAAATAATCAGGCCGATAGAAATAAATATATAATACTGTTGGATTATAAACAGAATATCGACTTAATTACGAGCATCGATCAAAAATAATGTTCAAACAAATAATTGCATATATATATATATATATAAATATATATATTTTTGTAAATGTTTTATAGGTACAAAATTTTATTAAAGAGATGAAAGTGTGTAGTTTAATGTTACTACACATTATAAAATTGTAAAAAGTGAAGCGTCTCGTCAGCTTCCGCTCGTCAGGCCTCTACGGGAGATTTAAACTAGAATTAACATACAGAAATGTGTAATGAACACGAGAAAAATTTATGAATACAAAGAGCTAGAGGCCAATAATAGCGAGCTTCAAAAATTTTACGCTGTTTGCACTGGGAAAGTTTTCTGGACAATATATATAAAGCCTCTAGCACCTTGAGATGAAACAAAGAGTATTACCGGAACACAGCAGTGAACCAGTTGACATTAAAATTCGCAGAACACTTTTTATTATTTAAAAGGTGCTTGCAAATGGAGGAACCGTAAGAATTTTGGATAAGTCCATATCGATGTAAAGTGTAGTTCCTGATCTTAGTGTGAACATGTTGCTTAATTCTCATGTCCATATATATATATATATATATATATATAATTTAGAAAAGATTTTTATTTATTACAATAGGTAATACATATTTCACCGCATAATGATGTTGTTATTGCAGCTCGTACAACAGTTGATCCTCAAAATATCCCCCTACCCCCTCAAAAATATTATTTTACACAGATGTTCACATATCCTTATTTAGAATAGACATTTGTAATGGTTGTTTACAAAAATTCTCTAGCTCATTTAAAATTTGCGTCTATGTAAAATAATTTTTAGGTGGGGGGGGGGATATTTTGAGGATCAACTGTTGGTCCATTTGGGTCTGATGAGCCGCAATAATAACATCATTTTGCGGTGAAATATGTACTACCCATTGTAATAAACCAAAAATGTTTTCTAAATTAAAAAAATTATTTAAGATTGAGTTATTTTGAGTTCGTCTCTATCGGAATTTACCTGTATAGTATACCAAGTGTGCTACGTATATATATATATATATATATATATATATATATATATATATATATATATATATATCGGTATCCGACAAGATGAGAAAGAAAAAACTAGTATGTTATGATTTGGGGTTAGTTCTTATTAGTCAGATACGTGCCATGTTTATTGAGGTAAGATACATTTATTAAATATGCGTTTTGAATACTTTTTACGCATGTGTGTGTGTGTGTGTGTGTGTGTGTGTGTGTGTGTGTGTGTGTGTGTGTGTGTCTGTGTGTGTGTGTCAGTACGCATGAAAATTTTTTTTTCAATACATCAGGTAATTTATCAGCAGAAGCTGGAGCCGGTCTTGTGAATTTACATTCTGTCATCTGATATACCAAACCTGAAACATACACACTTCTACAAAATATACAGGGTATCATTTAAAATTATCTCGCTCTGAAGTGTAGGGAGCTGGTTAATGTTTCTTTTGTTCGGCCTTTTGTCTTTCTTAACCAAACTCCCTACAGCTTGCAGGATTTATGCTGAAGTAATATATTCATCGGAAGTGTTTTCGTCAGAAGTTTGGTTGTCGGCAGTTGGAATATGTAGAATTAGTGCAGAAGAGCGGAATAAGATATACATTTTGATTGTAAAATAGAAATTTATTAAAAGGAGGAATAACAAATGCTAAGAGTTAATGTACAATTAGAAATAAGTTAATGATAGAGTTCGTATTCAATGATAATTTATTAAAAGGTTAATGCAAAATGTTTGTGGCAGTAATTGTAGAGGTGGAGAAGGGGAAAGAGAGAGAGAAAGAGAGAGGATAATGTCCGGGTCACTTGAAGTTAAGCGTTACATCTTTGATGTGTGTCCGTAACCTGTATCGTCTGACTGACCGTGACCGGTTATAGATCATCCTTAAATATTGAAAAGTCACGTAGGGTGGATCAGAAATGAATTTTTCTTTAGCTATGGAAAAACTGCTTCTCTAACGTATTTTGAATTTTGCGATTTGATGACTAATCAGGATCCAGAGTTCCGCTACAGGTCCGTAAAAGGAATTTGATATTTATTTATTTTTGGTTTACCTCCGGAACTTCTGCGTGGAGCCAGATGCGCAAAGGCCAGTTTTGGTCATTTGCTTTCTGAATCTCTGAGAGCAAACTTCCGGTCCCTCACTTTGCTCGGTATTTCCACAACCCTTTAAATGAAAATGAATTCAATGTGTGTTGACTTCCAGAAAAGATTAATGATCAAAAGTAAGAAATATTAATATTTATTGGCTTACGAAGATGATTAATAATTTAAACTGAATATTCTATGAAATTAACTGCATGTTTATAAGCGTTCAGTGACGGATGTGCGTTGTGGTACAGTGGATATCGGCTTGGAAAGAGAAATCGGTGAGCCGAGTTCGAATTCCAGTTGAGTACCCTGCATTCACTTAAGCACTGGTACCCTTGGGAAAGGTATTAATCCGTCACTTCCCTCCAGTTATGGGTTCAATAACAGGATGGGAAATTGGAGACAACCCATCCAGTGTTGGTGTTACAATAAAAACACCCTTAGTAGCCCTAGGGAAGCATCAAGTATTCAGCTATTTGACAAGATTATGAATTTCGCTAAAAAACTTTGCCAGGGTTCCAAATGCACAGAGAATACTGGAGGGGTGTAGTGAGTTCTATCTCGGCCAATGGTCGCAAGACGACGACGACGACGACGATAACTATTCAAACTGACAAGAAAAACTTATTACATTTTCTTCTTTTTTAAGGAGATACACTATAATTTTCTTTACATTGGGTGAGGTTTGTTTTGTTTTAGGGATTTTTATAAGTTCACCCCAGTAAGTCAGGAATGCCACATGTATGCAGTGAGTGACAAAAATCGATAGTGAAAAAAAAAATAATACAGTGTATTGAGGAAGGGCAAAAATATTAAACAAGATTGAAGAAAACAGGAGACATCTCTTGATGTTACATTTAATCTTGTGTAGATTATAGTTACCAGGGAAGACCTGGGAAGTGCGATAAAAGAAACTATTAATGTAGAAGAGACGGTTGCATTTAACTGTTTCAACAGTAAAAGAGAGAGGCCTACATATCAATCAAGTAGAACGCTTAAATTTGTGTATTCCGAGCACCAAGAAAAAAATCACCATCATGAAAATATATATAGTTTCCACACGGAGATATTTATAACTAAAGAATAGTTAAAACTAATCTAGAATTATAATTAGTTATAGAATTATCACTCTCATATGAATATACACTACCGGCAATAATTATTAGACCACCCCAGTGTATTTTTTAGTATTTCTTGCCAAGTGTATAATTGTAAATGAAAATAGAATATTTCTTTTGTTGATACTGCACAATAACATGTGCATCAAATGAATGTATAAGTATATGTCGTCAATTTCGTCGGTTCCTATTTCGAATTTGCCAGCTATCTTCCTTTCCCTTTACTAATTTTTGCATTCATGTGTACTTTGATAATTCTAATTTCTTATTATTTACACTGAGCTTTGTCGTTATGTAGCTTGAACTAGAAAGTTTTGATTGCTTCCTACGTACACTACCGGCCATAATTATTAGGCCACCGCAGTATTTAAAAAATGATGTATTTCATACTATTTTTTTAATATTTATTGCCAAGTGAATAATTGTAAATGAAAATAGAATGGTTCTTTTGTTAATACTGCACAATAACATGTGCATCAAATGATTTTATAAATACTTAATAATTACCTATATTGCAATTTCATCATTGAAAGAATGAAGAAAAATTAGGGTGATTCAGACAAGTTCATCTTTGAATTTTTGCCTTGGTAAATTTTGTAAAGTAATAATAACAAAAGAACCATTCTGTTTTCATTTAGAATTGTCTACTTAAAAATAGTATGAAATGCATAATTTCTTTAAAAAAACTGGGGTGGCCCAATAATTATGTTCGGCATATATATATATATATATATATATATATATATATATATATATATATATATGACCAAGTATTGTTGGAATAATATTCCTTGTCCAAAGAAACACTATTTTTAAAAAAAGTGCTCAATACAAAAGTAGAGCTAATAATATTTATTCATAAATTATAGCATAGATATGTTATAATATCACTACAAAAGTAGCCATTTTGTTTCGACACTTTTTGTGTCTTGTCAAGTGATGTGATTATTTTAAACTGAATGGTTTAAAAGGTTAAAAACAAGCAGGACCCCTTTAATCAGGGAGGTATTATTGTATATACAATTTGGACCAATCAGAGTAAAGCAACTTCTGATTTGGAAAATAAGTGGGCAGGCTTAAGATTAATCTTGGTGGGTATTGTTATTAAGATTTGATTGAAGTGAGATCAGTATTATTAATTAACACGTACACTCCTGATCAAACTTTTAAGACCACTTAAAAATCTTTAAAAAGAAATATTTTTTGACGGATAGATTTTAAACTCCTACCACTTAAGGTTACCAATACTACAATCTAAAAGGTTATGGAAACAAAAAGCTATATTCCTAACATTTTATTTAGAAATTTACATTTTTATAAAATGAGGCGATTTACACATGATCAAAATTATAAGACCAGAGACAAAACTTCTACGAAATTGTACAAAACGTGTATGAAAAGTATATGAAAACATTCAACAACCCAATTTAATGATGAGTTCTACCTCTACTGCTTTTGATCACTTCAAAAATTCTTTCGGGCATGCTAGAAATAAGCGTTTCTATTAAGGTGCGGGGGATGTTGCTCCAGCTTCTGAAGATGGCTTCACGAAGTTCATTTTTTGTTGAATATTGTTTGCTATTTCGATAAACATCTCTTGTCATCCATCCCCAAACATTTTCAATTGGGTTCAAGTCTGGCGAGCATGCAGGATGTCCCAAGAGATGGACCCCATTTTCTTGTAGAAAAGTCAAGGTCCGTCTTGCAATGTGGATTGCAGCATTATCCTGTTGGAATAACCATCCATCCACACACAAACGTTGGCCCTCCATCGTCATTGAATGCTTTTTGTAGCATGCTAACATAACCAGCCGCTGTTTGACAACCCTGCATCACCTAAAGCTCCATCGTCCCTCTGTATGAAAAGGCACCCCATACCATTAGGGACCCTCCACCACTATGACGTGTAGAGAAAATTTCAGGGGGCATGTTTTTGTTATGCCGATATCGTTGGAAGCCATCAGGACCATTTAGATTGAATTTTTTCTCATCAGAAAACAGGACTTTCTTCCACTTCCCAACGTCCCATGTTTGGTATTCACAACCAAACTTTAAACGGTCCATCTTGTGACGTGGAAGCAGTCGAGGAATTTGTTTACGCTTTTTATTTACCATGCCTTTTTGTCGTAAGTTTTGTGTGATGGTTACGGGACTGTAATCAGCATCTGTGACTGCTTTGATTTGACTAGAAGAAATTCCCCCTTCTTTCATAACAAACCGTCTTATTCTCTTACTCAATGCAGGAGAAATTTTTGGGCCTACCAAAGGATTTTGCTTTTCCATAATTCTCACTGTTCTTTAGAAAGTTGCAAATCACAGTTTTACTGCGCTTTACCTTAGCTGCGATCGCCCGCTGTGACAAACCTTGCTTATGGAATTCTAGAATTCAAGAACGCTCAACTTTAGTAAATTTGCTTGTTTTAGGCATGGTAACACCTTTACGTAGTGATTGCTAATCTCTAACTGAACTAAAAACATTGGAATTACGATAGATCTAACAAATTATACCCCTGGTCTTATAATTTTGATAATGCGTAAATCGCCTGATTTTATAAAAATGTAAATTTCTAAATAAAATGTTTGGAATGCAGCTTTTTGTTTCCATAACCTTTTAGATTGTAGTATTGGTAACCTTAAGTGGGAGGAGTTTAAAATCTATCTGTTAAAAAAAAATTATTTTTAAAGATTTTTAAGTGGTCATAAATTTTTTGATCAGAAGTGTATATCTACTTTATTCTTGTTGCGAAAAAATATATTAATAATAATATATGTACATTATTATATATTTTACAATAACTACGCGTACATAGACACATACACACATGACACGGTCGCGACGTATATATATCACCAGATGAATTATATATATATAAGACCTTTATTGTCAAGTGGATAATTCTAAATGAAAATAGAATGGTTCTTTTGTTATTATTACTTTGCAAAATTTTACAAAGCAGCCAGAAACCTTTGCTTCGGCCAGCCAATAAGAAGACAAGACTAGCATAGGGAAGTGAGCAACAAACTGGACACCAGAACAGTTAATTTGATGCACATATTATTGTGCAGTATTAACAAAAGAATCATTCAATTTTCATTTAAAATGATCTACTTGGAAATGAATACTAAAAATAATACGAAATACATAATTTATTTTAAAAACCTGGGTTGGCCTCATAATTATAGCCGGTAGTAGATAAAAAATGAGACTATAAAAGACTTGCAGAAAAGTTTTGCAATCTTTATAAAGCATTGCTCAGTGCAAGATGTGTGGTTTGTAGTTGGAAAAGCACAGCGAAAATTTGTAAGTTTTAACATGAAACTGGATAGACGCAAAAGCCTGTCTTAACATTATTACATATGCTTGTGGCTATTGACCAGTTGTGGATCATACCGAGCAATCTTCACAGGGTGTAATAATTAATTCCGCCCAGATCAAGGTCATACTTTAGGGTAGAATTGTGCAACGTATTTAACAGTTTCCGTCACGATTTCATTTGGTGCGCTTCAGGAGTGAATGTGTAATATCATAACAGTGTGTCGGGCCGCGAGGCTAATTTGAATCTGAGAACAAAGCTAGTAAGTAAATCTCTGTTTGTCACGATAGTTAGGTTTATGAAGAGAATAAGATTGTAAGGCTGGGAAACCTAAATGCAAAACCGAAGGTTAATTAAGCCTTGCTAATTTTGGAAAGAGAGATAGGTTTACGTAAGTAATCAGTGAATTTCGCGCAATAGGTTTTATAAAAAATATATATGTGTGTTTGTTTGAATATATATATATATATATATATATATATATATATATATATATATATATATATATGTATGTGTGTGTGTGTGCCCGAGATATAATACTTATCTGTACATTTCCGATGTATATGATGGTAAGTAAATACAAATTCTATGCGTATGCTTGTAGATAGGCTTCACGTGTGTGTTTATATTAATGCGTTTGAAGGGGATGTGTTTCTGTAGCATTGCACATTAATCTAATTAGCTTCAAAGATTAAAGGTATGGAATCTTATAATTTTTATACAATTCAGCCTCTCTGTTCATTAATAAATGGAGAAATATTAATCTTAATCAAGCCCAATTATTGCCTTTTTCATATTTTTCTCTCTCACATACACCGAAAAGCACACACACACATACATACATACATACAAACATACATACATATGCATATATAGTTTTGAGTTGTGTTGATGTTTAGTGCCAAGATTGATGTCTTTTTTTCGATGGTTTAATAGTAGAAAGACATTTGGGCAACGTTTCTATTGCTTCGAGTTCCTTCATCATTTTTGGGAAGATTGTACAACATTAGCTGCTATACAGGAGAACATCATTTAGTCATCTTTTCTTTGTTTCCAACGAAATTTTTCCTGTCTCTTAATACTCTGCATAGCTTTAGGAATGCATTATTGGCCATCCCAGTAGATCTTTGGATCGTGCTTCCCGTTTTCTCTTTGAATATTTCCAAGACATTTAGATTTCTATACCTGCTTAATTTTATTATCCCTGACCTGCAATTTGCATTTTGGGTTCCTCTTTCTTCTGATGACCCCAAATTCTGTCGTCTTATAGTTTATAATTAGTTGATTGGAATTGCTTTCCAACACTAAATTCTGTAGGAGGCTTTGTAGTTTTCTTTCCGTGTCTAAGCGGATGTGCGTTGTGGTGTAGTGGATATCGACTCGGAATGACAAGTCGGGGAGCCGAGTTCAAATTCCAGTTGAATTCATTGCATTCAGTTACGCGCATATACCCCTGGGAAAGATATTAATCCGTATCTTCCATCGAGTTATGGGTTAAATAATAGGACAGCTTGGGTTCTATATCCTTGTTCCGCAAAAAGTCTACCGCAAAAAGCAATGTCAACCTACTGTGGGATAATCTTCTGCTCAGGCTGTCATGTCTCTTTGGCCGACATGATAGAGAAAAGCGTGTATCATGTATGGCACTTAACTAACTGACTGACTGTTATAAGCACTGTGTCATCTGCATATCTTATATTGTTAATATTGTGGCCGCTAATGATGAAACCAGGCAGTATATATACTTCTCTTTGAATTAACTCGCTGTATAGATTGAATAAATCCTAAGAAAAGACAAATTCATATCTTACAAATTTTTTTATTTTTGTTTATCGGTTGAACTCATTTCTTGTTAGTATGGTGTCGGTTTGCTGCCGGTATTCTCCTTCTATGTGCATTGTTTTTTCAGGACGTAGGGGATCATGGCCTTCCACGTCTCCCTATTCATGGTGGCACTGCTTTCCTCTATCTTTTTCCTTCTGTCTGGATTGTTAGTACCAGGTTTTTCAAGCCCTCCTTCCTCATTGCATGTCCAACTTCAGTTGTCTCTTCGTGATGATAAATATTAATTTCATTTTCGTTTCTATTCTTTCTAACACCTCATCATTGCTCACACACTTGGTCCATGATATCCGCAGCATCCTTCTGTAGAAACACATTTCAGCTGCTTCAAGTTTTTCCTTCATCTTTGTTGCTATTATCCAACTTCCACTGCCATATTGAATAACTGACATCACATAGCAATCTAGTATTTTCTTCTTTGTTTCAACTGAAAGTTTCCTGTGTTTTACTACTTTACACTGCTCCTGTAACACGTCCTTCGTCATGCCAATTCGCCTTCGGATCTCTGCGTCGCACTTTCCGTCTTAGAAGATTTCCTATGTATTTAAGTTTTTGTACCTGCGTGATTTTAATAGCCCCCACCTGTATTTAGGTTGCTCTTTATATTGATGACCATGCATTCGGTTTCTTGGAGTTTATTTGTAGTCTTTTCTTTTTGTCAATCGCTTCCCCTACTTTCTGTAGGAGGTCTTGTTTATGATCTTTTTTCTCGAATATGTAAAGGTTGCTGTTCAGCTCTAAAAGACTTTCGTATCCTAGTTTGTCGAAGGTCGTTTCGTCGTCTATAAAGCACAGGTATATATTCTTTGGCATATGTATTCCTTTTTCTCATAGAATTCTGAGTGTAAATTTTCTTTGTTTCGGTGTCTTTAACTAACCCGCACACTTATTGTCTTATCTCTGGTCTTTCTGGTATAATCGTGTATGCATCATCATCATAAAGTATACTACCGGTTAAAATTATTAGGCTATAACATATTTTAAAAGAAATGATGGATTTCATACTATCATCATCATTTATCCATCACACCCAGATGGTGCATAGGGCAGCAAATTTTTGTTGCTGTTACTGTAACAAAATGTTTTTTACGGGGCAGGGTTGTTAGCCCTGCACCCAACCCCCAAACCTGGAGGACCACCATTTTTAAGTAGATAATTCTAAATGAAAATAGAATGGATCTTTTGTTGTTATTATCGCCTTGCAAAATTTTACAAGGCAGGGAAACAAAGATGAACTTGTCTGAATCACTCTAAATTTTCTTCATTCTTTCATTGATAAAACCTCACTATAGGTAATTATTAGATATTTATAAATTCATTTGATAAAGATATTATTGTGCAGTATTAACAAAAGATTCATTCTATTTTCATTTACAATTGTTCACTTGGCAATAAATAATAAAAAATAGTATGAAATACATCATATTTTTAAACACTTTTTACACTTAATTTGTGGTATGGAATTATAGGTAACTGTCTGGTAGGTTCATATTATCTTCCAAAAGACTTTTCCAGGGACTATTTCGAATACACTTCCAGACGGGATACTCACCTGCTGTTACGGACACGCATGTGGTTCATGTATGATGGGATTCTAACACATTTTATTCACATTGCTTGTGATGCACTGGCTGACATCTACCGTGAATGATGTGTATGTGTAGATGAGGATCGGTTCCATGGCCTGCACCTTCCAGCGACCTCAATTCTTTGAATCTTTATCTTAAAACAATTGATTCATGCAGCAGAAATTAATAATAGAGAGACGCTTCATTAACGTGTCTTGGGGGCCTGTGTGTGATGCGTAATAAAATTATTGGATTAAATTGTATGTGTATTAAAATAATGTATTTCCTATTTAAACACATCATACCAAACATCTCCACTTGTCTAAGATGTATAGATGGCTTCCTTTTGTTATATCCCCAAGATACAAACCTATTAAACATAATTATGAAACTCAATGATGTCGAACCCAACATTTAATTTACACACGAATTTGAAACAAAGAACTCTTTATCTTTCTTCAAAGTTTTATTAATGCACAACAAAGAAAAATTAGAATTTAAAATTTACCGAAAACCCTAAAACAAAAACGAATTAATCAATGCCTATTTCAAACACAAACAAAAATCAATTCTGGACCAATCATAAAATTTTACTTCATTGCCCTTAGGATATAGAGCTTAAAATACTAAAATGAACAAGAGAAATATATTGTAAAAAGTTTCAGACTTCTCTACGACCCATATCATTTCCTCCTCAAGGCTAGAAAAAAACGAGCTTACAAAATCACGAAGCCAAAAAACATTTCAAAAATGTTTAATTATGCCTCCCAAAAATATTTCAAATAAACTTTCAAACAAATTAGTCACTCATAAAACTAGGGTAGTCAACACAATCTTCCATGTAATCTAAGATACATTGAGGAAGAAAAATAAACCAACATGTTTTAAAATGCCGTGATCTTTTTATTCGTTTCACCCAAAGCAAGTCAGCACTGCCACTGGTGCGCAGGGGGCTACATAAAAGGATAATGAAAGTTTACAGAGGAGGAGATCAAAGAGAAAGAGGAACCGAAGAAAAACCGGTTACAGGGTGTGTCAGAAAACGGGCAATTGAAGAATAGAAATACTGGTGTGAAGAGGGTTGCGAGAAAATAGATTAAAACAGAAGAAGAACAAGTTACAAGGAGTATTGAAGAAAGGATACGAGAAGAATATGATTCAAGGGGATAAGAGTTGGTAACTGACATTGCATTTAAACTCTTGAAGATTATAGCAATCAGGGAAAGAAGTATACGAAAGGGAATTATACAGGCGGGAAGTGCGAGAAAAGAAGCTATTGAATAGAAGTGTGGGCTGCGTTTGGGTGTTTTGAACGTAAAAGGGTGGAATATCTTGCCAATCTGGTAGCTTGCGTAAATTCTTATAGAGGGGGGACCAGGGAGCTAATCTCGTCAACACATAAGCCATGAAAAAAATTGTAGAAGAGACAAAGGGAAGCCACATCCAGTGGGGGAGAAAGTGGGTGAAATCGAGCTTCCAGGTCGGAATTGAGTACATTGCAGATTCTGTACTGGATCCTGTCGTGAACCTCCCAGATAAAGATAGACTCAGGCAAAAAAACTTCCTGGACCGACACAGTGACCAAACTTTCCTAGCAGAAGATTTAGTTATTGATTTAATGTAATCGTTCCACTTGAGGTCGGAATAGAGAGTGAGACCGAGGAGGCCCAGTGTATTGCTTTCGGTGAGACCACAGATTGGAGTTTCTTCTCAAGATCAGCAGCGAAATTTTCTTTGTCAACATTAGCAGATATTTACAGGGGTGGGAGTAGATGGTTGTGTCGTCAGCATAAACGCCTGTTTGGGATTTGACCACATCAGGTAGATCGTTCATTAAGATCAGATAAAACTTCGGACCTAGGATTGAGTCTAGGGGAGCCCCGCGTTCGTGTGATAGGATCTGGATGCATGCCCGTTCAAGACAATCTTCATGATGCGGTTAAATAAGCACGACTGGATCAAACTAAGCAGGCGTCCAGTGATGCCATAGCCCTCTAGCTTGCAAAGAAGGCCAGTGAGCCAGACTCTAACAAATGCTTTGAAGATATCCAGAGCAACATTTTTTGGGGGGAGGGGGTATCTATACTCGGTGATGGTCGCTAGCATATCAGCAGAAGTCCTGGCAAAACGGAGGCAATACTGTCTGCCCGAGAGTAGTTTATGAGTGGTGAGATGTTGAACAATTTCAGCACTGATGATAGCCTCGAGCACTTTGCCGAAAATCGGTAGGAGGTTGATCGGGCGATAATTAGAGGGGTCCAATGGTTCTCCTGATTTCTTAAATACAGGAACCATAGAGGAAGATTTCAGCAGACAGAAAAAAACAAGGAGAATAGAGACAGTAATTACAAAGTTTAGAGAGGACAGAGGAATTTACAGTCACATTTCTTCAAGACAATGACCGGGATTCCGTCGCATTTAATCGCGATATAAGAGTGAAGGTTTGAAATTATGTTAAATACAATTCGCTGGGTTATGTTAACATCCCTCATTTGAGCCTCAGTTCTAGGAGGAGAGTCGAGTGCGGATACTTCTTCTTCTTCTTCTTCTTCTTCTTCTTCTTCTTCTATGTGCCCTGTCCCTTCAGGACGTAGGCGATCATGGTTCCTCCACGTCTCCTTATCCCTTGTGGCTCTTAGTATGTTTGCTCCTGTTGCTCCTGGCAACCCCCGTTCCGTCATTCACCTGATGAAACCCTGCAAATATGTTATCCGCTGCCTTCCTCTATCTCTCCTTCCTTCTATCTGACCAGTCAGTATCAGGTTCTCCAGGCTCTCTTTCCTCATTGCATGTTCCAGGAACTTCAGTTGTCTCTTCCTGATGTTCAGCATCAATTTCCTTTTTGTTGCCATTCTTTCCAACACGTCCTCGATGCTTGCATGTTCAGTCCACGATATCCGTAGCATCCTTCTGTAGAACCACATTTCGGCCGCTTCCAGTTTTGTCCTATTTTCGATGATATTGGCCAGCATTAACTGCCGTATTGAAGAACTGACATCACGTAGCAGTCTAGAACTCTTTTCTTCGTTTCTATTGAGATTTTCTTGTGTGTTAGTATTTTGCTCATCTTCTGGAACGCGTCCTTTGCCATGCCAATTCGCCTTCGGATTTCCGTGTCGCACTTTCCATCTTCTGTTAGAACACTTCCTAGGTACTTAAATTTTTGTACTTGCTTGATTCTGTCATCCCCCACCTGTATTTGGCATTTTGGGTTGTATCTTTTGCTGATGACCATGAACTCAGTTTTCTTAAAGTTTATTTGTAGTCCCTTCTTGTCAGACGAGTCAAATGCGTAGGTGGAAAACAATCTGCGAGCAAAGCACTCGGTCTTTTCCACTGTGGTTGTGAGGACCTCAAATTTATGGATTAAAGAAGGGATGGAGGAGTTGCTGCTGTTCAGCGCATATTTGCAGAGCCGGATTTGCGGGCTGCTATACATGGGTGGATAGAAGTGGCCTTATCTATATTTTTCAGAGATTTTGTTTATCAACGAGCAGTCGGGAGAGGAAGAGCGGTACAGAAAGAAAACCAATTTTAGATATGAAAGACGGAGAAACATTTAAGAGCGGTCAGGAGATTCGAGAAAAGTCACCCTAGCTAGATGGAGATGTTCGCTAACGTAAACTCCAAGTCAATGCATATGGACAGTGAAGTCTTTCCTTAAGAGAGGAAGGTAGCCAAGGATGAGAATACAGAGGAGAGGATTGAGGGGTTAAGAAGATACCTTCCTTCACAAAGCGCTAGGATGTCAGGGGACTTTTCGTGGACGAAAGATTCCACGATGCAGAGGTTGGTACGCTTACCACGGATGTTTGCAAAGTAAATGATGATTGATTTAAGAGACATTGGTTTAGCTAGTTTAGCATTGTTTCTGAAAATGCGATTATTCATTTTTATGCTGTTGGTGAAGTAAGACATTTATAGAGTTGACAGACGGTCATTGACTGCTACATGTGCAAGAAGGGAGCTGGCATAGACTGCAGCATAATGTGACCTAGGGGTTACCCACCAGAAGCGCTTGCAAGGAGAAAAATTCTGCGCATCATGGCACTACAAGAACCCCGGTATTGTGCAACTGTTGAGCGGAGCAGCCGCTCTAAATGCTACGCAAGTGTTAGGGATCCTAACTACTAGTGAGAAGCAGTAACCAGTAAACTTCTAACCCGGTAGCCTCACATAGAAGAAACGTTGTCTGTCAATCATCACAGGCAACCTCTCCTGCCTCCCATAAGCATGGACCAAACGAGTCTCACTGAGAACAATACACTGCGCCTCCTCGGCCTTACGCTCTCTTCCGATCTCAAATGGAACCACTACATTGAGTCCATAGCTAAATCCACTGCTAAGAAGGTTGGGTTTTTTTCCGCCTGAATCCATCCTGCATATATAAAATCAACCATTCGTCTGTGCATGGAATACTGCTGCCATATATGGTCAGGCGCCCCTGCTGTTCATCTCAGTGTTATCCACAGGCTCCAAAGGAGAATCAGTAATGTGATAGGTACCGACTTGGCGGCTCGACTACAGCCACTTCCCCACCGACGAGATGTATTCTCCCTTTTTCTGTTCTATAAATACATTCATGGCTTCTGCTCCAACGAACTTAAGACACTTGTGCCTCTGCAACAGGTGTTTACTCGTGCAACCAGACTGGCAACTGGGTCCCACCCGTTCACAGTTAG
Source organism: Ascarosepion bandense (assembly GCA_037127315.1). Taxonomy (NCBI): domain Eukaryota; kingdom Metazoa; phylum Mollusca; class Cephalopoda; order Sepiida; family Sepiidae; genus Ascarosepion; species Ascarosepion bandense. The sequence continues at coordinate 89,233 of JBBBDQ010030338.1, forward strand.
ATTAACCAAATGCAGACGACAATTCTACTCCTGCAGCTTCTTCTCTCGCACTTCCGGCCTATGGAACTCGCTTCCATATTCTTGCTTTCCTGACGGCTACAACCTCCAGGAATTTAAATGCAATGTCAATACTCATCTTTTAACCACTTGACTCTAGTTCTTTCACCACCCCGTATATCCTTTCCTTTCTCTCCACCTTTGCAACTTTCATCACACCTGTACTCCCATCCTTCTCTTGTTCCTTCCTAACTGGTTCGTCTTCCTCTTCACGCTCTTCTACTTAATCTTTTACTCTTATGTAGTCCCCTGTACATCAGTGGCATTACCGCCTTGCTCGGGGTGATACGATTAAAAAAAATCAACCCCTAAATCAAGAGACTTTTCTAACACTTTTAAAATATCCGTGGGGGCTAACTGATTGAAAAGAAAAAAATACATGAAAATCAATTACATTTAAAGAATTAAAAACAAAAAACGAAATATAACGCTAATTCAGACTGGACACATACAAAATGGTGCGATCTTATTTTAAAAAAGGGAAGAGAAAAAATATCACAGCCCAAAATTGGAGAGGTAAATGAAGAGAAAATGATGATCCAGTTCGACGGACAAGTTTCATTTTTTTGACAAAAACCAAATCGAGCAGAGTGATTAAATTAGGTCCTAATTACCCTATATATGACACACTGATTGGAGAGGTTGCGGTCGTTACAGTGCAAAAACTTTCAAGTGAATAAATTAGATTATCTCTATATCCGCATCTACGAACACAAGAGAGGCTTGCGTCTGGACAAACGTTCTCTCTTATTTGACATCGAAACGACGCAAAACATAAACTTTACTTTTCTAATGCCACCCTAATCATAAAAAAAAACTAAATCGTTAAGGAGAAAAATCATTGAAAACAATAATAGCATTAAACACACGCTTCAAACCTTACATCGCCATCTTTTTTATGAATTCATTCTTAAGAATCTATCTTTTTTTTTTAATCGTGTCACCCCAATCAAACATTCCTCTGCCACTATAGCGCAGGCGGTTACATAGAGGGATTGGGTATAGGAAATGTCAGAAGGAGGGTGATAGACGACTTAGGATGTACACAGGGAGAGAATTGGAGAGAGTGGGTGTGAGTTAGTGTGTTAGGAGATGTCTATTGACCTTACATTTAAACTCCTGGATGTTGTAGCCGTCGGGGAAGCAAGCGTGCAGTAGGGAATTCCACAGGCGGGATGTGTGAGGAAAGAAGCTGTTGGAGTAGAAATTGCGGTTACATTTCATCGGTTTCACTGTTAAAGGGTGGGACCTAGTCGCCAATTTAGTATCTCGTGCAAATTCACATCTAGGGGGCACCAGTGATTTAAGTTATATCTTTCTAATACAAAGAATGCATAAAATATGCTTAAAATGAAGATTCAACCAAAGCCAGAGAAAGCGGAGAAGAGAACCAATCTACAACTACACGTACACAATCTCGAACACACAATACTATCCGACGCACAGACATGCAGAATTACGAATACTCATTACTTAGTATGCTAGTTATAAGTTTTCTTCTCGCGTGCTCGGTTTATGTTATCCACATTATCCTTCTGTAGAAATACATTTCTGTTGTTTCGAACCTCCTTCACCGTTGAAGAGACCGTTCACCATTCGCTGACATATAGAAGGATAGATATCACATAGCAGTCTCGTATTATTTTTCAACGTGTCTTCCGATCTTCCCTCTTTGTGTCATTTTAGTTTCCCTGACCTGTACGTGGATTTTTGGAGTCTTCTTTTTTTTTTGCACATGACTATATATTCAGTTTTCTTGAACTTTACGCTCAGTCTTTTCTTCTCGCTTTCTCTTGTTACCTTCCGTAAGAGGTCCTACATTTTCTTTTCTGTCTGCTATCAGCACTGTGTTATCCGCATATCTTAAACTGTTGAGACTGTGGCCGCCAATGACGAATCCTGGCAAGAATTTTAGGTCTCTTTAAATTGTTTCACTGTATTGGTTGAAAAGATCTGGTAAAAAGCACGTACTTGTTTTACGCCACTTTCTATTTTTTATACCTGCTAAATTCATTTCCTGTCTGTATGCAAGCGATTTCCCGCCAATGTAGGTTCTTGATTATCTTAATGTTTTTCGACCAATAGGTAGAGGTTTCCCAGCATCTTAACACATCTTTGTTGTGTCCTTTGTCAAACGCATTTGCGTAGTCTATAAAGCACGGATACATGCTTATCTCCACTTGTAATTCTCGTTGTTAGCATTCTGAGCATGAATATCGCTTTCTTTGTTCCGATGTCTTTAACGGAACCAAATAGTGTCCAGTCTAGACCCAGATACAATTGCGCGCTCTGTTCATCAGAATCTGAACAATTGTTTTGTTATGTGACTCATTAATATAATTATTCGGTGGAATTCGCAGTTCATGGCACTTGGTAGTGCTATGAAAGTTGATCATCTTTGGTTCTCCTGTTGTAGATTTCGTTTAATATTTTTGTGATCTTGTTAACGCCAAAGCCGCCTAAGGCTGTCAGCATTTCTATTATAATACCGTATGACTCTGTTGATTTGTTTCTGCTCATTTTGGCCACCGAAGCTTCAACTTCGGTTTTTAATATTTCTTGTCCATCAGTATTTCTGTATATTTTGATGGAAGAGCTATATATATCTCCATTTATGACATAAGTTTATTCTATTTTCACTATTTACATTGTTTTGACTATTGTCCGGAGCTTTATTGTCATATCCCGACATTCACAATGAAACAGGGCCCAGTAAATAAAAGTGTTGTGTGAAGTAACCTGTTGACATAACCCAAATTATTGTGAATTCAATAACTGGCAAATTTTGACGTGAACAAAAACTTGGAGATTTCAGTTGCCAAAGGCAGATTAGTGAAACTGAGATATCCAGAAAGTCATATATATATATATATATATATATATATATATATCATTTGAGATTTGAAAAAGAAATGACTCGATCAGCGGTCGAAATCGAGGGAAAACTTATTCACCCCAAAATAATTTTACTCGACTGACTCCATGTTCTTAATAGTTGCTTTATATAAACATTGCGTGGATAAAAAAAATGAAATTTTAATTAAACTTTCGAACGTGTTAGAAAGGATTTAACTTTTTTCTTTTAATAATAACAGCTAAACTTGATGTTTCCTCTGAATAATAGCATAAATATTTGGATGATAAAACTGTGTTTTTATTAAGTTTGAGCCATTTTTAACAGTATGATATGCTGTTTTTTGGGGGGGAAGCAATTTAGTAGAGGTAATTAAATTCGTAGTTTCTTTCTTCTGTTTGAATAAAACCGCCATTTCATAGATGATAAAAATAACAAATCTGATTTTCTCAATGATTTTCTATAAAAGAAATACTTGTACAATTTATTTTTCGGTGCGTAGTTGAAAGATTTTTTTTGCTTTCTTTCAAATGTTCGTTTTTACTTTTCGTAAACGGGGAGGAATTATAGATGATGGGTCAAGGAAAATATATTTCCAAATGAGTTTCTCAAAATCTGTGAGCGTCTTTAACCTGGGCAATAGACACATTTTGGTTCCACTCTAGAAGCGTTATTTAACAAATGTTTGCACTGACCGGGACGATAAAATCGAGACAAGATCTTCTCAATATAAATTCCATTCGTCAGATTTTGTTTTAATGATTGTTGGATGTCACTGTCTTTTGTTTAACAACATATTTCGATGGAAATTAGGCGCCATGCATAACACCAAAGAGTTCAATAATGCCATTGTAGGTACTTTGTGAGTCTACAATGGCATCTTTTTGGTTGTAAAAGAAATCAGATTTCCTTTTTTTATATTTGAAGAGACACGTTTCTTTGCGATATTTTTAATGGACCATGGGCGAGTAAAGCAATAAACTTTAATCACCCATTTAAGTTTTTAAGCGACTGAGTCAATAGGGCGAGTAAAATCTCAAAAGATTATATATATATATAAGTGCGAGAAGCCGTGAAAGTTTTGTTTAAAATGTAGATTTATTGTTGCTATTATTATTAATATTGCTTGCTTTTTGTATGATATATTGTGTCCAAAATGATGCTTGTGCCGTTACACTTTTTGAGTCTAAATTTGATTCACTTCAAAGTTGACTCTCTTCAGGCGAATATACTTGTGACTTCACCTATCGAGATACGTTTGGTTTTCTGTTGGCCAAGGTATCGTGCATAAATAGATAAGTCAAGTGGTGAGCAGGTCAGAAAGTCCATATGCGTGTGTGCGAGCTGCGGGTTTTTTCACATTCGCACGTTAAATTTCTACCGTCACCTTGGTTGGCTATAAAAATATTTTCACTGATTGCAAAATTTGATTTCGTCTTTAAACTTCACTATTTTTTTCAGCGATTTTGATTCAGTTCTACTCTAAGGGGCATCTACTTTTTTTTTGTTTCTGGGATACTATTTGAATTTGTGTGTGTGTGTGTGTGTTTTGTTTTTTGGCTTTTTTATCGCGTTTGAAATTCAAACGCGATTAAAACACACACACACATCTCAAAGATCTGTAGTTTGCTTCAATGATCTGTAGTTTGCCTCAAAGGTCTGTAGTTTGCACTTGTTGTTTTCTTGATGTAATATACTCCCGCACCAGTAAGAAACCTGTCGTGGCGGACAGACATATTCTCGCTGCTGACCTTGAACGGGGTCTACACTCTGTGGTGAACTGGGACAAGAAGTGGCTTGTCAACTTCAGTTCGTCTAAGATCAAGCTGTTGTCTGTCAACCATTACAGGCAACCTCTCCTGCCTCCCATAAGCATGGACCAAGCGATTCTCCCGGAGAGCAATACACTACGCTTCGTCGGACTTACTCTGTCCTCAGACCTCAAATGGAACCAGTATATTGAATCCATAGCAAAAGAAGGTTGGGTCACTATGTCGATCCACGATGTTTTTTCCGCCTGAATCCATCCTGCATATATACAAGTCAACCATCCGGCCGTGCATGGAGTACTGCTAACATTTATGGTCAGGTGCCCCTACCGTTCATCTCAGTGTTATCCACAGGCTCCAAAGGAGAATCAGTAATGTGATAGGTACCGACTTGGCGGCTCGACTACAGCCACTTCCCCACCGACGAGATGTATTCTCCCTTTTTCTGTTCTATAAATACATTCATGGCTTCTGCTCCAACGAACTTAAGACACTTGTGCCTCTGCAACAGGTGTTTACTCGTGCAACCAGACTGGCAACTGGGTCCCATCCGTTCACAGTTAGATTAACCAAATGCAGACGACAATTCTACTCCTGCAGCTTCTTCTCTCGCACTTCCTGCCTGTGAAACTCGCTCCCTTATTCTTGCTTTCCTGACGGCTACAACCTCCAGAAATTTAAATGCAAAGTCAATACTCATCTACTAACCACTGGACTCTAGCGCTCTCCCCTCCCCCGTATAACATTCCCTTTCTCTCCACCTATGTATCTATCATCGCACCTGCTTTCTCAGCTTTCTATTGCTCCTTTCTAACTAGTTTGTACTCCTCACTCTTTTCTAATTAATCTTTTTACAGTTATGTAGCCCCCTGCACATCAGTGGCATTTCCGCCTTGCTCGGGGTGAAAAAATTAAAAAATAAGTTGTGCTATCGATCTTTATTTTACATATTGTGAATGTAGAGAGGAATGTTGTTGGCTTCCCCTACAATAATATCAATATTCCTGGGTAAATGCCGAGTGAATTGACAGGATATTAGGTCAGAAGGCAATTAGATTCTGTTATCCGCAGATTAAGCACATGGCAAAATATTAACACAAACCTTTTCAAAAAGCAAAACAAAATGAAGGTAACAAAAGACACGGGACTAAAAATTAAACGATTAATTTTTATTGACAATTGTTAATAGAAGTAAAATCAGATTTTTTCCGGTCTATAAGAAAAAAGTCTACCACAAAGAATAGGGTTTCACTTAATATTTTTCGTGTAATATCGTATGCAATCAAATACTTTTAAGAATTGGTGATGTGTGCAAATCTATGGGCTGAAAAGAAAAATATAAATAAAAAATATATAAATATGTTTTAGTAACTTAAAGTTTCTCTCCACCTCTCTCTCTCTCTCTCTCTCTCTCTCTCTCTCTCTTATAATTACCGTTTGTCTCTTTTTCTTTATTTCTTCATTTTTTTATAAGTTTTCTCTTTATTTTTTTTCTTAAAGATATCATTCAGTTCACTTAAAAAAGAACTCTCGTTTCCTTTTCTCCTTTTCTGATTTCCAACATTAAATTTCTTCCTTGCTCTTTAATATGACATAAAGTCGACATATTTCGCGACTTCAAATGGTTCAGTTCTGGGTTCACCCTTCAGCTACATCTACATGACCAACCTTGAAAATAATATATATAGCACCGCTAAAAGTCTGTTCATCTGCGTAAGATATGTAGATGATATTCTTACATTAGTTACAAATATAGAAGAAATAATTTAACTAAAAGAAAAAATTGAAAACTTAACAAAAATAACAAAATCGCTTTCCTTCATATTTTAATAGATACAATCAATAACACATTTACTAACTTCCCATATAAAAAAAAAACTCCTACACTCTCAACTATAAAAGTGAATGCCCTACTACCAGATAACAGTTATACTCAATTTAAATAATCGGACACAAATCAACTCCTAGATAAAAAAGATATTTTACTCTGAACTAAAAAATGCTAAACAAACGCTCATTAATAATGACTTCTCAAACCAAATTGTAGATGAACAAATAAATTGTTGTTTTAAAAGACCTCAACACGCATTAAACAGAATATGGTACTTCCACAAAAGACACTAAACCTGTCAAACTCTTTCACTGCAACTAGATGCACGATAATTACAAACAGGATAAACAAAATCCTTAAAATTTCCCATTCGTACTAATATATGACAAACAGTGTACGGCAAAAGAAACGATGACTATTTTAGGGAAAATCTTCTGCTAACTGAATCATGAATCGAATCTGACACTTTCGTACAAATGTGGATCAATTATAGCATTTAAATAATCCAGTCAAACAACTACATTTTACTTTGTCGTATATAAGCAACTTTTCTTGAAATGACAAAATGTTTTCAGGAACAAACAGAGAGAATAATGCATTCGTCATTATATTTGTGTCCCACCAATGACAATTACTTTTATATTAATTTCATTAATACTATCCATGCATAGATAAAAATCATTTAATTTAATAATTAAACTTATTTTAATTTTTAATTAATCTAGAGGCAATGTCTCAGAGAGTGATTACTACATTGATGAATATTGTTTTTTATAGGTGTTTAATAGTTCCGAAACATCTGTGCTATTTTGAAAATCATCTAAACACATTTAATAGTTTATAACCAGTTTCCTTAATCTTCGTTAATTTCCGTAACATGCTTATATTTGTTGACATTAGATATTTTTCAGATATGGTAATTACGATGCAACAAAAATTGTGTTATAGGCTTGATTTGACTTCGTTTAGACTGATGGTCATTCGTGATCGAGAGATTTAAGACGCGCCAGATCAATTGGTGGCTTCTCTTATGTGGATAGGGGTCGCAGGTTTGAATCCTGCCGAATGACTAACGTTTTTGTAACAAACATTTACCGTTAAAATTCAGGCCGGAATAAATAAATATTTTATACTGTTTAATTATAAACAGAATATCTGCTTAAATAGGAGTATAGATCAAACGTAATGATCAACGGGAAGAGGAGTATCCCCCACCAAAAAAAAGTTAAAATCGACTTTGAAGAACGCAGCAGGGCGAAACAGGTCATGCAACACCCGTAAAGACTGTTTTTGCAAGAGGGTCTCTCTCTGCCTCCCCAGTAAGACATGCATAGTATCCTTCTCCCAAACCCTCCTCCCAACCAGTAACACACTCTTCCCAACCGGAAACACACTCTGCTCAACTTAAATCTCTCTCCTCCCAATCAGAAACACCCTCCCCTAGTACTAGTCAACCTGCCTCAAAAGAAAAGAAAAATGTTTAACACTTATATAAATGCAGAAGTCTGCAGAATGGATAGAACACCTTAAAGAGAATCCTTTCTTTTTAGAGGAAGGCCCGCCTAAGGCACAGTTTCAAGTGACTTCGGTCGATGGCAAATCGGCCGAACATCCGACTAACTTCCCAGACGCCCCCGGGGTTTTAACTTTAGTAAGAAACACCGGGGGTAATCTGAGGGTCTGGGATTGCATTGAGAGGGCGGTGGCCGCATTCCCTAAAATAGGAATGGCCCAAATAGGCACCCCTGACCAGAAGAAATTATCTTTGCTCTATGCTGAGAGGGTGCTGGTGATTCTCCATCCCTCTTTGTATAGGGCTGTAAAAAATAGCCCCAGCCATATTTCAACAACCTATCAAAAAACAAAAGTAAAAAAACAACAACCTATCATTCTTTCAGATTTTGATTTTGCAGGGGATTAGCTGAATGACATATTGATTAAAGTTTATGTAAATGACAACATATAGGGAATGTGAAAAACATTTTTTGAAAAAATCTGAAACTACAGATAAAAGCTCACTGAGAAAAATGAGTATTTTTGTTTAAAATTAAGTAGCTAGGACCAGTCTTGGAAAAAGAATGGCCGTCACCAGATCATTCGAGGGCAAGTGTAATTAAGACTGTAACTCTCTCAACAAACGTGACTATGTTACATGCATTCCTGGGACTAGAATACTACTATAATGCTTGTGTACATAATATGCAGAATTTGAGACTTCTACTGAACGACATGCATAAAAAGTATTAAAGTGAAACTGAACTGATCAGGGACAGAAAAATTTTGAAGACCTAAATAAAATTACCACTAATAAAATTATCATTAGAGTACTACGATTCAAATGAAGGAATGGTCACAGCTGCTAATGATTACGGTATATGAAGAGTGATTTTTACATAAATACAGTAATGGTAATATGAAAACAGTCGCAAGAGCTTCACGTTCAGTACTACCAGCAGAAAAGAAAGTCAGATCTAAAGACAATTATGTTTGCAGTGAAAATAAACTTCAGAAGTTTATACGAGGAAGGTTTCTATTTTATACACAACACATAAATCTATTATCAATTTATGATTCGAAAAAAAAAGTAATTTCTACACATAAAACAGATAAACTATAGCGTTGAGTAAGATTTTATTAAATTTAAGATCTTAGGACGGAATACCAACCTTCCAAAAAATGAAAACATGAAAAACGGGTCATCAAGATTCATACAGAAAACTTTTGACCGTTTGAGTACACTGTCATTGCATCAGTAAAAAGGGAAATTAAAATAAAAATACATTCTGCAATGTCGTACGCGAATTCACAGTTACATTGGAAGAAAGAAAAGTACATGCAAAGAAGACGTGTTTATTAAGGAAAAAACTGAAAGTAATTAAAAAAGAACGAAATCTAGATTTGAACGCTTACTCGCTATGTAACGGAATAATGACATTCATACAAAAACGTAGCATATTAGAAAATAAATATTAAGCGCGTTTGATAGCGACTATCGGAAATTTCAAGGATTACATCTCTTATGCAATGCTATTTACACTGTACCAAAATTGATCAAGATATTGAAAAAGTATTAAAATCCTGCAGAGGTTTTTCTCTGGCATCAAAATTACCAATCACGATAATACAAATTGTGTCAGATACACCGTGCTCATGTCTAAATTTTGTAGGTCCAATAAACGGGTTACATTATGTTGTGATGGTGGATAACATTACTAAATTACCGGAATTTTTCAAAAATTAAAAAAAAATACTATCGGGAATAGTGGAATTTTTACACGAAATGTTTGCAAGATATGGAATTCCAGATGACATACTCTCCGATAACAGTTCACGATTCACTGCACACGAATTCCACGAATTTTGCAAAATTTACTCCATTGAACTTATTACTACCCCACCGTATCGCTCAGTGAAACGGATAAGCTGAATGATTTGTGGGCACGCCAAAGAGAGCTTTGGAAAAAAGCATGTCATAAAAAATGTTAACTAAGAAGCACGACAAAAAAATTTGAGATTTCACTGCATAACACCAAATGTCAATACAACATCAGGCCCGTCACCGGTAAAATTAATGTTCGCAAGAAAAAGGAAGTCACGGTTAGAAAAGTTATTTCCAAGGAAAGTGACAAAAAAGAAACTAAATTTTTCCAGATTGGCGAAAAAGTGTTCTTTCATGGTGTGAAAAAATGGAAAAGAAATGAGAGGACAGCGTAATATCATTTGGAAAACTGATGTGTGTGTTGATGCAATGGATATCGTTCCGGAAAGAAAAATCGGAGAGACGAGCTCAATTCCAATTAAAATCATTGCATTCACTTTCGCGCAAATAACCTTTGGAAAAATATTAATCGATGTATTCTCCCTCCAGCTATGGGTTGAATAGCAGGACAGATTTTGTTCTATAATCTTGGTTGGTAAACAGTCTACTGCAGATTAAAATGCAACCTATAACTAGAACATTTTTTGTCTAGTCAGCCATGGATCGAAAGAGACATGATCGCCAAAGTGTGTAATCACATATGAAAATCAACTAATTGGTAATATGGCATATATCTTCTTCTTCCTCCTGTTCCATGTTCTTTCAGGATGTAGGTGTTCGTAGACTTTCCCCTGTCTCTCCTTTCATTTATCCGACCTGTGAGTATTAAGTTCTCCATGCACTCCTTCGTCATTATGTACCACAGGAACCTCCTTTGTCTCTTCCTGATATTTATTATCATATTTCTTCTCGGTTGCAGCCTTTCCAACACGTCATAGTTGCACACTTGCTCCGTCCATGATATCCATATTTCTTCTGCCTCAAGCCTCTCCTTCATCTTTGATGAGATCTTCCATTCACTTCCATACATAAAGAAAGCTATCACATGGCAATCCCGCACTTTTTCTTTGTTTTTAATGAGATTTTCCTGTCTTTCAGTAATCTGATTAGCTTCTGAAATGCGTGTTTTACCATGTCAATGCGTCTTTGATTCTCTATGTCGCACTCTCTATCTTCTGTCAAAAAATGTTTTTAAAAAAAGAAAGATCTTAGGACATGAACGCCAGTCAAAAGGGTTAGGACCGAGGTCAGCACGAAACCCAAAGAAACAACCCCGATACGAGTAAATAACTAACAAAAAACGCTCAATACTGAGGTAGAGCGAAATAAACACGTAATGAGCCAGACGGATCTACCTAGGTTTCACCTAAACAGATCGTCAGGGAAAACTTTCCCTGACGATTTGTTTAGGTGAAACCTAGGTAGGTTCGTCTGGCTCATTAGGTGATATATATATATATATATATATATATATATATAGTCATTCTCGGACAGATCTGTTTCGCTGTATCACATGTCATCGTTTAGATATCAAATTGCTTTTAGCCAGAATTCAAAAGCGAACAATTTTTTTATAATCATATCGCCCCAAGCAAGCCATTTTACTGCCACTGTTTTGCAGGGGGTTACATAGGAGGAATGTTATGAGAAAGAGTGACAGGTTATAGCGGGTGTCAAGAAGTGGATGAGAGAAGGATGAGAATACTGATGAGAGTGGAGTGGACGGAGAAAGGAGCATGAGAAAGAGGATGCAGGTAAGTGAGATAGGTGATGACTACTGACTTTACATTTAAACACTTGGAGCATATATCTGTCGGGAAAACAAGTAAATTGAAGGGAATTCCATTGGCGGGAAGTGTGAGAAAAGAAGTGGTGGGAGTAGACATCAGTCGGCGATTGTATCTCTGATCTATGGGCGCTCAGTAGAGGAAGGCAGACTTTTAGCGTATGATATACCATGTAAACACACGCCAATAGCTGAGAGTGTTCTAATCCATTACTGAAGGAACGATGCATAGATGCTAGAGTAGCTACTGTTTTATCAAAGTCTGCCATTTTTCCAGAGTACTCAATCAGGGTGTGAGGGCGTAAATAGTCATCCTCAGCCAGATCTGTTTTGCTGTATAACAGCTCATCAGTATGGTTAACCATCCGATTGCTTTTAGCCAGGTTCGAAATTCAACCCAATTGATATCAGTCGGCGATTCTACCTCTGAATTATTGGCGCTCGGTAGAAGGCAGACTTTTAGCGTGTGATATGCCATGTAAACACACACCAGTAGCTGAGTGTTCTAATTCATTACTAAATGAACAATGAGTAGATGCATCTTAAATCGCCTCCAATTTTTTGTAAAAGTATTTTTCATCCAACCTGTATATATTCACATGACAATAAGGACAAAGCTTCGCATAATTTCTATTTTAGAGTTATTAAATTTAAAGAAGGATTACGGAAGTGTTGTCATATAAACTAGGTTACATATGTCATTCCTTCAGATTTGTGGCTAGGCTGTCGTCAACGTTTGCAGTGAGTTCACTGAGAAGTGTTCCGTTTAACAATGCCACGATATGGATACAGTGAGGAAACAAATATGATTTTACATACGCCGCACGAATGGTAATGTGTACAACGATACACGACTGTATCAGCTTGCATTTTCAGAACGAAATCGGCCTAGTCATTCAATTTTTTTTATGTTTATTAGTGAAACAGGATGGGCACCTAGAGTTAGTGTAATGGTTAGCGAGTTTGTCTCGCTAAAACCATTGCAATTGAGTAGTGAGTTCAATTCTAAAGAGGTGCCCTGTACGTTTGGCCTTGTGCCACATCTAAATGGCGCTTAGAAAATCACTGCAGCATTACAAAATATGGACCGAAAAATCCACTCGTACGCCTGACCACGAAAATCATATTGCATTGGATATATTAGAAGATCCAGGAATTGGACCATGTTTAGTAGACCTAACGTTGTATCTCTCATATTAACGCGAGGTGGGTTAAACCGTCATAAAGTAATATTTGGTACAGGCCGTATAATTATATATATATGTATATATATATATATATATATATATATATATATATATATATGTAAAATATATGCAGACATAGATAATATATACTCGATATAGTATATATATAATAAGAGAAGAGTAAAAGTATATTTTCGCCTACGCGTTTCGTCTAGTGACGGACTTTGTCAAAAAATAAAATGAAACATTTTTTGCTTTGATAAAGTCCGTCAGTAGACAAAACTCGTAAGCGAAAATATAATTTTATTTTTGTCTTTTTTAATCTTACATTTCGTTTCAGATTATAACCGAGAATTTTTGCACATATATATATATATATATATATATATATATATATATATTAGATATATATATATATATAGATATATATTAGATATATATATATATATATATATATATATATATATATATATATATATGATATAATATACATATATTATATATAATCTATATTTAATATAATATATACATAATATTGTTGGTACGTTATAATATATTGTTCTTTGGAAAAGACAGCTTGACGGAGCCCAACCCTATCAGGAACAGTTGCCACCCAAAGCTATAAGATCTTATTAATTTATTCATACCTTTGGTGAATGGAGATGGCTTATTTCCTTACCTATGGTATTAACACGTAGGTGAAAGTAATTAATCCAGTTAAAATTTCAATCAACTCTCCTCAATCTGAGCCTATATATATATATATATATATACCATGTATCCATTGTATATATATATGACATAATTACAATATATATATATATATATATATATATATATATATATATATATATAAAACAGCGAAACATGGTTGTATGTGGATGACTAATATATTATGCTCTCACTACGATTGAGATCTCTGGAGAAGAAAATTTTAAAAACAGTTTCCACGCCTGCTATATGCGTGACTCTGCAGAAATGAATTGAGTTCTCTCGGTGACTGGCGTATGTATACACTGCTTATATACAACACGTTAAAATTTCCCTTCGCTGCTTCCATGCGTTGATGGCTTAGGGGATTAGCGACTCCGACTGACACCAAATCGGTCAAGTTTCGATACGGACCAGAAGCAAGTGGATGCATCTATACACACTGATGAGCTCTGATACCGCGAATCAGGTTTGTATGCGGATGATTAATATATATATATATATTTTATAAATTAGAGAATATTTTCAAAATTCAAAGGTGTCGGCTCTGTATTCTTAAGTACATTGAGCTCTCCATGAATAGATATTATGTTTTTAATCAAACAGTATATTCATATATTTATTTCTATTGGCCTGATTATTTATGAAAAATTTTGTACGAAAATGTGCGTCATCCAGCAGGATTCAAACCTGCTACCTCTACCAACACAGGGGAAGCCACCAACTCCTATGATATCACAGTATAAATGAAGTCAAATCAAGCCTATATAACAATCTTTGATTCTACGCAAATAAACATCTCTGCGCTGAAATGTATGTTTACATTTGTTGACATTACGAAATCAGTTTCAGATCGCTGTTTTGGCCAAACGTGATGAGAAATCTAATGTTTCTAGAAATGCCTTAGTTTAAGTTTTACAATCTAGTGCATTTGATATGCTCTGGTTGTGAAAAGTTAAATTGTTTGCAAGCCTAGAATGTTTGTAGAATGTGAGAATATTGTTCGAAAATAAAGCTCAATAATTAAGTACAGTGTCACGTTGATTGACGTCATTTTCAGAATTACGGCGTTATTTCCGTTCAAAATGCATCTGTTTAAATATATGGATTACACTGATTTGAAAAATTTTGTATACATCAAAGGTTCGGATCTTGATCTACAATTTATCCAATTTTGTTTGAGATCGTATGAGGAAAAGAGTTGGTAAATTCTAAGGGTTTTCGTGCTAATTTATTTCGAAAAAATGTTGTGTACGTCAAAGATTCGTGTCATGATCGACAAGGAACCCAATTTTGGTTGAAATCGGATCATGCGTTCAAGAAAAGTAGGGTTCGTTATTATAGAGACACACAAACACAGCCAGACAGACATATACATTTACATCCGGTCGTGTTTCAATCCTGGGTTAAAGGCATTCGAAGTCTAACCGTACTGATGAGCTTTAATATATTTAAAAACAGAATATCTACTTAAAATGAGTATCGATAAAAAATAATATTCACACAATTCATTTCATATATATATACATATATATATATATATATGTGTGTGTGTGTGTGTGTGTGTGTGTGTTTGTCTTCATTCTAACGAACACTACTTCTTCAAAACTCTTGGTCCGATTTCAAACAAAATAGGATTATTTGTCGGTCATCACATGAAACTTTGAAGTATGCAAAAACTTGTAAAATCGATTTACGGATTAAAACAGAAATCACCTAAACACATAGTATTTACAAAATCTCCTCTTCCGAGACACTTGATGCGAATTCAACCAAAATCGCATAATTTGTGGATCAAGTTTCGATCCTTTGAATATTTTTGAATCAATGTACAGGGTTCATCAAACATCGAGAAACATAATTTCGGATGAGCTTTAGCTCACTTTTATGCATTTCTCAAGGAAGGCTTCATTCAACCTCAACCAAAATGCAGTCACTGGTAGGTCAATGTGTGATGCATTGATATGGAAATAAAAATTTCTATTGACACACAAAGTGCGGCAAAAACTAATGGAGAATATTGCATCGTTTACTTCACTGAAACGTTTTTTTGGATTCCAGCAAAATGAGGTCTTTTTTGTAACTTCAACCTTATCATGTGGCATAATAATTTCACGTTTTCTGCAAGTTGCCAATAGCTCTAAAGTTGCAGGGACAATGTTTCCACATTTTCTGCGTCACAATGTCGTCGCATCACATTACAGGCTCCCGTAACGCCCGCCCCCGTTCTTCCAATTGTACATACATCATTCCCGTTCACTAGCAAAATTGACCAAGCATGAATCCTGTTTTACAAATACAACAAAAATCAATACTTCGCAATTTTTTTTTACTTGCGTGTCACGACAATTTCATAATGGAGCTTTTTGTATAAGTAATTGATCATAACATTTTAAAATAACCACAAGAAAAAGACCCCGTGTAACGCCGGGTATATAGCTAGTAAATATATAGGATACAGTACATGAATTATCGTCTAAATTACGTAAAAATGATAATAACGCTGGCATCTCATTTTAACATATATATTTAACGAAAAATTACACAAAAAATTCTTAAAATACTAAAAAGTATATTTATTCAATAAAATCGCGATTGGGTTCAACCAAGACCTCCAGACGTCTTTGAAATCTCTTGCATCTCTTCTGGGTGGTTTCTTCGTTTAAGTTATTGAATTCTTCCATGAACCTTACCTTCAGTTCATCTTTGGTATTACAGTGAGTTTTGTTGGTCTCTTGTTCACCATACATAAAATAATCAAAAGTTGCAGACTGGGATGTAAATAGCTAGATATAAGGTTTTATGTGATTGCAAAATTTTTCTGACAACCATACTTGGTTTTCCTTCTTGTGTCA
The DNA here is from genome assembly GCA_037127315.1 of Ascarosepion bandense. NCBI lineage: Eukaryota > Metazoa > Mollusca > Cephalopoda > Sepiida > Sepiidae > Ascarosepion > Ascarosepion bandense. The sequence goes on from JBBBDQ010030338.1 coordinate 105,602, forward strand.
CATTTTGCAAATTGTTGTTGACAGACAGAGGTTCTTTGAGCAGACATCCTATAGTCCCATTGCAACTCTTCATCCTCGAAGCTACTGATTTAGGTCTCGGTGTTTATACTGATGTCCCCAGTTTCTTATCTTAATGATCTATCAGAGTGAGTTTTCCGAGCCTTCGTAATAGCCATGAGAATCATCCAACTCTTTCCGAATACTCTGCACTGTCCTCAGATTGATGCGTAAACTTTCTGAAATGTTCGTATAGAGCTTCCGGCGCAGCACAGTCTTTATTTGTAAATAAAAACAAAACGTCAGATATTTGATAATCTTAGTTGTCAGTAGTCGTGGATTCTTCCACGAAGCATCGCCTCATTCGTATAATTACTGCTTTTGTTATTACGGCTGTTCAATAATGGAAGAGGCGATAGTTCGCTTAATTAAAATGAGTAAGGCAGGTTTCCAATATTATCTTTAGCACAGAAGCGTTATTGGCTTAACAGTTAAAAAAATAAATTAATTTGTCTACGACGACTACATGTCATTATATTGGAGCCTCGATTCAAGAGAAAAAAGTAAACTCTAGCAATGGTATTACATGTAGTTTATACGGTTGATTTCTTTAGGGAAAAATGGTGTAATGAGACATTTGAATAAGGATCGTCCTCCTTTTCTGTATCTTCCCAAACCAATGAGAGTGAGACAGCCTAAAATGGATACTTCCGCAGTTAAGAAATCACTATAAAATCATCTTTACTTCATGTTTTAGGTATTCTTTCAATTAAAATCATTTTTGTTGTTTTCTCATGAGTGTATATTTTCTAAATAAATTATGTTTGTGGGAATCTATATAAATTTAAAATTACCTATATCTATATAAATATATATATATATATATATATATATATATATATATATATATTCGTGTCTTTAGGCAACAAATTTTCTCTTAGACATATCAGATGAAAAAAAAATTGCAAACATCATGTTTGTTTATTTTTTAAAAAATCCGTTCATACTCACGGATAATCTTTCACGTATTACAATCAAAAGATGTCAGAAACGAACTGTAACTTTGACAGATGTTATTTGCATTCATTGCTCAAGGTATCCAAATACTTTCAATCTCTTTCTGAGATCATCTTCATGAGTGTGAGTTATGGTAACAAATGTAACCGGAAAACTGTGTTGCTAAAATATACTGTACATTTTTCTACTTCAAAATATAACGGGTGTCAAATTGCTAGCAATTTCAAACGTGAAAAATTATGCAAAATGGATTTTTTTGTATGTTGTAATGTCATGGTCATGCACGTGTTAAAGCATGAGAAAACTGTTCTTTTTACAAACATTTTAGAACATTACTACAGTATTCATAGCTGGTTCTATTGATTGACGGCGTAAAGTGTTTTAATGAATATTGCCTCGAAAATCTGTTGTTTATTTTTGTTGTTTTCTTGATGTAGGAGAGTTGTATTATTGATCATTATTTTTTATAAAGTGAATGTAGACTGGAATGTTGTTGTAGATGTCTAGAAATGGATGAATAATCAGACAAATTTAATGTAAATCGTCTAGTTAATGAAGTTGTTGTAAATCCAATACATATAATTGTTTTATTTTATTTTATTTATTTTTTGTCGGAGATATATTCTCCAAAGGGACATTTAAATTGATATATGATGTTGGTTTTACGTAATACATCAGTTGGTGGGAAGGAGTTATTACAGACAACCAAACCAGCAGTATTTTAACTTTTATAGTATATTAATAATTTAAAGTTTTTATTAGGATCAACGGAAGATATATTAGTACTAATGAGATTTTTTTTCTTATTTTCTCATCTTGTTTGCAGTTATCGTGCATCTGGTTGCAATAAAAGAGTTTGATATATTTAGGGTCTTTTGTGGAAGTACCATGTTTTGTTTGATGTGTATTGAGGTTTTTGTAGGGGTCTTTGTTTGTGAATTTCATTCGTGTAAAATCCTCTGGACATTAAAGACGGAAGCTGATGATGGTTCGCCTGAAAAAGGCCCACACTTCCGATTTAACATGAAATAATATGTCAGCTTAATTTTTTCTTATATTTGCTTTATATGTATTTATATATATATATATGTACACACACAGACACACATATGTATATATATACATACGAACACACATATATACACACATACACCCGCAAAAACAAATATGTAAGCAATACCACAGACATATATGAACCCATATATATATAAAAAAAAAAACATCGACACATATAACAATAGGGTACAAATAAATAATAGATATTCCGTAAGACAGTGTGATGTGTGCAAAATCTTCAGAGGAATGAGGGGCTGAAAGTTTAACATAATTTAAAGTGGCTCATATGTCAATATTTATAGACTAGTTCCCTTCTCAGATTCAGCAGGCTTTATTGATTTTTGTGTTTGATAATAGTATTTTTTTCATCAAGGCATAAGTGACAACAATCTTTGAAGTTGATGAGTGTGTTAGATTTTTTAACGACATTCCATTTAATCGTATGGGTTAAGTTCTTGTCTGAAAAAGGCCCACACTTCCGATTTAACATGAAATAATATGTCAGCTTAATTTTTTCTTATATTTGCTTTATATGTATTTATATATATATATATGTACACACACAGACACACATATGTATATATATACATACGAACACACATATATACACACATACACCCGCAAAAACAAATATGTAAGCAATACCACAGACATATATGAACCCATATATATATAAAAAAAAAACATCGACACATATAACAATAGGGTACAAATAAATAATAGATATTCCGTAAGACAGTGTGATGTGTGCAAAATCTTCAGAGGAATGAGGGGCTGAAAGTTTAACATAATTTAAAGTGGCTCATATGTCAATATTTATAGACTAGTTCCCTTCTCAGATTCAGCAGGCTTTATTGATTTTTGTGTTTGATAATAGTATTTTTTTCATCAAGGCATAAGTGACAACAATCTTTGAAGTTGATGAGTGTGTTAGATTTTTTAACGACATTCCATTTAATCGTATGGGTTAAGTTCTTGTCGTTCAATGACCAGAGATATTTGGATAGAGATGTCTGGTTTCTTAATTCAGGGTTGGAAAAGGAGTGTGTGTGATTATATAACCGTTGCTTCCAAGCACTGCTGAAATACCAATGTAGTATTTCTTCAAGTTTGTATTTTCTTTTTGGTATATCATAGCTTTATATATCACCCCTTCTGTCATACTTTCTCCACCAATAGGACACTCATTTTTTTATTCTACAATTCCATTTAGATGTACGATTTATGTCCAGCTGCATCCGTTATGTCATGTGAATTCCGAGCAACTCTAGGGTTGCCTTGGTTAGGAGTTGCAGAACTAAGACTGGCTCGACTAGGAGTTGTTACTCTGGAGCTGGCTTGATCAGTAGTATTAGATCTCGCGTTATCAATTTTGTTTTTATATTTCGATATATTTCTTCTATTGTGGGAGCTGATTATACTTTCTATATTTTTAGTACAAGAATAGATAATTTTTAGGGTTTTCCTACGAAATATTCTATGAAGTGGACGAGAATTGCTAAAATGTTTATCTACGAGTTTTAGACAATATTTACCGATATTAATCTTAAATAATTTGCAAAATGGAGGGTTGAACCAAATTGCTTTTTTTCTTCTGTTGGTCTTATTGGTATTACTATATTTTAAGGATTCGTCATAAAAAAGGGGCTTTTGAAATACGCTCTTATGTAAAGCCTCTTCATATGTTTTTGTGTGTGTCGAAAATTTTTGGTTAGAAAATATTCTGTTACTTCTAGTATTAACGGAGTTAGAAATTTGTCTCAGTACATGTTACGGATGGTTGGAATTACTATTGATGTATAAAGGTGTTTGAATAGGTTTTTGGTAGGGTCTAAAGCTTTTAATAGAAAGGCCGAGGGTAATGCCTAGAAAATTAACTATTTTACGGTTAGTCTGGATATCCAATTTAAAACCTGGGTATTTAAAGGCGTTAGTTACTTGTTTTTGTTTTGCACTGTTAGACCACCTAATCGTCTTTCTTTACTTTTCAAATCTACGTGTCAGGAGTTTAACTGAGTTACATAATGTATCTTTAAATTTAAGTTGACAACCGCTCTTACGCATGTTCTTTGATTATATGTTGCGTATATAAATGCTTATGTATAAATGAGTGTGTGTGTATTTGCCGTACTGATGTAATTATTTTTTTTTTTTAATTTTCTTTTTTAAGAGAGCGATCTTTATTTTTATTCCGGTTTTTTATTTTGGTGGGGGGTCTTTCTTTGCGAATTTCATTTGTGTAAAGTCTTCTGTACAATAAAGACGGAAGCTGATGATGGTTCGCCTGAAAATTAGACCCCACTTCCGATTGACCATGAAATAATGTGTCTGCCTAATTTGTTTCTTGTATTTGCTGTATATGTATTTATATACATATATATTTAAAGCTCTCTTAGAGAGTTATCCTACCACAGTATGTACAGGATACTTCTTTGGATTCTTCTATACCTACACCACGTGCTTTTATACACACACACATACATATATACTAGCAGTATAGTCCAGCGTTGCTCGGGTGTAATGAAAGCTTTAAAACTAATCCATGGTTCTGGAGCTCAGACTCTTTCGACGTTGGCACGAAACTCTAAAAAACAATAGCTGTTTCCACTTAAAGCGAAACCGTAGACTGAAAGAAAAATGAATGGATGTAAGGCAAATTTTGATTTCCTGGTATTGATATCAAATAAGTTTGTTTTCGTCGTAAACTGAATTTTGAAGGCTAAATAAGTCCTCTGAGTAAAGGTATTATGGCTGAGACTAAGAACTAGAATTATACCTACTTAGAGTCAAAATCGAAGCAAAAACAAAAAGTAAAAGAGCTGAAAAAATAGACACACAGGCAGACAAACAGACACACGCACAAACATCTTGCCTTATATATATATATATATTATCAATTTTCTGCACTATTGTAAGAACTGTAACCTTGAAACTTCTAAATATCGTTTCGTATGTCTTTGTCTATGAGTGTATCAAATTTGATTAAAATCGAACCACTCCTATAACCCGATTTTTTCGATTATCGATTTTCGATATTTATCGGGGGTACCTCGACGCAAAACCTAGCTAAGAGCACTCACAGATGCTTATAGTATAGCGGTGTAAATTTTCCAAAAAATCGGTTCAGCCGTTTCGAAGTCTATAGGTAACGGATACACACACACACACATACACACACAGACAAAGTCCATTTATAAATAAGTTTAGATATTTGTTTGAACAGTATTTTAATCGATACTCTTATTAGAGTTTTAATTCAACTATGTGTGTGTGCATATATATATATATATATATATATCGAGGCAGCAAATAATTTTCTAAACATACTGTTAAATATAACAAATAATGAATGTCTATTATCCTTAATCACGAGTCGTTCTAAACATCGTATTTTGGCTTTAATTTCAGATGAAAATAAAAACAAAAATTGTTTAGCATTTGGATATTTCTTATTATTGTGCTACTTCTAAGCTTTCGGCTCACATGTGCCATCTTATGAGAGGTCATAGGGACGTTAACATAAAGACATCCACCATCAACGATGTTTTTATCATGTGTTGACATAAAACTTTACTAAGCAACGATAACAGTCACTGAATAGCAGAAGGAGTTCGTAAATTTGTAATGTGGTTCTATGGCGTCACACCACGTGAGAGATTGAAATGTTAACAGAACCATATGTCTAAATGCAATTAAATGGGTTGTGATTAGATTGAAATATGATTTTATTAAGTGTATGTTGTGTTGATTTAATGTAGATGGCTACTGATATTTAATGATAATATTTACTGTGTATATGAGTGATTATTATTGTGTTACCGTCTAAAATCTATCTAATATTACCTACATGGCTACGTTTTTCTAAGAAATGTTGTTTAATTGAATTCTTATCAGATAGGTGACAGGTAAGTCATATATATATATATATATATATATATATGTATGTATGTATAAGTATTTCTTTATTTGGATACATATTTGAGGATTGAATGCCTATTTTTTCTCGGAAATATCTACAATTATTCTTGATAAATGGAATAGAATGTTAGTTTCAATATAACATGTACTTCCCTATCAAAAATCTGCTTTATTCAAATTCATGGTCAGTAGACCTTTAACATGTCTAAAATTATGAATGTAAGTTGTGGGATTGTAAATGTTGGATCCTTTGCTGTAATATCGTAGCGACGTGACAAATATCTGATTTAATATTAGCAAGGCATGTGCTATAAGATTTAATTAACACGAATATGCCAAATGTATTTATTCAGCAAAGGTGTTGCAAAACAGATGTTCAAATTCGGTTGAAATGTCTTTAGACAAATAGATGCGCGAGAAATCCTGATGAGTTCGGCAGGAGAATGTCACTTGGAGATAAAGAATGCATTGATTAATTTTCTTTTTCTGACGTACATGAAAGATGGCGTCTCATTGTTTGAAAGATACTTCGGAATGTAATTGCGACATATTGTTTAGTGGACATGTGAAAACTTGACACGGTAATATTCAGGGAGAATGATGCTAAAATGATGCAATATACAAAACAATGATGAGGTAGATACATAGATTACACACACACACACACACACATCTATATATAGGGTTCGATGGATAAATTGTCTCCTAAATTACGCAAAAATGAAAATAACACTGACATCACAAGTTAACTGATATATTTACAAAAATACACAAAAAATAACTTGAAATATTAAAGAGTAAATATATTTAATAAAATCTCCATTCGCTTCAATCACGTTCCCAAAACGACTTCGGAATCTGCTTTATCTCTTCTCTCCTTGTTTACTTGATTTATACCTCCGTGTTTAGTCTAGGGCACTGTGTAAAGATCAAGAGGTATAACGTTACCACTGTTTGTGATCACTCGAAACACCTTGATGTTGACTGGATATATCTGAAGCGATTGTGTGCGGTTATCATTTATTTAATTCGACTATGTGTCAGACATAACAGAACTTCCTTCAGCTTACAAGTTTTATCCAGAATTATCAAACGGTTTTCATCACTAGAATGTTGGTTGTCGGCAGGATGTATATTAGAGATTGGAATGTGGATGAGTGGGAGATTGGAATAATAAAATATACATTTTTCATGTTAAAATAGAAATTTATCAAAAGAAAAGAATAACAAGAATTCGTAAAAATTAATGTTCAATTAGAAAGTTAAGGGCATCAAGAGTTGAAGAAATGTGGTAATTTGTTGGAAAGAGTTTATGCGTACTTACGTATGTATATATGAGCATTTCTTTAGTAGGAGTGTCTTTGGATGAAAAAGTAGAATGAATCACCTCACGACAAAAAATGAGCAAAAGAACAAGTGCAACGCGACCTTAGGTCCGGGTCGTGGTTGAATTTTTTCCCGTTACATTTTAGCTTGTCGTCTCTGCTGCTTCCATATTTGGCTGACTGACGCTGATCGAAGTCATTTATAAACATCTACATTTTTCGCACTGGTTTGCTAAGTCTTTTTTGGTCTTGCGAATCACTTCCATTGGTCAGAAAATCAATTTAACATCTGCTCACGAAATCAGGTTTTAGACTTTTTCTTAAAGCACATATCAACTGTTTACGAATCCTTTCCACTGTACTCAAATTAGCAACCAAATACACTTTAATGTTTGTATTAAAGCTTCCCGCGAGAACGCTATGTAGTACAGGATGCACACAATTAACCCTAATATACTTTGCAATCAACAAACTCAAAAATAAACAATACCATTGCGCGAAATTAAAAGTATAAATGACGCCAATTCAATCCAAACATCCAGTATGTTTGTGTCTGTGCATGTGGACATGGGTGTTGACGTGTGTGTGTCTGTGTGGTGGGTAGAAAAAATGGAAACTTCTAGTACCCTAATAGCATAATTTAAATAAATTGATTAAATTGTCAAAAGCTTGTCTCTTTTATTTTTGTTTATTTGATTTCAGTAGTACAAAATTTTTGCTCAAATTGTTGTTTTTGTGCAGGTATTTTTTTTCAAAATGTTTATTAAAATTAACAGTCAGGACAGTTTGAGAATTCAACTTCTCCTTATGGTTCATGAACTGTTTCCGGGGTATAATACCAAACTTAAGGATGATAATGCACCCATTCATACTGCTAAGTTTGTAGCTGAATGGGACGAGGAACATTCTAGTGAAGTGGATAATTTTATCTGGCCACTACGGTCCCAGGAACTTAACACCATTAAAAACTAATGGCTCATTTTAGGAAAAAAATGCGGAGTCGATATCATTTAGCGTTCATTATGGAAAGAATCGGATATTTTAGATGAAGAACAAATAAGAATTTCCTTTGGAAAAAATTCAAAATTTGTACGAGTCGATCCCACGCAGAATTCAAATTGTTTTTCATGCCAAAGGTAGTCTTTCTTCATACTAAAATCAATTTACTTGAAATTTCAAGGTATTTCCATTATCTAAATTGAGGATTGAGACTTTCTAGTCAAATATGAACCACGATAATTGCAACCATTGCACAGAATATAGGTAACTCGAAGTCGAAGGATCCACTGCATCACAACATACACTATATCAAGCTCTGATGTGTGTGGTTTTACATGAGCTTAGGTCTTTTGTAATAGCCCTTCAAACTAGTATTCAAAACGATCATTATCAGACCCGGACCACAAGCAGAAGATATTGATGAAGAAATTGGTTTCCTTAATAGAATAATTGCAACATCCTTAGATCAATGAAGTTGTGATTGCATCTGGAAGATCTCAATTGCACCAAGGTTGCCGTTTTGTTTTAGGGTCACCACTGGACTCCCGATCATCAAAAGTACAGCAGTAACTTTTTTGAAAAACATACAGCTGATTGATGTTTTATATATGTATCTAACAAATGTTTTATATATATATATATATATATATATATATATATATATATATATATATATATTGATTGATTGATTGATTGAATAATACTTAGTTTTTGGTCATAATAGGGTAAAATCAGTGCACATTTATATTAAAATGTTTAATACAATTATTATATACAATTTTTTAAGATTTTCCATTTGTAAACAACTTATTACGAGAACCAGGTTCCTACTATGAGTGGCGCCTTCAGGCGATTTTTAATGTATGCGCGTTCAAAATTTCCCTGCCACGTGAGCGTTAAAATAAAACACCCTCACAAAAAAAGCGTTCTTTAACGAAAGACGGTAAAATCAGTTATTAAGAATTACCTGAAGACACCGCTCATGGTAGAAACCTAGGTAGCGTAATAATAATAGGTAGCGTAGTAACTCGTTTAAAAATGGAATATATATATATATGTGTGTGTGTGTGTGTGTGTACAAACATATATTGTTAAATATAACAGACAATGTCTATTATGTTTACTCATGTGCCGTTCTACGCATCGTATTTTGGTTTTAATTTCAGGTGAAAATGAAGGCAAAATTTGTCTAATATTTGAATATTGTTTAATTAAGCTGGTTCTAAGCTTTCGGCTCACATTAGTCATCTTCCGAGTGACTGCAGGGACGTTAACTTAAAGACATCCAGCATCAAAGATGATATTATCTTGTGTTGACATGAAACATTGATATTCAACGAGAATTCACCGAATAGCAGATGCAGGTCTTAAATTAGTAACGCGTTTCTATGAGGTCACATCACGTGAGAGACTGAAATGTTAACAACAGAACCATATGTCTAAAGGTAATTACATTTTTTGTGAGTAGATTAAAATGTGATTTTATTAAGCGTAGGTTGCTTTGATTTAATATATATATGTATATATATATATATATATATATATATATATATATATATATATATATATATATATATCCGAGTGAATACAGAAAGAGGAAAGGAAATTTTTTTCCCGCCCAAAACATTAATTTAAAACAGAGCTCGATATATGATGTATAGAGCTGTGAATATTTATTATGAATTATGTTTTAGAGCATGTACATAATTTATTCTATATATGTCCTCTTCTCTACAATCGTATGTGTTTCAACGTTGTTTGTTCAGCGGATGATTCCAACTCTTGCTTTTTCCTCCTGATGAAATGTTGGAAACCCAACGTTGAAACAAACATATGATTGTAGAGAAGAGGACATGTATAGAAAAAATTATGTACATGTTCTAAAACATAATTTTTATATATATATATATATATATATATATATATATATATATATCCAGTGAGGAACAAACTCACTACTAGGGAAACATCATATCACGTATCGCTGCCCGGTAACACCCGAGAGAGAGAGCGCGAGAGAGAGAGAGAATCCATACATAATTATCAGGACACCTTGACGTGGCTTCATGCTTCGCAAGCTTACCCACTTTTGACCTCGTTCAACATTTAAGCTGCACTTAAAAAATCACTATACTGAGACGACACAAGTTGTTTTTTTTAAGGGGAGTTGTTATCCCACAGTCACCGCCGGTGAATTTGCTATCACGAGCACGTCGGTTTTTTCCTACATAATTTTAATCTTGATTGTTCCACACTTTATACCCATACCGAACTGAATCATTTTTTTTTCGCAACTTCTGTTACAAATCATATGGCTCTTTCTTTCGCTTCACCAACTATACCAACAACTACTAAATTCTTCCTCAGAGAAAAGCCCCCTCAAAATCTAGACTTACCTTCTCAGCTGACTCACAGTTCCCCAATTATTTTGTGGTCTTCCCCAGGACCTGTGTGTTACAAAATTATTTACTTTTCTGAATATTTATTTGAGTAAAAAAATACACAAACTGTGGCACAAGGCCAAAAAGTGGGGTGGGTAGAGGGTGGTCTTCAGTATCTATCCTATACCTACCTAAGCACTATCACGACCCAATCACTCATTAATTATTTACTTTGGTACTGGAAATCTCTGGTATTCGTGTCGCTTATATTCTATTTTAAAATAAATTGCTTTCCGTTTTCAAATGTATCTACCCACTCAAAAACCGCCGACAGTCTGTTAGTTCTTAATTTTCTGTTACTTTCATATCCCTAGCCCAAGTGTCGTATGTACAGACTAGAAAAAGTCTTCGAGAATACTTTTGGTATTGTCTCTAGTAGCTGATCAGAAAATCCTCGGTAAATAAATCTTTCTAATTTCTTTGAGCACCCATTATGTATATGTTGGCGAGTGCCTCTTTTTTGGCGCGGTAGACATGAAAGCGTCTTGAACCCAATGTAGAAGTTTGACGGCCTAAGTGGGATGTCGTAAACTGTGTTAATTAACTGATATGATTAAGAAAATAAAATTGACTGTAGGTTAACTGATATTTTATTACTGCACATTCTCTCACTTGTTCTATGCTTTCTTGTTGGCTAGCTGTTAATTAATTTGCAAATAATCTTCCGCTTTTGATATACCCCAAAGCTCCATAGAAGGCTATTTCATTATTGTATTTTTTTCATTTTAGTGATGAAAACCTCAAATTATGTAACCATCCATCAAGATTAATATAAATACATACACTTTTTGGCATAAATTTTCGATACCTAATTTTAAAATGAAAAATAATTCTTGAAGATTTCATTATAGATTTCATTAAAATTTTAATAATTAAATTTATTATTTCCATTTAGTAAAAAAATTCTGGTGTATTTCAGATAGAAATTATATAGATTTGAAAGTCACATTTAATTTCGATTTTTAAAATTTTCTTAAAAGCGGCCATTTTTTTAATTTTAGGAAATGTGTAAAACAAACAAAAATTCATCGATTTTAAAAATATTTCAAAAGACTTCTGACATTTTATTTTAGTGCAGTTAGAAAACTGAAAGTTAAACTAAGCTAATTTAAAATAAAATTACTCATAGCATAAAAAGTTATACAACAAATTATTAACGATTAGTCGTGTTCATCTGATCGAACTTTTGACGGACTGTTGAATGAATAAGGGATGACAGGTTCTATGCATGACCAAAAACGACAATTTTCATAATTCTAAATGAAGGGACAAAACTCTTGAATTCCGTAAACTTTTCCTAATAATGGCAATTTCAATATACCATACATGAAAATAAGGTAAAAATAAAATAAATTAAAAATTATTTTAAAAATAGGGAAGCGTAACTACGTTTATTAATCTTTGCCATTTAGGATTCGGAAATTGCGTTTCCACTTAATCACTATATCACATCCAATAAATACCCTAATACAGAATTTTACACGATTTTAAACTATTATAAATTCTTATAATTAAAATGTAAAAACAACTGAAAAAAGTTCTTGTAAAAATTCATTATTCATCAGAAAAAATGTATTTCTTCAGACAATAATGTCATTAATATTGCTGTTTTTTACACAAAAAATTAAAAGCTTTTCTAATTAAGCAATGTCATAGATCCTTTGCTCCGCAGATCTATTGTAATGAAAAAAGAATTAACAAAATTGTTATTAGGATTAACTGGAAAATTATTATCAACTTATATATTGAAATAGACATCTCTCTCTCTCTCTATATATATATATATATATATAATGATAATAATAACTACTTAGACTGTATGAATGCACTCCGTAAATTTATGCCAATATAAACCTTCGAAAAAAACCATTAACAAACAGAACCTAAATCCGTTACAATCCGGCGTATTAAGTCGTCGGATAAATGGGGAGAAAAAAAAAAAAGAAACCAGCGGAACATGAACAAACATTCAAGATTCCACAGTAAAGAAAAAAAAAACCAAACGGAACCAAACACAAGAAAAAGTGCTCAATACGAAAGTACTAAAATACAATAGTAGAGCAAAAACACATGGAAAATCTAAAGTGAACCAAAACCTACCGCGGTTTCACACTACGGATCGTCAGGGAAAAATGGAAAGATGTTTGAAACTTTTCCCTGACGATCCGTAGTGTCAAACCGCGGTAGGTTTTGGCTCACTTTGACAGAAGCCTTCCGACCCAGAAAAGGCCGCAAATGATTTGTAATTAAAAAAAAATGTACCATTTATTTTGGGCTCAGTATGTTCGAAGAGGAAGGCAAGTTGCATTCTGCGAGGCGGGGTCGCGATGTTGCTAAGCACGGCAATGATTCAATATATCACTTATGTTTAAGAGTTGCTAAAATAATTTTTGTATTATTTTATAATATATCTGTCTCAATATTTATTATCATAAACATACAATAATTTTGATACCAGGTCAAAAAAATATTTTCTAATCTTAGCTTAGTTTTGGCACAGGTACAAAAGCATGGAGTACCCAGCGAGGATCAAATTCACTTCTTCTATGTGCCCTGTTCTTTCAGGTCGTAGATGATCATGGCTTCCCACGTTTCCCTATCCCTGGTGGCACTTAGCATGCTTTTTCCTGTTACACCACGAAACCCCTGTTCTGTCATCCATCTGCTTAGCCCCTTCAAATATGTTATCCGCTGCCTTCCTCTGTCTCTCTTTCCCTCTATCTGGCCTGTTAGTATCAGGTTCTTTAAGACCTCCTTCCTAATTGCATGTCCCAGGAACTTCAGTTGTCTCTTCCTAATGCTCACTATTAATTTTCTTTTCGTTGCTATTCTTTCTAGCACCTTATCATTGCTCACATGACTGGTCCATGATATCCGCAGCATCCTTCTGTAGAACCACATTTCCGCTGCTTTAAGTTTTCCTTTCATCTTTGTTGATATTGGCCAACATTCACTGCGATATTGAAGAACTGATATCATATAGCATTTTAGCACTCTCTTCTTTATTTCTAGTGAAAGTTTTTTTTTGTGCCTTAATACTTTACTCAGCTTCTGGAATGCGTCCTTCGCTATGACAATTTGCCTTCGGATCTCTGTGTCGCACTTTTCCTCTCCTGTTAGAACTCTTCTTGCTTGATTGTAGTATCCCCCATCTGTATTTGACATTTCGGGTTGTTCTTTTTGCTGATGACCATGCATTCAGTTTTCTTGCAGTTTATTTGTCGTCCTTTTTTGTCACTCTCTTCAGCTACCTTCCGTAGCAGGTCTTGTAGTTTCCTTTCTGTGTCTGCAATACTCAGTTCTAATTGTTATACTGAGACGAACTTGGTAAGTGTTACCAAGTGAATAACTGTTCAAATACCTCCATCTCATTATTATGTGCTCGTTAAGTAGTCGACTGGCTGATGACGGCAAAGTAAGGATGGAATTGGGCATGCGCATTAAATATTTGGATTGGTCTCATGTTAAAAATTTACTGTATATTCTTATCTCCTTTTCTTTTCAAAGTAATGTAGCCTGTGGCACTTATGTTACTTGCTCCTTGTTGACTCACAAGACGAGTGAAATAGAATAAATAATTAGATTTACTACGCTGGATGTAAATTGTAAGTACATTCATTATTAATGGTCGCAATTCCTACTAGCAATCATAGTATTCAGCTAACTAAACTTGATTTATCTATACTGCTTTAATGACTGTGTCGTTTAGTCGCCAATCATCAATCACTGAATCCGAAACCAATGTATTTATATAATGATATGTCTAGACATACTAGAAAGGCCTCCACTCGCTCAAGATTTGTTTTTTACCATTAAGGTGTGTTTCTCAAATTAGGTTCCTCCACTCATTTATAAAATAGAAAATAAACGTTTACTTGAAGTTTTAATCATATCTTAATTGAAATTTAAATGATTAAATTTACTATTTCCAATTAGCAAAAAACTCTGGTGTATTTCAAAGAGAAATATTTATTGGAACAAAAAATTTGTAATATTTAACGATTTTAAAAATATTGCAAAAATAAAATATACGTCTGTGATATGTTGTTCTTTAACAATTAGCAAATTTAAGTTAAATTGATCTGCTTTGAAGCAAATATTACTTGTTTATGACATGAAATTAGAATAAAAGTATTTCTTAATCATCGAGATCTGTCTCTTTCAACTAGGCACTGACAGCCCTTGTGATAAATCAGGTCATACATCTGGGAGTATGGTAACCAGAATTGACATAATGTAAGTGAAAGTTTCATAAGCTTTCATAGCAGGAAAAATGTGCAGTTTAACATGAATTACTTTAAAAATCTTATTTTTAAATGGTTTGTTTTTAGCTATCCAATTTTCGGTTTGTAAATATAGTTTTTACTTCATAAATTAATAACCAGAGACACTGAGGAACAAAACAAAATGGAAAGATGTTTGAAACTTTCTAAATCATCATAATTACCAAAGAAAAAAATTAAAACAATTCTTATAAAAATTCATACATCGAAAATGTTTTTTTATAGTATGATATCTTTAATATATATTATTTATAAAATCAATTAAAATGCATTTTTTTTTACTATTTGAAGAAGATTTTCGGAAAAGAAATTAAATGGTGTAGTGTTACAGTGTACATTCCCCAATAAGTCCTGCATTTAACTTATAAAAAAATTGTGATCAATACTGAATTTCTAGAAATTTCAAGAAACTAAATGAAGTGGGTAACAAATGTAAAAAATATACATTTATATTAAAATTCTGTAAAATAATTGTATAAATAACTTCATTTATGAATAAGTCCTGAAAGTCTCATTACAATCAGACAATTAGTTAATTTTTTGCAAGAATTTTTAAATTAATATGATTTCAACACTAAGAAATACCGAATATTAAGCTTGTTATATCAGTAACCTCTAGTAAAAAGACAGGTGAATCACTAACGACAGAAATTTCGAACCTATCAGAAAAGAATTTAAAATTTTAAAAGTAATGATAACTAACTTTGATCATACCTCTTAATAATAACGTAAACGTTTTTGCGGTAAAATTTGGTTTTGATTAACTTTGAACCCTTTGAGAATCATGCTATGCTGCTTTTTTATCGTTATTTTTTGTCTTAGTATAATAAAGTATCATGATGCTTAATACATACATTTTTTTCCATTTATTATTGCTGACGAGATTATTCTGATGCCGAAGATAGCTAAAGTGGGAAATATGTATGGCAATAACTCAAATTCGGACAAAATTCCGAATATTGATTTGATTACGCTAGTCTGTTTTTTTTTTGTTTTTTTTTTAAGTCGGCTTTCATCCTCTCCATGCAAAGCAGTAAAGCCACTAAGGCACAAGGTTTTCACAAGGTGTGAAAGAATTTGGAAAAGAAACATTAATAATGAGCGTGAAGAGAATTTTACTTATACAAAAAATTTAAAACTAAGATTGTCACATTTTAGTCGCCATTACTCTCAGGTCAACTTTAAGTAAAGTGATTACATTGAAGTTTCTGGTCAATGGAGTAAATAGATTTTTTTCCTTTTTTTGTTCTTCTGCGATCTTTGGTGCTAGCAATTTTTTTATCGTATATTTGACGTTTTTATTATGGGTACTGTTTTGTATTTTGAACTATTTTGTGTGTTGTGCAATGACAACGACTATTATGGCTGAGTCTTCCCAGCTAACTGGTACACCGACCCTGTTTCTATATCCGTCGGTTTCGTCAAAGCCAGTGGAGGGGAAAGATAAGGCATATTATGACGGTATACGTTTGGAATACCGAGAAGTTATAAATAGAAACTAGCTTGTTACCATACAAAAGGCTCTAGACGTTATTTCAGCCAGAAAGACCTCCTTGCTAATATCTGACTTGAAAAAGAAAAAACTAAGCGTATTGGTGTAAGCAAGGAAAATATGAAGGAAGCGATAAAAAGCCTCTAAAGTATACGGAATATTGTATCAACCAAGTCTGGAACGTTGTGGGATTGTTTGTAACACAATAAGAGGGGAAATTACGAATAGGCAGTATTTTAACTACAAAAGGCCTGAGTTTGCAAATGGAATATATGAGAACTCGAATTGTCATACATTGTCTGCCTTTGAACATATATCCCTATGTGGGCTGATTTTTGCACAGTTTGGCTCTGAGCAGGAAGTCTCTCGTGTAGCCAACAAGTCGGGCGTATCTACCGAGTATTTTTTTTTTGTTACATTATGTTAGAAAGAAAGAAATTTTCTATTTTCTCCGACATACTGATGTACCGTGGCGGTGAAGTTTTCGTGGTCGTCATTCCTGGATCCAAAATGTGCCCCACAAGAAATCCATGACGACAACGGCAACACCATTAGAACCAGTTTCTATCAAACCAGAAACAATTTAAGTAACAAAGACGGCAAATCAACTGACCAGAAAAGCTCAATGACCTGAGGTGATGCGGACGGGCAGGATATTTTTTTTAAAGGATACTAACACTTTCAAAATCTTCACTCTCAAAGAAGCAACAAGAGAAAGAGCAGCAACAGGAACAGGCAGCATCAAATCAACCAGAACTCGCCATGGAGAGCGAGGTAAAGCCTTCAGTTTGTTCCTCGATGTTGAAAAAGAAGAGGGAAAAATAAGAAGACGTAAAAAATACCAAAAACGAAAAAAATAAAAATAAAAGCAGATCAAAACACTGCAGAAAAAGCCCTGGTTGTTACCAAGACTCAATCTGCCACTGTATCGCATGTGAAAGCATATAATCAGGGTAAATTTTCGTTGTAAGTCCCGACGCTTTTCCCCTTCAAATTTATCCAAAATAGCATTCATCTGTGCAAATGTATATGCTGAACTCAAATCAACTGTTAATTATTAAAGAAACTTACCTTTTTTGCTTTGAATGTCCATAAAAAACGAACTATATTTTGCACTTTTTCTCTCCTGTAACTCTCACGAAGTCATGTCATTAACTGCAGAATGACGTTTTTCGTATGCAACGAATTTTGTCAGATTCTTAGTCGATTTTTCTTCATTTACTGATACTTCCAGCGATCTACTTCCGGTAATGAAAGTAATGCGCTATTGCATTTCTACGCTTATTACTTTCCTAACAGGAAGTACATCGCCGGAAGTTTCAGTAAAGGAAGAAAATTGACCAAAATTCGACAGAAAATTGCTGCCTACGTATAACGTCATTCTGCAGTTAATTACATGACTTCGTGAGAGTTACGGGAGAGAAAATGTGCGAGATATAGTTCGTTATCTTTATGGACTTTCAAAGCAAAAAAGGTAAGTTTTTTCAATAACTAATTGTTGATTTGAGTTCAGCATATACATTTGCACAGAAATAATACTATTTTGGATAAATTTGAAGTGGGGAAAGCCGTCACCACCTAAAACGAACATTTACCATAAACAGACACCTGAGAACGTAAGGAGTCTTTCTTCTTTTCCAACAAGAACTCTTCCTACTCTATCCCTAAAACATATTCTCAGCCCTAAGAAAAAGAAAGAGAATTTATTTAACAGTAAGAGCATAGGTAAAGAGACTTTTGAGAGGGACTTTTCCTCCCAGATGAATGACCTCTTGAGGCCTCTAATTAAAATGTTCTCTTTCAACGGCAAGAGTGTTGAAGACCTTCAGAACTTTCCACAAGCTACCGGGTTGATCAAACTAATACGAAATACTAGGAGAATGTTGAAAATATGGGATCATCCGGTGGGTGCCAAAGAAGCTTTCCAAAATATCAGAATGGCACAAATAAAGACATGAGAACTAAAAATACAAATGGCACAGATTTGTACAGAAAGGGTACTGGTAATTCTCTACCCCTCTTTATATAGGGCACTTAAGCAAACTACCCTACAGACGTCGGCGGTCTTGTCTTAGACGAACACATTACTTCTGAGATTGGTACTAGTAGTATTAGACAATCTGTCGGGGTCCTGTTCTTCGCAAATTTCCGTTCAGAATTTTTTGGAAAATCCGACTTCAAAAATATCTATCAAGCTTCATGATTCCTTGCCTTTTGGAGTAGATGTGGCTGTGATTCAGCAGACATTTTGTTTTTGAAGTTGATGCTCGTGTGCTGTCTAGCGATTTTAATGTCTACACAACATACAGAGACCAGTAGGTCAGACGTGCTTTCTTTTTGGTTAAACCTACCCTGGGTATGAGGATGGACGTTGTCTGTGTCGGTGCAGGAGCGTGGAGGTTGATTGTGGACGATACTGCCATGACCAATAGTTTGTTTTGGATCGTTGCGGTTAATGTGCCCACCAACAAAACGGAGAGTGTCTCGTTTTTTTCCATCAGTTAGGGCCGTTCCTGGGGAATACTTCGCGCCTAGTCTTAGTGAAGGACTAGAATGCAATCCTGGATCCCAAGCTAGTGAGAGGTTAGGCGGTCGTAGTCTGGTTGATCTGATCGGCGAGTTCTGTCTCGTCGATAGATACAGGGTCGAGCATCTAGGGTGGAAATGGGCTCTTGATTGGCCATCTACCCGTGTGGCTAGCTATCTGGATAGAATGTTAGAACGATCGATCTAGATTTGCTATATTGTACTACGTTCCACGGGTAAGGCTATTCGGACCACAAATTTATTTGAGCCTTGTACAGTTAGTGGATGTGGTTGCGACGATGAATTCTCTGCGAGATCGACTTCTCGGCGACAGAGTCGTGTTCATTTTGGTATTTGGTACCAGCGGGGAATTACCTCAATAATTCTGTGTTTTTGTAACCTGGTGATTGATTCGAAACAAGCTATTTCTCAATAACATGGCCTTGAGATTTGGTGGGGCGGATTTGTCCGACTGTCTTCGATGTGGCCTTGGTTTAGAAGAAACGGCTGAGCACGCCTTCTACCTTGATTCTTCGGTCCAACTTTTCTGGGACTGTCAGCGAGATGGCGGCTTGTATCACTCCTGATAGCTCATTCCCATCGATCTCGCGTACGTGTGATAATGTGTCGTCTCCTTATTCTGGAGTGAAACATGGTATTTTTAACGTTGTTAGCAGTAGTAAGAATGGTGAATTTGAACGTCGCGAATCGAGGTGGGTCTTCCGATATAAATGTTATTCTTATCAGCCTCTTATTAGAATCTTTGAGCATCAGATCTGATAGAAAAAGTTTGATATCGACTGATTTCAGCAAAGTGGTGTGTAACAGTAGCAAGTCAGTTTCGCGTGAAAGTAACCAGCCATAATTTTCTATTTTTTTTTAAAGTCCTTTATGTAACAAACGGGTGGTTTCTAGTGAACATTTCTCTGGTTAAGTTAGACTCTCTTTGTGTACTTAGTGAGTAAAGGTTGGTCCTTGCCTGTTTCCGGCTAACTCATTTGTTAGGACTCACTTCCAGATTCACAATCTCACCAGTTTATTTTTGGCCCCGATTTTTATTCTGACTGAGTCGGTTTTTGATTTTTCAATTCCATTATTTATTTCATCCTTTCCATGTCGGTTAGCTAGTGTGCTACTTGATTTCGCCGTTTGGCTGAATACAGCAGCCACTCTGAGTTTGTGTAGGTTGGACTGGTCTTACTAACATCTGTGCATGTTTAGTTTGAATATTTTGTTTTGTTTTGGGTTATTGATCCCCACCCTTTTTCATTTTCGCCTTAGTATATTCTTAAATACATTTTTTAAAATATTGTATATAGATAAAAGTTTTATTTCACTGGGTCTTCTACTCTTTATAAGGTTCCTCTGCACACATGTGGTATTATGGTACATTTAGGATTGTCAGGTTATGAACGAGTTCTTGCGGTGAACTAACAAATTGTAAAGATTGTGTCATAAATCTGTTTAGCTACTTATAGGACAGAAAGTGAAGACCAGACTCAACCCACTCACTTTTCGGCCTTGTGACACATTTTTGTATCATATATACAAAAATAGATAATTATATGTATACATATCCCACAATTTGCTTTGAAGCAAAATATTCTAATCAGTTTGGATTGCGTTCAACTTACAAATAGAAAGAATAAATTAGAGTGTTATTGTGATTATCGACCTTGACTATTTAGAAATTATGGAAGGTATTTTACCATAGTGGGGGGATACAAATTAAGTTTTATAATTTTATAAACAAAATACTTCAACTACTAAAAAGCATTTCATCAACAATACTAAATTGTAGTACTTAAAATTACAGCAGATCAACTATTCTCCCTTTGTCTGATTTTGGACAATGTTAAAAGGAAATCTGGTCACACAATCCAAAACTGCTTAGTGTATTGCCTGATGATCATTTAAGCGTGATCCGGTTAATAAACATGTATTTTAGGTTATTTCCACACCGTTTATATCAGTGTTAATAAATAATCTTACTACTTAAATATAGCACAATTTAAAGTCTATATATGTGTGTGCATATTACAGTGCGTACGATATTCGTAAATGTCTGGAATTTACCTAAAATAAATCTAGTTCAAGACCGGCTCTTAGCTAATATAGTTCTGCAGGTCTCTTTTGGCACAAATGGATGTTTTAGCCAACAAAAAAAAACTTGGGATCAAGAATACTGATTCTCAAAGACACAGTAATTTCACTTTGCTAACTCTTCAATTTGACTTAGTAACATACACAAAAATAAACACAGAAATATCTAAAATATCAGTCGGATTTCTAACGCCTGTCAGAGATTTATTCTAGTAACTGTAGACTAAGTGCTAATATATAGACCTCCACTTTCTCAAGACTTGCTTAATAGCCGTTACTAGATTCACTACACTTAAAAAGAAAATACGAATAAACTTTAATTTTAGCTTATTTCCCGCAAAACAGCTTTGTTGATTATTTTCTCCTCTAGTAATTTGTACGTGTTAGACTGAAACGATCAAATATACATCAGAAGTATGTGATAAAGTCTAAGTTCGACAAATCACGTTTAAAAGTGTGTCCGGCAATAAGTAGTAATCTCACTTTTCATTAAAACCATCATACAATTAAGAAGTTTGATCCATTTAAACAGGTTTCTAAAAAATCAATCTCGAATCAATTATTTTCTGTCTAGAAACGTGATCTTAAACGCTCAGGATTAACAAAGAGTACATTAAAAATATGATCAATTAAATATAAAAAGCAAATACATTAAGGAATGACAAATGATTAACATTTTGTTACTTAAGAATTTCTTAATTAAATTTAATATAAGATCAGAAATTTCTTGTGGATATGTTAAATATGAAGCATTAAGTCAGTTAATCAAATAATTATTTCTGACTTAAAATCTTTCAGTATTATGTACGAGTTCATTGTTTGAAATTTTATGATACCGAATGCGCCTATCTCCGTGCTTGCACGAGAAGAAATAAATATCACTTCATTCTAGATATATTTATCTCTAAGTTAGGAAGTAAATTACGATTAAGCAAACTCCTGCTATTAGTCGAATCCTCAATAGTATCCCAATAACTTAATTATTACCGGGTTTCTTTATGAAATAGCGTCTTTTTTTTTAATTTTGTAAATTGTAAAGAGAAGCTTACAAGAACAAGGCGGGAAAGTAACGGTTAACTCTAGACTGGAACAGACATGTAGTAATAGAGGAATCATCCACTTGGGAGTCTATTCCATAGAGCAGTGGTTCGCGAGAAGTTGTTGGAGAGAAACCTTTTTCTCGCCGATGGGAGGATTGTGAGTGGTTTTATTTAACCCTGGAACATTAACAATCAAGTAAAGTTAACCACTACTAACCATGGTTATATCATACCCGATTTTGAAAATACCAAATAAAATATTAAATATACATCTTCATTTGAAATATTTTACATGCAGGTACTTCAAAATTTGTAGTTTGAGTTAACATTAATAGAAAATGAAAAAACCTTATTTCAGTAAGAAAATCATGTACTGAAAATTGTAATTAAAATGATGTGTTTGCGCTGGTTATTATATACCCATGGTTAGTGTTCTCGGGTAAATGTAAGTTATATACCTGGTCCTAGCCGTGAAACACCTAGCGGAACCACGGAATAGAGTTTGTCCGAGAACATTGAAGTAATTCAGAACAGCGAGAGAGTCGCCTCGATCCACCTGAAAGAGTGGTTAGAAGGTGTAAAACCCATGGTTAGTAGTGGTTAACTTTACTTGATTGTTAATGTTACAGGGTTAAATAAAACCACTCACAATCCTCCCATCGGTGAGAAAAAAGTTCCTCTCGAACAACTTCTCGCGAACCACTGCTCTATGGAATAGACTCCCAAGCGGATGATTCCTCTATTACTACATGTCTGTTCAAGTCTTGGTGAAGCTTTTAAGCTCTCTCGAGACTGGAAAGTGAGAATTAGGTAGCTCCCGCCTAAATATAACAATACTCGCTTTTCGGCTGATGTGGCACTTGTAGACGATAGCATGACGGATTAGATTCTTCCTGAAGCGGTAGAGAAACAGTCTAGTTTTCTTTCATCTTTAACGATGGATCGTATGTTCGAGTTCCCCTTGAGATCCAATCTGAGTGAGGTTTAATAGTCTCTCAAGGTACGATGCCTCCTCGAGAGTCCATCCGTTTATCATGATTGGCAGTAGTTCAGGGTTTGATCGGCGGTAATAAAATGTAATTTTTTTAGTTCTGGAAGCATAGAATGTAACCAGCGAGCTTTTCTTCACTTTAAAGGTTTGTGCCATATCGGAAAAGAGATTAGTTGTTAAGATATTTATTTTAGTAAATATACAAAAATGTTGCACATCGTCGAATAAGGGGGTAGAGGGTAGTCATCCGTAACTATCCTACCCCTAGGTAATCACGTTCACGACCCTATCACCCATTAACAATTTGCACATCCAACACAAGAACACATCTATCACCTTCCAATCCTCCACGCACCACAATACCACATATTTATAAGGGGCACCTAAAAAAGTGGGGAAACAAACCCATGACGTAAACATTTGCAACTATATACAACAATTCAAGAGGTTAGTTGTTGATCCCTAATAGGCAAGAGGTGCACCGTATATTGTATCATTTGTATACATGTTTCTGAATAAATTGAATATATTTTTCGGCAAATCTTTTATGTAAATCAGAGAGACAGTTGCTCCGAGAAGTAACCCCTGCATAAGGCCTGCATTGATCGCCGTGACCTCAAACAACTGGTGGTTAATAAATACTACCTGTTAAGAAAGACATTATAATTACTAGTACTACCTGTTAAGAAAGACATTATAATTACTAGTACTACCTGTTAAGAAAGACATTATAATTACTAGTACTACCTGTTAAGAAAGACATTATAATTACTAGTACTACCTGTTAAGAAAGACATTATAATTACTAGTACTACCTGTTAAGAAAGACATTATAATTACTAGTACTACCTGTTAAGAAAGACATTATAATTACTAGTACTACCTGTTAAGAAAGACATTATAATTACTAGTACTACCTGTTAAGAAAGGACATTATAATTACTAGTACTACCTGTTAAGAAGGACATTATAATTACTAGTACTACCTGTTAAGAAGGACATTATAATTACTAGTACTACCTGTTAAGAAGGACATTATAATTACTAGTACTACCTGTTAAGAAGGACATTATAATTACTAGTACTACCTGTTAAGAAGGACATTATAATTACTAGTACTACCTGTTAAGAAGGACATTATAATTACTAGTACTACCTGTTAAGAAGGACATTATAATTACTAGTACTACCTGTTAAGAAGGACATTATAATTACTAGTACTACCTGTTAAGAAGGACATTATAATTACTAGTACTACCTGTTAAGAAGGACATTATAATTACTAGTACTACCTGTTAAGAAGGACATTATAATTACTAGTACTACCTGTTAAGAAGGACATTATAATTACTAGTCCTACCTGTTAAGAAGGACATTATAATTACTAGTCCTACCTGTTAAGAAGGACATTATAATTACTAGTACCTGCCTGTTAAGAAGGACATTATTAATTTATACCTTAAGGTTACTAGTACTGCCTGTTAAGAAGGACATTATAATTACTAGTACTACCTGTTAAGAAGGACATTATAATTACTAGTACTACCTGTTAAGAAGGACATTATAATTACTAGTACTACCTGTTAAGAAGGACATTACTAATTACTAGTACTACCTGTTAAGAAGGACTTTATAATTACTAGTACTACCTGTTAAGAAGGACATTATAATTACTAGTACTACCTGTTAAGAAGGACATTATAATTACTAGTACTACCTGTTAAGAAGGACATTATAATTACTAGTACTACCTGTTAAGAAAGACATTTTAATTACTAGTACTACCTGTTAAGAAAGACATTATAATTACTAGTACTACATGTTAAGAAGGACATTATAATTACAGTTATTGCCTATTTGATTGTGTACAAAACCTTTGTGCTATATATTTTACATTTCTTCAAAATATCTAATGCTATGCTTTTCAAAGCGTGTTTGTTGTCAAGAAGTTTACTATCTCTGTGTGTACTACTATTTAGGAAGTCAGCAGTGCATCGGGCCGATCGAAACCCATACCGCTGATCGAACAATAGGTTTTTATCTTAGTTCTGGATGGCATTGTTTATTATATCTCAAATTCTAACTGGAGAGACTAATGTGTGTATACTTGGAGAGAAAGCTTGCATGCACGCATTTTTGAAGACCGAACATACGCTTGACACCTTCTCCAGTTCTGGGAAAGATTTCTTTTTCAAACAGTGGTTGAGTAACTTCTCTAGGATCGGCGATAATTTTAGGTTAGTATTCTTAAAGGCATACACTATAATTTTGTCTGGGCCAGTGGCTTCCTTTGGATTAAGACTTTTGATGAGTCTGGAGACATTTCGTGCTGAGAGTAGTTAAACGTAGAAAATTAAGGAGGGGGTGATCTTTTTCATCTGACGTTGTGTTAGAGACAAAGATCGAGGCGAACATTTACTGTTGAGAAAAATATGATCTCGGAGCTATTTATAATCGTGAGCAGAGCCGCTTTCTCTTTGTTCATAATTTGTTAATGATATTCCAGAACTGGCAAGATACAGTTCGTTTTCTATCAGCCTCACGTAGGCAGCTTGCGCATAGATACACCTTGCGTTTTCCAGAACTCTCTTGCATCGATTGAAAGCAGTAACTCCAGACTGCACCTTTCCTTGTGATAGATATTATTGCAATGGTTCCGGTGATCTATGGTTACATGAGCTCACTGTTTTTGTTTTATTTTTTCTGAAATTTCTTTAGGCATAAAACAAATCATTCCAGAAAGGATCCATTTCAAGCAAAAGCAAGAATTTTGGAAGCGGTGTGCTTGATTCATTTTTAAAATAGAGCATTCATTATATAGGACAAAAAGCTGTCACAGATTGCCGTCGCATAAAGAAAAATCGTTCTTTGAAAAAGTAAATGCGAGGATTTCATTGGTTTTACATCAAGCTGAACACTAACTTGGTAATGGTCTGGCGAGCCTGTAGAGTAGTAAAACTTTTTTAAGCATTTATCAAAGCAAGTTCTTAGAAAAAATTCAAGAGGGATCGCTTGCTATCCTGTTGCTTCACGGTGTGATATTCAATGATCTTTATATAGTTCACAGGCGATGGATACGTTTCTTCAATATTTGTCTTCTTCGTCAGTTTGGTATGAGTGGAAAACACACTCTTTGTGTTGGATATTAGAGTGACCGCATATATGAAAACTAGTCGAGGGAAATTCAGTGAGAATATTATCAGTTCACTTGAATATTTGATCAAAACTTACTGAACTATCAACTTCAGAGCGATAGAGAGCAAAGACGAATGTGATACTATAGATACATCACGCAAATGCACTTATAATGAAAATCAGTGTTTCGTTTTTTGTGTCCCTGTCATAAGTTTCCTTCTTACATAGGCTCCGAATCCGTGTGCTGAGACGATTTAGGTGCTCGTGTTTTATTATAATGGGTTAGTAGCCAAGACTGAAAATGCATGCTTATATAAAAAGCCCTGATTTAATCAACCAAAAATAAGGCCATAGCAGAAGTTTTTAATCATGTCATCGAAGTCCCCATCCCAGAGGCTACTGCTCAAATTAGAAATTACTCACAAAAGGCTATCCAAAAGCACCAACATTATAGACCTGCTATTAGGATAGTCTCTTTCGAACATTCGAATCCCTGACTATCAGGTCATCACACCAAAACTCAGAAAAAGTCTACATCCAGTACTCTTAATGACTGGGCAAATAACCCAAAAATAAAGATTTAAGCGTGGAATGATTGTTTCGTTTGCTTATAAGTAAAGGCAATGGAACTCTTCATTGGGTCAAAAACATTGCGGTACGCCTTTTAAAGACACCGATTAGAAATTGACAATACGCCATCAGTTGAATGGAGGGGTCCAGTAGGGGTATTCAGGATCGGAGTGATAAGTGTGGGAAGTTTGGGAACTGTGAGATTGAAATAACTGTACATTTTACATTAGTCTCTGTAGACTGTCTTTGGACAGCGTCGTCAAAGATCACTGTCAGCTTAGCACTCAGAAAAAAAAACTTCTTTTTTTCAAATATAATTATTTCACCCCAAGTAAGACAAGATCATCACAGACATATGAGAGAAAAAACAACATACAGGGAATGTCGAAGAAAGGACAAGAAAAGGATAAAATCAAGAAAACAGAAAATGGCAGTTAAGGTTGCATTTAAACTCTTGGAGATTGAAGCTATCAGGGAAACAAGCACACGGAAGGGATTTCCGCAAACAGGAAGTGCGAGAAAAGAAACTGTTCGAGTTACATTACACTATTTTGACGGTAAAAGTTGATGCCGTATGTGGTCGGGGAACAAGCGTAAAGAAGCTCATCAGAACAGTTGCCATGAAAATACTTCTAGAAAAGACAGAGGAAAGCTATATCACATCAGTGAGAAGGACTGTAAATTAATACGTAAACGAATAATTTAGATGTATGTGTGCGATCATGCGCACACATACATATGTACACACGTGCTGAATCAAAGTTTAAAATAAAAACGGACAACATGGAAGTGAAAAAAATGCGAATGAATTATTACAGAATATGTGGTAAGACGAAAGGAGAAGGGGATCGATTAATGTAAGCAGTTAAAATTGTCAAACACATACTTAATATATGTTGGGGTCGCTGTCTTTCACACCAAGATCTGATCCGATATTTTGAGCACCAGCTCAAAATGAAGATTAGAACTGATTGGAAACGATTGACGTCGCCAGATTTCAGCGAAAGGTGGATAAATGTGGCGAGCCTGGTTCGCGTGAACGAGGCTAACCTTATTTTTCTCTTTTAGGTCTACTAATCGCATCGGAGTGGATTCCTCTGGAACCCTCCCCTTAGTTAAGGTAAGTTTATTTTTGTGTACCTAGTTAATGTGAGTGAATATGTTTTTCCGGCCTGTTCCCGGCACTGCCTCTTTTGTTAAGATCCAGTTCGAAATTCCCAGTTCCGTTTATCTTGTCCCGTTTCATCTCGTCTGGGTCAGTATTTCATGTTTTCCCATCCATATTATTTTGTCATCTCCACTCCCTGTAGAAAAGGAGCTCCTTGATTTTGTCCTATGGGCAGAATACAGTGGCCTCGTTGTTTTGAGGGTGGATTGGCTTCAGCTAACATCATGTCTTTTGTTTGTATTTTGTGTTGAAAGGTTTTTTTATTTGAGAAATTGTTACCATACCCCTCTCCCTCATGCCATTTCCATATGATTTTTTTATATATTTTTGTAAATTATTGTACATTGTAATATTTTTATGTTCATTTAGGGTGTTTTTTAGGTCCCTGGAATGATGTGTGGTATTTTGGTACATGGCAGTATGAGTGCTGATGGAAAAATTCTTCTGGTGATAGAGGTATATTGTAACGTATGTCTGGGTCGTGAGTCGGATTAGCTAGGTATAGGATAGATAATGAAAGACCATCCCAAGTTTTTGTTCCCCATCCCTGTTTCGGCCTTGTGCCATAATCATGTAAACCATAATAAATAAGCATAGTGAATATATTTTACTTACCTGGCACATTGTTGCGTCGGTAAGGGACCAAAATCATCTCTCAATTGCGTCTCTGCCCTCGAAGACAGAGTGCGGCTCGGTTGTGGCTCCGTCTGCGAGGGCAAGGTCGCAACTGAGAAAAATTACACTGAATAGATGCCCGGTCTCGAGGAACAATGTCCCTTGGCGCGTTACCCCATTGCAGCGGAAGGGCGGACCAGGTACTTGTCACCAGGGCCAGCTCAACCGGCGGTTGAGGGAACTGGAAATTTTTTCCCTTTGTCCATATGTACGCGGTCGGGTCCTCACCTTTAAAAAAGACCTTGTGTCACATCTTGCTCCAGTGAAGGAGTAGGGTAAATATACTTACCTTCAATACTTACCCGGCACATTTTTGTGTCGGTAAGGGACCAAAATCATCTCTCAATTGCGTCTCTGTACTCGAAGACATAGTGCGGCTCAGTTGTGGCTCCGTCTGCGAGGGCAAGGTCGCAACTGAGAAAAATTACACTGAAAGATGCCCGGTCGTGGGGAACAGTGTCCCGCAGCCGCGCCACCCCATTGCAGCAGAGAGCTGGGTCAGGCGCTCGTCACCGGGGCCAGCTCAACCGATGGTTGAGGTGACTGGGGAATTTTTGTCTCTCTGCCCGTCCGCACGCGGTCGGGTCCCCACCTTAAAAAAGACCTTGTTTCACATCTCGCTCCAGTGCGGGAGCAGGGTAAATATCCATACTTAATATATATGAATTGAGAAGTTTTGCTGACCTCTTGACAGAACTAACTATTCATTCGAAGTTATTTGTTTACTATCCTCAGATGATAAAAAGTTCAATAGATTTAAAAACTTATTATTTCAGTACTCATTAAATAACACTTCACAGGTATTAATGGCCATATTTTACTGATCAAGTAGTTTGATATTAAAAGAATCACAGACGCAATAAACAAATTGCACATACACCTGACGATTGAAACCAGCGCTAAATGTGACTTTGAATTAACGTGACCAATAAAGAATTACATATTAATAAAGAATACGGAAACACTCGATGAAAAGCCAGTACGGTTCAGAGCCTTTTGCTAGAGAAGTAAACAAGAAGTTGTGTATCAGTTTGAAGAAGTGCGGTGCGTCGGCCATGCCTGGTACAAACCACTTCCAAACATAGCCGATAATCACTGCATTTAAAGATATTATAAGGTTGTTGAAAAAATAAATGGAATTTTGTTAATAAAACTGGATACTATAACATATTTGCGAGCAGAAAAATATTCATTGAGAAACAGTTAATGGTAGCAAGAGTAGTAAAAATCTTCATAGTAGTAATTTGTTGGAAAGAGTTCATGCGTACGTATATATGTATGTATGAGTGTTTATTTGGTTGGGTGTCTTTAATGGAGAAGAAAAAGTAAAAGGAATCAGCACACGAGAAAGAAGGAGAAAGAAAACGATGTGCGACGCGACCGTACGTCCGTATCGTGATTAAAGTTTCTCCCGTTACATTTTAGCTTGTCGTCTCGCTGTTCCCATCTGATCGTCTGGCTGGCACTGAGCGAAGCCTTTTATAGTCATTTACATTTTTCGCACTGGGTCGCTAAGTGTTTTTGGTCTTGGAAATCGCTGCCATTAGTCAGAAAACCAATTTAACATCTATTCGAGAAATCCGGTTTCGACTTTTTCTTTTAAGCACATGGTCAATATTTTTTATATTCGGCTAAACCGGGATTTTACACATCATTGTGAATTTTTGGAAAAATGAAGAAGGATGTTGCTTTTAATTTTCTATCCACCGCAAGCTGATACTAGGCGAATCAAAATATGGTAAATGATCAAAACGTTGTTCAGTTTCAACCCCCAACAACTTATCACTAACGGAATGGGAAGAAAGGGTTAAATAGAACGTTACTATTGAACAAAACTGGAATTTAAAATTAATGCGAATAAACGTAGTTCTTAAATTTTCAACTTAACTTTAGTGACAGTTTGTCTTTAAAAATATTTGTAATAATATAATATGTTATTTTTAATTCTAAAATATATACCATCGTGAAAGGCGTAAGAAAATGTTTCCTAAGCAATGTTCACGTCCACATGCATATGTGGCTTTACATTTGTCTTTTTCTTCTTCATATACCGTGTCACTTCAGGACGTAGGCGATCATGGACTTCCTCTTGGCTATGTCTCTTGTTACTCTCATTATTTTTCTTTTGGTATCTCTTTTGGGCCCTGTTGCGCCATCCATTTTCTAAAACCTAACAAGTACGTCTCGCGCTGCTTTCCTCTGTCTCTACTTCACTTTATCCGACCAGTGAGTATTAAATTCTCCAGGCCTTCTTTCTTCATTACCTTTCCCAGGAACCGCATGTGTCTCTTTCTAATACTATTTTGAAATTTCTTCTCGTTTTCATCCTTTTCAACACTTCATCGTTGCACACGTGCTTCATCCAAGTTATGCTCAGCATCCTTCTGTAAAATAACATTTCTGCTGCCTCTAGCCTCTCCTTCATCCTTGATGAGATTGTTCAACAGTTTTAAAAATAAATGTTCATCCGTGTCTCTTCAATGTTTATAACTATTTCCGACACCAAGGGCTATTTATGTAGAAAATATATCCTCTTTTCATATATATAATCCTAGATTAGAAGCAATCGAAGTCTAACCGTACTGATGATACAGCGAAACAAATCTGTCTGCGGAATAATGGTCTTTATTATAAGAGAGAGGATATATATGTATATTTTGGCAACAGCTTTCATAACTGGTAATGAAGAGAATGAACTCGGCCGTCGCTGCCTCGCTATTGTCTCTCTCTTCATGAGCGTGTCAGGTGGGATTTATATATATATATATATATATATATATATATATATAAACGACGGTCTTTATTTTAATATAGAAGATATATAATTCTAAGTGGGTGTAATGCTCTTTACTACTTAACGCAGAGCTTTTATGGCCATGTGCACGGCAAAAATAAATCATATTTTTAAATGACGCCGACACCATTTCTGAACATTTTCCCCTACAAGAATGGAAAGGTTTGGCATGCGATTAGCAAAGAAAAGATAATACTATATTGCAACAAAATTCTCAGTACCTTATCACAAAATAACACATACACGTAAAGAAAAAAACATTATGTTAGCCTTCATGGAGAAGTAAATTCCACTTTGTTAAATATATTTCTTAAACAAGTATTGGTTCACATATATTTGTCGATGGTTACATTTTTCTTGAAAATAGCTGCTGAAAGTGCATTCATAGGGGCGTACTTTATTTTTTATCTCTTTTGACGAAATATTAGAGAAATATACGGATTTAAACTTATTCTTTTACATTCTCTACATTGCTTTCGGGATCTCAATCAGATGAATCTTGAATTTATAGTTTTTTTATTAAGACATATTAAGACATCTATTATGCCGTTTAACGTATGCAATATGATATACATACATTGAAACTTACTCATATATTTTTTGTTTACGCTTGAATATTGCCTTCGTTTGTATAATTTGACTTATATAAATATATTCTGCTAAACCTTTACACTATCCTAATAGATGTAGATAGACAAGAATGCTAACCATTTACACTAAAGAAACGATCATTGCGAGACAAGTTTGATAATCATTTAAATTAACGTAAAAGACATAGCTAGCAATCTTACTAACGATTGAAGTATCGTAATCGACAGAAAAGCTTGCTAAACATTGACACGGTCGTAATAATCATAGCTACACCAGCTGGCTAACAATATGACTTCTCGTTATAGATATAAACAGACAAGTGTGCAGTTATTTACAATATTTTAATAAACGAAGCAAGACAAGGCTACTAACCTTTTTACATTATAGCCAGACATTTATGCAAGCATTTACACTATAATAATAATCATACCAGTAAAGGTGGTTAAACATTTACACGATGATAAAAGACATTGGTTGAAAATCATGCTAATCATTTACATTATCGTAATAGACGTAGACAGAAAAGATTGCTAAGAATTTATCGTAGCAGACATAGCCTGACAAGCATGATAACCATTAACATTGTCGTTATTAGACACAGACGAACCTGCTAAGCCTTTACACTATCATAATTCATATAGCCAGAAAAGCTTTCTAACCATTTGCATTATCGTAATACTCATAGAAAATCTTGATATTTACACAATCGTAATGAACATAGACTGAAACGTTTTCATAGCATTTACACTATAGTAATAATCATAACCAGACAAGCATGCTAAGAATTTACAAAATCGTAATTGATATAGCCAGACAAGCTTACAAACATTTACACTAGCATAATATTCATAGCCAGAAAAGTTTGCTAACCATTAACACAAACGTAAAAGATGTAACCAGACAAGATTGCTAAACATTGCACTATCATAATAGACATATCGAGAAAAGCCAGAATACTATCATATCCATCAAAGCCATGAATCTTGCTACACAATTACGCTATCATAATAAAAATAGATAAGCTTGCAACCATTTACTACATCGTAATATTCATAGCCAGAAACGTTTGCTAAACATTTACATAATTTATTTATTTGTAATAGATCTAGCAAGGCAAGACTGCTAATAATTTACGCTATCATAACGTACATTGCCAGACAAGCTTGCTAAACATTTACATAATTTATTTGTAATAGATCTAGCAAGGCAAGACTGATAATAATTTACCCTATCATAATGTACATTGCCAGAAAAGTTTGCTAAACCTTCATATAATTTATTTATTTGTAATAGATCTAGCAAGGCAAGACTGCAAATAATTTACCCTATCGTAATGTACAATGAGAGGCAAGCTTGAAAAATATTTACATAATTTATTTGTAATAGATCTAGTAAGGCAAGACTGTTAATAATATACCCTATCATAATGTACATTGCCAGACAAGCTTAATAATTTATTTTTAATAGATCTAGCAAGGAAAAACTGCAAAAAATTTACCCTATCATAATGTACATTGCCAGACAAACTTGATAAAAATTTACATAATTTATTTATTTATAATAGATCTAGCAAGGCAAGACTGCTAATAATTTACCCTATCATAATGAACATTGACAGACAAGCTTGCTAAACATTTACATAATTTTTTGTAATAGATCTAGCAAAGCAAACTGCTAATAAATTACCCTATCCTAATGTACATTGCCAGGAAGGTTGCTAAACATTTACATAATATACTTGTAAAACATCTAGTAAGGCAAGACTGCTAATAATTTACCCTATCGTAATGTACATTGCCAGACAAGCTTGCTAAACTTTTACATAATTTATTTGTAATAGATCTAGCAAGGCAAGACTGATAATAATTTAACCTATCGTAATGTACATTGCCAGACAAACTTGCTAAATATTTACATAATTTATTTTTAATAGATCTATCAAAGCAAGACTGCTAATAATTTACCCTATCCTAATGTACATTGCTAGACAAGCTTACTATACATTTACATAATTTATTTGTAATAGATCTAGCAGGGCAAAACTGCTAATAATTTACCCTATCGTAATGTACATTGTCAGACCAGCTTGATAAATATTTACATAATTTATTTGTAATAGATCTAGCAAGGCAAGACTGCTAATAATTTGCCCTATCATAATATACATTGCCAGGCAAGCTTGCTAAATATTTACGCTATCGTAATCATAAAAGCCGTATTTGTTTGTTATCCATTTACACTATAGTGGGTTGCTTATCTATTATTTTCCGTTAGTAGTGGAGAGTCCGTTCTAGTGAAGGGTCATTGTATATTGTTGCAGGTTAACCGAATTTGGCCTTGTGGTAGATAGCCCACTATAAGTCATAAAATGATTATAAAATCAAGGAAGGCAATTTGAGTAGAAAATAACATTTATATATACACATATGAATTAATGTTTTTACAATTAAAATAATACTTGAATATAAGTCCAACGGAGGTTAAATGTTCATGGCAAATATAATGCTGAAAAAAATAATTAGTGTTTAGGAGTGTAAGAAGCGGAGGTATGTGTAGAATGTCCTTGAAGTAGTCGCTTCTTAGATCAGTAAGTACTTTTGAGACAGGGGAGAAATAAAGAGGCGATAAACCGCTCGACTTAAATCAAGGGGATATTAATTACACTCTTATCCTTAGTCTCTGCCTGGTCTGTCTCCTGGGTGCTTTTTGTCACGGCATTTTATATCTGCTTTTTGGATCAAAGCAGCTCGTTTGGAATTTCACACTTGTAATTTGATTCTGGGCTTCCCATTGGCTGGTAAATAAAATTCGCGTAGACTCGCGAAATGGAAATTTGATCATTTTTTATTTTTAAACCGGAACATCTGCGCGAACTCGGATGCGTAACGGCAACTTTTGTTCATTTGCTTGCTGGTCGTTACAGAGCAAACATCCGGTCCATTGATCGGTATCACCTCAACACTACTGTAATAATCATTGCTACACAAGCATCCTAACCATTTCCATTATTCTAATTGATATAGCCAGACAAGTTTCCAAACATTTAGAATATCGTAATAATCATAGACGAGTTGTATAAACATATGCACTACAAAAGTAATCTAATCCCGAGAAGCTTACTATTTGCACTATTGTAATTGATGTAGACAGCCAAGCTTGGTAAACGTTTACAATATCGTTAACATCAAAGAAATAAAACGTGCTAACCATTTACACTATCGTAATAGTCTTCACCAGAATAGCTTGCTAACCATTTATACAATTGGACTTAACCAGACTAGATTGCCAACCATCTACACTATCGTAATATACATAGCCAGAAAAGCTTTCGAGCCATATAACCCATCGTAATAAACATAGCCAGAAAAGCTTGTTAACCATTTAAACTACCGTAATTTTGATAGCCAGACAAGTTTGCTAACCATTTACAATATCGTAATTTATATAGGCAGACAAACTTGCTAACACTTTAGATTATCGCATTAAAATTAGCAAGACAACATTGCTAACATTTCCACTATAACACTTTATATATCCAGACAAGGTCGTAACCGTTTACACTATTTGAGTATGATAGCCTAGAAAACTTTCTGACCATTTCAACTATAGTAACTGTTATAGCCAGACAAGAGTGATAACGAATTACAATATCGTTGTAATCATAGTCAGACAAGCTTGATAACATTTACACTATCATAATAAACATAGCTTTACAAGCATGCTAACCGTTTACACTGTCATAATTGACATAGTGTGGTGACCCCGAGGTGATACTGAAGCCTTTGGGAGATGATTAATGTTTATTTAATTCGGCTTTATGTCATACTTAACCGAACTCTCTACAGCTTACAAATTATTCCAGAATTATCGTATGGTTATTTTTGTTATCATCGGAAGGTTTTTATTATAAGGTTGGTAGCAGGTTGGAAAGTGTGGATTAGTGTGGAATAGTGTAAGAATAAAATATACATTTTTACATAGAAATTTATTAAAATGAAAGCCTAACATAAGTTGCAGAAGTGAATGTGCAGTTAGGATGTTACGGGTAGAGTTTGTGTTCAATGAGAAAGTTGAGGGTATCAAAATTCGAATAAATTGTTCATGATAGTAAATTGTTCAAAGAGTACATGGGTACGTATGTACGTATGTATGTATGAGCGTTTGTTTCGTAGCAATGTCTTTGGATGGAGAAGAAGTAAAATGAATCAGCACACGAGAAAGAACGTGAAAGACTTTATGTCCAGGTCGGTCGTGAATGAAGTTTCTTCCGTTACATTTTAGTAGCTATGTCTCGCTGCTCCCATTTGACTATCTTGACCGGTCACAGAATGTCCTTAAGTAATTAAATCTGGCCACGTGACCGGATCCCAGAGGCATTTTCTTCTTTAGGATTGAAAAACGTTTGACTGACGTCATGGTTCATTTTTCTATTTCGTATCCAATCAGGTTCCAGAATTTTGCTTTTCAAACAAACTTGGGAAATTAGGTATGGTTTGGATATATCCAAAATGTTTTTAGTTGTTTGAATCCACTTTTTAGTTGTGTTTTCTAAAATGCTTTTAATTCATAATTTCTTATCTGCCGCAACAGCCAGACAAGATTATTAACTATTTAAATTATCGTAATAATAATAGACAAAATATTGCAAAATATTTACACCATTGAAATAATAAATCCACACAACCTAGCTAAGAATATACACTATGGTTATGGATATAGCCAAACAAGCTTGTAGAAAATTACTCTGGCTTAATATTCTCAACCACACAAGCTTATAAAACAATTACTCTGGCTTAATAATCTCAGCCAGACAAGATTGTAAAACAATTACTCTGGCTTAATAATCTCAGCCAGACAAGCTTGTTAAACAATTACTCTGGCTTAATAATCTCAGCCAGACAAGCTTGTAAAACAATTACTCTGGCTTAATAATCTCAGCCAGACAAGCTTGTAAGACAATTACTCTGGCTTAATAATCTCAGCCAGACAAGCTTGTAAGACAATTACTCTGGCTTAATAATCTCAGCCAGACAAGCTTGTAAAACAATTACTCTGGCTTAATAATCTCAGCCAGACAAGCTTGTAAAACAATTACTCTGGCTTAATAATCTCAGCCAGACAAGCTTGTAAGACAATTACTCTGGCTTAATAATCTCAGCCAGACAAGCTTGTAAAACAATTACTCTGGCTTAATAATCTCAGCCAGACAAGCTTGTAAAACAATTACTCTGGCTTAATAATCTCAGCCAGACAAGCTTGTAAGACAATTACTCTGGCTTAATAATCTCAGCCAGACAAGCTTGTAAAACCATTACTCTGGCTTAATAATCTCAGCCAGACTAGCTTGTAAAACAATTACTCTGGCTTAATAATCTCAGCCAGACAAGCTTGTAAAACAATTACTCTGGCTTAATAATCTCAGCCAGACAAGCTTGTAAAACAATTACTCTGGCTTAATAATCTCAGCCAGACAAGCTTGTAAAACAATTACTCTGGCTTAATAATCTCAGCCAGACAAGCTTGTAAAACAATTACTCTGGCTTAATAATCTCAGCCAGACAAGCTTGTAAAACAATTACTCTGGCTTAATAATCTCAGCCAGACAAGCTTGTAAAACAATTACTCTGACTTAATAATCTCAGCCAGACAAGATTGTAAAACAATTACTCTGGCTTAATAATCTCAGCCAGACAAGCTTGTAAATCAATTACTCTGGCTTAATAATCTCAGCCAGACAAGCTTGTAAAACAATTACTCTGGCTTAATAATCTCAGCCAGACAAGATTGTAAAACAATTACTCTGGCTTAATAATCTCAGCCAGACAAGCTTGTAAAACAATTCCTCTGGCTTAATAATCTCAGCCAGACAAGCTTGTAAAACAATTACTCTGGCTTAATGATCTCAGACTGACAAGCTTGTTAAACAATTACTCTGGCTTAATAATCTCAGCCAAACAAGCTTGTAAAACAATTACTCTGGCTTAATAATCTCAGCCAGACAAGCTTGTAAAACAATTACTCTGGCTTAATAATCTCAGCCAGACAAGCTTGTAAAACAATTACTCCGGCTTAATAATCTCAGCCAGACAAGCTTGTAAAACAATTACTCTGGCTTAATAATCTCAGCCAGACAAGCTTGTAAAACAATTACTCTGGCTCAATAATCACAGCCACCCAAGCCTGTTTATCATTTACATTATCGTAATAGACATAGCAAGACACGCTGACTAACACTTTACCCTAACGTACTTGATATAGAGACAATCTATCAACAGTTTATACTATAGTAATGATCGTAACCAGAAATGCTTGTTATCGCTTACACTATCGTAATTGATATAAACAGACAATCTTGAAAATATGTACACTAACGTAATGATAATAGACAAGCTTGTTAATCCTTTATAATATCGCAACAATCTGTCATATCTGTTTGCTAATCACTTACACTATCGTAATTAATATTACTAGATTGTTGCTTACACCTAAACAGCCATGAAATTTACACTATCTTAAAATTCATCGCCAGATATGCTTGTTAAATGTTTAAACTATCGTAATGGGGGCAAACATAAAACTTTACTTACCATTTACACTATTGTAATAGACGTAGACAAACTTACGAAGAATTTACAATATCGTAATTAATTATAGCCACTAAATATATATATATATATATATTATATATATATATATATATATATATATATATATATATATATATTGTAAGAATAAATATATTTTCGCAGGGAAATATTCTGAATGAAAATTTTGGTTTTGTCTGTTTTAAAATTTTTCAAATCCTTAAACCTTGACACTGGAGAAACTATCTGAAGAGAAATATTAATTTTGCTGCGAAATGTAGTCGACTCAAAACCACTATTTCCATAAAATAGCAACGTAGTGCTGCATTATTTTACGATTCATTGTATTACATCCAGATTGGTTAATTCTAATTTAAGACCGAAATTAGGCAACAACATTTTACGATGAAACGTTGGGATACTTTAACGTGAGAAAACTTGTAAATCGATTGATTTAATTAATATAGTAAAATAAACTATTTTTTTTCTCTCTCTCTCTTTTTCTTTTATTCGCAAATTAATTAGAATTTAATAATCAGGCATCTAGTAAAATCAACCTACCGACTTAGACGGGCGTTTTTAAGATATTCAGTTACAAAAAACACTTTTGTGATACACTTTTTATCATTATATTCATGCTAAGTGATTGACATAAAATTACGGGTATGGTGGTCACGTTATTTGTTTTTATTTTTCTTCAAATTATTAGGAATATTTTGTTTAGGAATCCATTAAAAAATGATATGACCATGTTATTTATTCAATTGTATTATTTCATTATCGTCATTATTTTATTAACAAAACATTAAAAAACAGTTATTTACACTATTTCCATTGCTCGAACAATTGTCCTCTTCTTTGTCGTATACACTACCTTTCGGGCATTGTACGCTCTAGCCTTCATCAAGTTGTCTACGTTGGAATTTCGAACCGAATCCTTCATTTTATTCACCGGATTAGATTTCGATTGTTATAGTACTTCTTGCCATGCCTCTTTTTATTTCTGATTCAGTTATCTCAATTTAGTAACTCTGTAAATTGTTTTTTACCTCTGCTGTAGCCAAGTATTGAACTCACACCTATCTGGGTCAAATCACAAGATTACTTCAACTAACGCTTTTATCCGGTGAGCCATTTTCTTTTAGGAATACTTAAAAAATGAAAGAAACATGCTATTTGTTCAGTTGTGTTATATCCCCATTATCGTTAATGTGCGTTGTGGTGCAGTGGATATCGGCTCGGAAAGAGAAATATGTGAGCCGAGTTTGAATTCCACTTGAACACCCTGCATTCACTTAAGCACTGGTACCCTTGGGAAAGGTATTAATCCGTCCCTTCCCTTCAGTTATGGGTTAAATAACATGGTAGGACTTGGGGACCCTGCCCTTAAAATAAAACAAATCCCAATGAATCTTGATACTAGAAAAGAAAAAAGTTTTATTAGACACAAAACTTATATAAAAACAACAATAAATTGTTGAAAGAAAAACGTATTACCAGCAATAAATAAATAAATAAAATTTAGTTGGCAATAAATGGCCCGCCGAGTTTGATATGCCATAAAACAAAACAACCTTATCCAAAATATGTTCTACAGATGAAAGAAGATTTTTGAGTGAATGCCCTCATTATCAACAAAATACGAATGGGTGTAAATCGACTTGGCTTCGTGGGTCTTATATATAAATGTCTGGTGGCGTTAAAAAATGAAGAATGTCTTACGTTGCTTATCTATTGATATAGGAACGAATCGGTAGTAACAGGAGTTTAAC
Source organism: Ascarosepion bandense (assembly GCA_037127315.1). Classification (NCBI taxonomy): domain Eukaryota; kingdom Metazoa; phylum Mollusca; class Cephalopoda; order Sepiida; family Sepiidae; genus Ascarosepion; species Ascarosepion bandense. The sequence goes on from JBBBDQ010030338.1 coordinate 146,079, forward strand.
TCAAGTGTAAATAATGTGTCCTAGCTAGTTTTAAAAATCAGAATTCGAATTATTTTAGCTTGATTCGAATATCCGCCTCTGGCGTAGTTGTCAAATAGGCAATTACGAAATTGACTAGGAACACCATGATCTGCTATGTGTATCAGTATTTCAAAACAAAGCATTAAATGACGCCATGCATTGCCACGGCCACTCGCCTCGGAGAGATCACCTTCGTGGAGCGCAATCCTTTTATCTCACAACCGGAAAAGTTTGACTATCATTGATGCTTTGTTTCCGGTATCAATATGTTCATTGTCTTAATAGTCAAGATGAACTTCCCTACTCCCCTTTCAGCTGACCACTTCAATTAAATGTCTTCCTCTTGGCCTTGGGACAAAGGTTAGACTAACCAAACATTATACACATGGTGGTGAACTCGATCTTTCATGTTTACCAGCATTTTATATTTTGTTGACGCTCTTCGCATAAGAATGCATCTTCATAACATTAAAAAGAAATTATAAAATATCTTGTACGAAATGAATGAAAGTCATATTTTACTCAGCATTCGAAAAACCTTGTATTTTGTCTTCAGTACCTCTTATGCATAGAAATAACTGAAGGATCCCTGAAAAAAAATAATCTCCACATAAAACATTACAAATAATAAATACGCCAACAGCACAACACTTTCTGAATATATATGGGAAATTAAAAAATAAATAAAAGCACACCAAACGTATCATAGAAAATAAGGAAAGGAATATATACCTACAATAAGAACCTAAATAGTAAACTCTTTAAAGGATGAGTAAATAGCTATAATAACCTTCCAAGTCTAACAAAAATGACTAAAACAAACAAAACCCATCAATTCATGAATAAAACTATTTACTACATTACAAAATATCGAACACGAAAATGGGAGAAAAATAAATGAAAATAAAATGAAAATAAATACAAATCAAAAAATAAACAAATTAACTACCTATGAATGTATGCATAAAGTAAAAAATAACCGGACGACAGCAGCCGGGTCCAAAATTATTTCTACTCAGTAATCTCTAGAATAATTTGAATCATAATTGTTACCGACATCCAAGTCATAGTCAGTCAGTTAAGTGCTATAAGGGATCCACGTTTTGGGCGATCATGTCTTTTTCGAGACATGACTGACTGGGCAGAAGATTATCCCGCAGTAGGTTGCCATTGATATCTGCGGTAGACTAGCTGCCAGCCAAGATTATAGAATACAATATGTCCTATTATTTAACCCATAACTGGAAGGAAGAGACGGATTAATACCTTTCCCAAGGGTATTTGTGCATAAGTGAATGCAAAGAGTTCAACTGGAATTCGCACTCGACTCCCCGATTTGTCGTTTCGAGTTGATATCCACTGCACCAAAATGCACATCGACCAGTCATAGTAGGAACACAATATTCTTCTTCTCCTATGTACCCTGTCCTTTCAGGAAGTAGTCGATCATGGTTCTCCATGTCTCACTATCCCAGGTGGCTCTTAGTATGTTTTCTCCTGTTAGACCTTGCAACCCCCGTTCCGTCATCCACCTGATCAGGCCCTTCAAATATGTTATCCTGCATTCCTCTGTCTCTTTTTCTTTCTCTCTGGTTCTTCAAGCCCTCCTTCCTCATTGCATGTCCCAGGAGTTTCAGTTGTTGTTATGTCGCCAAGTATAAATGAATAACTCAACAACAGAATCAGAATATAAGTTGTATTCCGCGGAAAGACGTTTAGTATGTACAGAAGTGATTAGTAATATTTACAATAGAAAGATACAAGAGTCCAATCCGTCGTAAGACGTGTGTATACGTGATTACTTCACTGACTCGCACTGACTCTTCAGTAACTCATTAGAGACTCTCAAGTGACTCTCTACGACCCCCTTGTAGAGAATCCACCATTGCTATATATAGCAATGGGAACAGTCCATTTGTAGTCAAATAGGAGCGGCACCCTAACAGTTGTCTATTCCTGATGGTCACTATTAATTTTCTTTTCAATGCCATTCTTTCCAACACCTCATGTTTGCTCGTATGCTTGGTCCACGATATCCGCAGGATCCTTCTGTAGAACCACATTTCCGCTGCTTCAAGTTTTTCCTCATCTCCGATGATATTGTTCAGCATTCACTGCCGTATTAAAGAACTGACATCACATGGTAAACTAGCATTCTCTTCTTATAGTTGAGTCCCCTACAACTGATGCCGCCAGGTGTTTATCTCACTGGATATTTTTATATTAACATACGCTGTATCCCTCATATCGGGTACTTTCACACATAAATATAAAACCATATTTTTTATCACATTTAGTAACATTAACTAACTTTACGTTCAAATCAAACATTTCATAAAACTTAAAACTACAATATGTAATAATCGGCATTAACCGCGTTTTCAGCCCTCAGCAAATCTTTTTACAGTATTTACTCCGGATAAGATTTCATATTGTTGTTAACGTTAAATTCTTTCTTTTTAAATCATTTGTTATGAATAGATTATGAGTTATTATTCATTGTTCTCAATTTCTTTTCGATTTCCCTCTTTATGCATTATGAAATGTTTCACTTCACTAAGTGGAGAATAAATTCTTACTCTGATTTCGTTTAATTTAATTTTTTCTTTGTATAGAGATATTTCTAAACTCATTAATTCTAATCTACTTTCTAATATACATATATATATATATATATATATATATATATATATATATATATATATATATAGGAAAAACTACTAAAAAGTTATAAGTTTAAATATGTATTTTTGACAGTATTTATGTATATATATATATTTGATATTTCAGACCGGCCTTGGCCTTTTATCAGAAACAAATGATTTCAAAATTTAAAAAAATACATTTTTAAACTTACAACTTTTAGTATTTTTTCCTATACATATTAAAACAGTATACGTGGATCATCATTATGTTATATATACATCTATGAATATTATTTTAATCGATATTCGTATTTGAGCAGACGTTCTGTTTTTAATTAAACAGTATGTATATATAAATATTTATACCAGCCTGATTATTTAAGATAAATTTTCTTACGAAACTTTGTGTCATTCGGCAGAATTTCAGTAACAAAATTATATACTTTGCATATATCTACATTCCCGGCTATATGTGATCAGCATGAATGTGCTTAGATCCACATAGATCAGTAAAACATTTTCATTTCAGTTATTTTTTTTCTTCTGGTTCGATTTCATATTACGTCCCACCGGTTAATAATCAGCAGCTATATGGTTAGAAATATTATGTCACATTTTATATATCTGAAGTGTAAGATAGTTTTTTTTTTTAATTTAAGGTAACCTAGAAATATATAAATATATGTAGAATCTGACAGCTTATCTTAATTCAAGCATGATTCATTAAATTATAAACATATTATATCTGTTTATTCTTCTAAGAATCATTTCAAGTTCACTATCTTTTTAATGTTTGACTGAAATTCAGCAGGAATGCGCCGTATATTTTGTTAACCCAAGTACCTTCATTCACCTCCGAGATTTTCCTTAAGTTTTTTCTTTTTTTTTTTTTTGCTATCCACCCCTGACTAACCCCTATCCACCCCTGACTAAGAAGAGATCGAATAAACCTGGATTCACAAAATTATAGCACATTTCTTAAGGAATTTCAACATCAAGAAAATAATTAGTGAAATCGAGAGGATTATTATAAGAATATACATGATATATTTATATTATTTAATGAAATATACATATCTGCGTGCGGAGAGAAGAAAAAGTCAAGTGCTTTTATGCCATGATGTCATTACGGAAAATTAACAAATTTTTTCTTGTTTCCATGTTTAAAGCAAAAAACAATTTTTCTTCATCAAAAGCAATTCTGATTAATTTTCCAAAATTAATGTAGAAATGTATCAAAAGGTTTGCAGAAACCTTCATAATAGAGGTCAATGCTGTATTAAACATAAAGAGAGAGAGCCTTTGGAACGAATTCATTCGTTTGTTAAACATAAAAATTTTCTTTTATAAAATATTTTAAAATTTTCAAACACTATTGTCATTTCTGCTAAATGAAAGCTAATAAATAAAAAGGGCCTTGCTTTAGACTTACCTTATATATATATATATATATATATATATATATATATATATAAATAAATAAATATAAAGTGCGGGTTGGTACTTTAGCCTGCTTTACCTGAAGTTGTTCTGGAACAGTTTTATTGTTGGTGTTTAAAGTTGTTTGGAGATGTTATTCCATTAACGTCTTCACGGTAGTTAAATTATTCACTCAAGGAAATCGGGTCTTTTCTTTCACAAAATGCAAATGAACGCAGTCCACGCAGCTTGGTTTCTTTAATAATATGACTGGCGCTGTGATAAAGACAGCACCATTCACAACGATACATAATAGCAAAATTGTGGTTTTTCCAAGGCCACGAATTTATAAAAGCAGCAATTATCTTTTCTGCTGGATGGATGGTAAATCGGTTATAAACATTGCCCGCGGATATATTTGCATTGTCACGAGGACCTTTTTCATTTTCAATAAATCGTCATGCATCTCGTTTTAATGAGAGACCTTTGCAAGGAATTTCCTGGTTCTAGATATGTCTGTTGTTTTCGACGTAAACCATGAAGTGATCGAAATCATAAGTAGTTTTAAATACATATTTGGTTAACATCATTAACAGTTTAAGGAAGATTTTTATAATATAAAAGAAAAGGTGTGATGTACTGATATATGGTATCGTTTCTTTTATATATGATCGAATGCTGGACAAACACCTTCTGGGTGAGGAACATTTAAACAAGAAAAAGTAGTTTTAAAGAAGGACGCTGAGAATACTATGGATTGAACATGTTATTAACAAGGAAATTGTAACTTAAATGGTAACTAAAAGAATAATTTACCATAAAATCGGAAAAATCAATTGGTATATTTATAGCAGATAATGAAGAAAAAAGGCTTGGAGTAATTAACACTCACTGGATACATTTAAGGCAATAAGTATAGAAGAGATCAGCAATTAAATTATGTAACATGCTTGTAAACATGTATAACAGAAGAGCGGTAACAAAAGACAAACATTAATAAGAGATAAATGTGAGAGGTTGTTTCAGAGGGCCATGATCACAAAGTCGGCTTCTAAACTTGGCGAGGTAGCTGTCCAGCATTCCTTCCCATATAGAAGAATCGATACTACTTAGTAGATCACTCTTTCTCTTGGATATAAAACAATCCTCATCAGGAATAACATGGAAGTCAGCGTTAGAGACTACTAATTCACTCCATCTAATAAAAACCATAATTATACTTACGAGGCTCCTTTAAACAGCTCGTGTATTTTGTTTGATGAAAGAAATTCAGAAGTTCGAAGCATTCGAATGCACTTTCGTCATAGCAATTTCATGTTCTACCCACGTTGCAAGATTGTATTATGCAAGTCAACATTTCACAATAAAGTTGTTATAGAACAGGCCAATATTGACGAACATATTCAACATATATCTACCATGTTAATTTCTGCTTGTAATATATATTTATTCTTACAATAAATGTTCTCCATTTACAAGGTCCGGGGACCACTCGAGATAAAGGGTTTACGTTAGGAGGCAGTTTGTACGGATAGGAGAGGTAGGTAACGGTTAACCTTAGACTGAAACAGATTGAGATTGCATCGATCGGGGAAACATCTTCTTGGGAATCGGTTCCCCAGAGCAGTGGTTTTCAGAAAGATGCTGTCTGAGCGGAACTTATTTCTAACCTTGAAATGTGGAGGGAATGTTGTCGATTTGCTACAATTTAATTGGCATATGGAATCCTTGTTTAGAAGGTTAGCTTTGGTAGATATAATGGGAAAAATACACCTATTCCTAAGATAATGGACTCGCCCTCCTCTATTAATAAGAGTTAACAGGAAGCTAACTCGAGAAATTCTTGGAAAGTTCATAGGAGTTCTTAGAATTTCTAGAGAGCCCTTTAGACTTCTACTGGAGTTCAGTAGAACTACTAGGCAGTTGATATTAATCGGCAGTTAGCCGAATACTAAGGAGTCAGCTTTCAGTGGAAGATTACCAAGTTTCTAACATTTTGGGTGCGTTAAGTCGATTTGCACCGGACACAGCACGCGTATAACCTTCAGCGCGAAAACTACTCTACAACAGTAGAACTAAAGAATGTACTATTTCCGAGAAACTTCTCTGTAAGTAGCGATAGAGCAACAAGGAGGATTGCCACATCCGCCTGTAAGAAAGACTTCGAAGCCTGGAAAACAATCTGGCATCTACAGTGACTCGAAGACGTTTTTGGACAATATCGAAGCTGAAAAGCCAGACCTGTGCGATTGCCGTTCAAATAGGATAACAGTATTTTATTCTTGGCTTGATCTGATTTTTGTAAATGTAGAGGATAGCACGTGGTCAGGCATTTTCTAGAACGATACAAGGGCCCAATCATTTTATCTGCATCTTTAGAAATGACTCTTACACGGCTTCCATTTGAGGTTAGGTGTGGGTCTCTAAAGTAGTGCGTTGTCGTGCAAAGGATATCGGCTCGGAAGGAGAAATCGGAGAGCTGGGTTCGAATTCCAGTTGAAATCCTAGCATTCACTTACGCGCAAATACCCTTTGGAAAGTATTAATCCGTCTCTCTCCACTGGTTATGGGTTAAATAACAGGACAGATTGGGTTCTATAGCTGACAGACAGTCTAATTCAGAAAACAATTGCAACCTACTGCAGGATAATTTTCTGTCCAGTCAGTCATGTCTCTTTCGAGACATGATCGTCCAAGCGTGTATAATTTATGTCACTTAACTGACTGACTGAGTCTCTAACGGTAACATTCTTCTCGTTATTTATCGTTATTTGTATACGACTTGTGTTTTATTTTCATATTGTAAATACATATATCACACATATTGATATGTGTTTTTATTTTACATGAAGATAAAGATGGACATGTATCATATGTAAGAAAAATATAACTTCAAGTCAAAGCAATTATTATGTTGTCATTCACTATATCAAAATCTCCTACATGCATTGTCATAGTGGATTAAAACATCAGTTTGTGAATTTGCTGACTGATTGTGAGATCAAATCTTGGGTTGGGCTTTGTGTAACGGGTGGGCAATAACTGAGCAGGACTAAATATGAACTAGACGATATCCCTAGACATGAACAGTAGAACGAGAACAATTTACCTCTTTAGACTAATATTCAGTTCAGAATTCAACTTAAATCTGAGGAAGGCTGAATGGGGCACAACGACCGAAAAGTTGTGACGAGGACAAGAAAAATGAGGACAATAGCCCGGATGAAAACAATATATATATTCTTTTAATCATTTCACACCAAGCAAGGCATTCCACTGCCACTGTTGCGCAGGGTGTTACATCGGGGATAGTGATGAGAAAGATTGGTTTGCTATAGAAAATGTCGGAAGGAGGATGATAGACTAATGAAGATACCGAGGATGGGGGTGGTGTAGATAGGAAGAGTGTTTGAGAGAATGGCTGCGAGTTAGTGTGATAAGGTGTCTATTGACCCTACATTTAATTTCCTGGATATTGTAGCTGTCGGGGAAGCAAGTATATGGATGGTATTTCCACAGGTGGGAAGTGCGAGAAAAGAAACTGTGGAGTAGAAGTTGCGGCTACATTTTATCTTTTTCACTGTAAAAGGATGAGACCTAGTTGCTAATCTAGTATCTCGTGCAAATTCATAACTAGGGGGCACCAGTGATCTAAGTTCATCGGAGCAGAAGCCATAAAATTATTTTGAAAAGTTATGCACTTATAGAAATAAAAATGTCGTATTTGCTTAAACTTTGCACGGAAATCCAAATAGCAATAAGAGCTATTTTGAGTATTCGTATTCCTAATGGTATTTGTGTGTAATACAAATACACTTGGGAAAGGTATTAATCTGTCTCTTCCCTCCAGTTACGGGTTAAATAATAAGACAGATTGGGTTCTATAGCCTTGGCTGGCAACTTATCTACCGCAGAAAGCAATGGCAACCTACTCCGGGATAATCTTCTGTCCAGGCAGTCATGTCTTGAAAGAGACATGATCGCCCAAAGCCTGTATCACGCATCGCACTTAACTGAAGATAAGATAACAAATGCTTGAAAAACAAGATGTAAAAAAAAAATGAAAATTTAAACTTCGATAAATATACATTGCCTATTCAAAAATTAAGAATATAGAATTTGTATAAAAGCAAATGTAAACATTTAAATTGAATCCATTATAAATTGTAAGCAGTATGAAACCGCTTTCTCATATAAACGAGTAAAAATGGTTTCGAGAGAATTATGTTATTAGCTATTCTTGAGGGTCAACTACCAAATAATTGTAAGCACATCACTATAGACATTTCAACAACTAAAATGCATATCATAAGTAAATTGAGTAGAAAATAATGACATAATCAAAAAGTCGACGTTGTACATTATTTCAAACAAATAATAATGATGGAAGCTCCCATTCATATTGGATTAGGGGATCATTTTTGCCAAAGAAACTTTTATAATCGAAAAATTTAATAAGATTCAACTGAAACTCGTCGTTAAAAACTTCCAAATATATTTACACAAGTAAATTCGTAATAGAGATTACTAAGACCGTTGTTTAAACTTTAAACACCAACGGAATTTTCCAAGACAAAAATGAAGGTACAGGTTGGAGCAAAAAGTACATCTCATCATCAGCAAATATTACTTATGAAAGTCGAGCTAAATGAGGATGAGATGTAAATTCACATGTTCACGGAAATAATCAACTTAGAAGAAAACAGTTTGGCGAGAGAGTAGCGTTTTGAACTAATGATAATAGCTGTAAATTTATAGGGTATATCGGAACTGGAGTTGATATAATGATAAATGCAATGAATAATACTAAGTATGTGTGGAAAACTAGTGCGTGACAGATCACAGCCAGGAAGTTTTGAGCAAAATGAATATTCGTTTAGAACGAGGCTCCTTTGAATTCTACCAATCTGACTTGAATCTGACATTCAAATATAAAGCTATTGATATAGCCTCCGCTACTCGAAATATTAATTCAAAATTGGACTTTGGTCTACCATCTCAAAAGTCGATTCGGCTTTAACAGACCGAAAATATTATGTGGCATGGACATCATACCCTAGAATGACCACCAATTTTTCTAATTATGAAGAGAATAAAAAATTATTAAACATTGTTAAAATGGAGAACTAACTTAAAACATACAGAATCTTTGAGGCCAAACAAAAAGTGCTGCAAACATTGGTAAATTTAAAACAGTAAAGAGCTTTAGAGAATAAGAAACCGGAGATGGTTACGAAATAGCGGCAAGATCGTATTAGCAAGCATAACAATTATAAGCTATTTATGCCAACGGAGAATCGGTAATGTAATCGATAATGACTCGGCAGCTCGGCTGCAGTCGCTATCTCACCGACGTTACGTGGAATTCCTGTGCTTCTTCTATAAATACTTTCACGGTTTCTGCTCCAGTAAATTTAGATCACTGGTGCCCCCTAGATATGAATTTACACGAGCTACTAGATTAGTAACTAGGTCCCACCCTTTTACAGTGAAACGAAAAAAAAAATATAACTGCAATTTCTATTCTAAATTCCCTTTCATATACTTGCTTCCCTGACAGATACAATCTCCAGAAATTTAGATGTAGGGTCAATAGACATCTCCTATCTCACTAACTCCCATCCATTCTCTCAAGCTATTTTTTTCCATCTACTCCACTCCCATTCTCTATATTGTCATCCTTCTCTTACCCTCCTTCTGACATTTCCTAAAACGAACCCCTCTTTCTCATCACTTTCCGCTATGTAACCCCCTGCGCAACAGTGGCAGTAGAATGCCTTGCTTGGGGTGAAATGATTATAAAAAATGTATATCAGTGTATTGTGTTAATAAAATATATTTCTCCTGTTTTGGGGGGTATTTCCTAAAAAATAACAATGTTTGACTTACTTTGTTTTGATAGTAAATACTGATGCCTAAAAATGTATATATATATATATAAGCAGACAGATCTGTTTCGCTGTATCACAGCTCATCAGTACGGTTAAACATCCAGCCAAGGTTGAAACCCGACCGAAATGACATCAATCGTCGATTCTACCTCTGAGCTATGGGCGCTCGGTAAAAGGAGGTAGGCTTTTATCGTGTGATATACCATGTAAACACACGCAAGTAGCTAAGAGTATTCTAATTCAATTGAATGAACGATGCGTAGATACTAGAGTAGCTACTTTTTTTTCAATGTCTACCATTCTTCCAGAGTGCTCAGTCAGGTTGTGAGAGCGTAAATAGTCATCCGCAGGCAGATCTGTTTCGCTGAATCACAGCTCATCAGCACGTTAATATATATATATATATATATTTACCAGGAAGAAATTTAGAGATTATGATATTCTCAAACAAAAACTATTTATTGAATGAAAGAACAAAAATCATGACTAAGTGTGACCATACTAAAAAATACCTTTTAGGTTCATGCAACCATGAATTAATTTATAATTTCTTGCAATTTTAAAACTTGCGCGTTCAAAAAATCCCTGCCACGTGAGCGTTAAAAACAACCCCAATACCTGGACGTTCTTAAAAAAAAGGTAAACGGTAAAATCAGTTATTGCAAATTGCCTGAAGACACCACTCATAGTAGAAACCTAGGTTGCGTAATAACTCGTTTACAAATAGAAAATATTCAAAAGTGCTACAATATAATTGTATTGAACACTTTTTAATACAAATGTGCACTGGTCTAGTTTTATTATGACCAAAAACTAAGTAATTAAACAATCAATCAATCAATCAATATATATATATATATATATATATATATATATATATTACAAAATCAATAACAACTGAATCTCTCACGGTATATTTTAAATATAAATATTCCCTAAAAATATTATCAACATCATTTACTTTGTACAATTTTTTACCTATTTACTACTTCACTAGTATGGAAATTTGAATTTCAGCTTAATAATAATTTGTCATCTTGAAACATGTTACTTTTAAAAAGTTAATGTAATATCCTTCAGATATTAATTTTATTTTGGTAATACAAAATGTGTAAAAAGGAATAAAACGCTTTGTGATAATGCTAATTTAAACGTTTTTGCATTATGCTATTTTACTTGTGTGATAAGAGATATTCAGTTGTGTCAACAAAATCAAAACTACTATCATATTTTGCCTTATTATTTAGTATTTATAAATGTCCTCTTTAATATTCTGTCTTAAAAATATTTGTTTGGAAAATTTACTCAGTTTAAATATTTCATCTGACGATAATGGACTACGAAAACCTTATCTTTTTGCCAAAATAAGTTTTAATTGAATTTAACAGTTGGTATGTGTGTACGATTTAAGTGTTTGTTTCGTATTATTATCAGCTTTTCAAGAAAAATAATCACTAATATGATAAATTAAATGAGAAATAAGCGTGAATTCGGCATGTAATTGATTTAATTATTTCTCGGCGTAATTTTAGAGCAAACATCTGGACACCGGCTGTAAAACGACTCGATGAGCGGAGTGATACATTCGTGTGCTCTAGCCGATAATCGAAGTCACATTGCAAGAGCGCCGTCTTTATCAACTGAGCTTCATGCTTCTTTGCATGAATCGAAAAACGTTGGATGGAAAATAGTGATAATGGCGTGATTTAGGCTGCTGTTTTTCATTCAATTTACCGATTGGAGACAGGATAGGCGGCATAAAGCTTTGCCAATGCTTATGTAACCAAAGAAATAGTGAATCGATTGGGACTTTTTTCTTTGCTATGTTCCAAATGTGATTGATTCCCGATCTGTAATTATTTGTTTTTTTTTCCCCTCTTCGAAGTTCATTTGGATACTTTCGATTTGGGTGTACAAATGTTGATCACACACGTTTTATTCCTTTATTCCTTCCTATTCCATTTCATGCCTTTCTATTTACATTTATTTCTCTTCCCCAGTCATGGACGTGTGGATCTACGTTTGTATGTAGTTAAGTACTTGAAAGAGAAAAGGTTAAAGAAAAGTAAAATGCATTTGTTGTTTGAACACCAATATCTAGAAAGAGAGAGACACACACACACACTCTCATTTATAGTCACACACAATCAAAAGTATGTATTCAAAATCCTGTATTGCTATTTTTTTTTATTCAGTTTTTATCAGGCTTTTCTTCATATGTATGTGTGTGTTTCGTTGAATAACGACGAAAGCTCATTGTCTTTTTTCTAACTTTCCATATTTTTTTTATAAGCGTTTCACCCCGAGCAAGGCATTTCACTGCCACTATTGCGCAGGAGGCTACATAGAGTAGAGAAAGGATGTTTAGATATAGGAAATGTCAGAAGGTGGGTGATAGGCGGGTAAGGATACCGAGAATGAGGGTTGGGTAGATGTTGAGAGTGCTGAGAGAATATTTGGAAGTTAGTGTGATAGGAGGTGTATATTGACCTTACATTTAAACACCTGGAGATTGTAGCTGTCGGGAAAGCAGACATGTGGAAGGGAATTCCACAGGCGGGAAGCGCAAGAAAAGAAGCTGTTGGAGTAGAAATTACGGTTACATCTTATCTGTAAAAGGGTGGGACCTAGTTGATAATCTAGTATTTCGTGTAAATTCGTACCTAGGCGGCAGCAATGATCTAAGTTCATCGGAGTAGAAGCCATGAAAGTAGAGGCACAGGGAAGCCACATCACGCCGGTGAGAGTGTGGTTGCAGCCGGTCTGCCAAGTCAGTATCAACCACGGGACAGATTCTCCTTTGTATTTTGTCCAGAAGCTCAAGGAGAGTAGCAGGGGCACCCAACCAGATGTGGCAGCAGTATTCAATACATGGGCGGATGTTAAATTTATATTATCTTCTTGCTTCCGTGTTCATATTTGAAAATATATTTTTCAATGTATGACTACTTTCTACTTTCATTAATCATCATCAAAGTCATTTTTATGTCACGGGATTTGTTTTCAAATATAGCGCTTCGTGTTTTCAGGTGTCAGTATTTTATTTGAATTTCGAGGGGAAATATATTTAGTACGTTAAGTCCTGAATTTTATGCTATTTTATTGATACTGAACTGTTTGCTGTACACTTAATTTCCCCAAGTTGTAGCCATAAATAATCAGGCATTAGACGAAATATTTTGAATAATGAATTTAAATTAAGAATCTATAGCTGAATTTTCTGCTAAGAATGTTGGTTCATTGTACAGAGCCAGTAAGTTTTTCCCGTTTAAATCCATCCACCCATGTATTGAATACTCCTGCCACATCTAGTTGGGTGCCCTTGCTATTCACCACAAAGTTCTTGACAAAATCCAACGGAAAATTTGTAATGTGATCGAATACCGACTTGGCAACTCCTGTGTGACGTGGCTTCCCTGTGTCTCTTCTACAAATTCTTTCACTGCTTCTGCTCCAATGAACTTAGTTCACTGGTGCCTCCTATGCATGAATTTACACAAGCTACTAGACTAGCAACTAGGTTCCACCCTTTTACGGTGAAAGAATGTAACCTCAATTTCTACTGTAACAGCTTCTCCCAGCCCGTGGAATTCCCTTCCATATACTTGCTTCGCCGACAGCTACAATCTCCAGGAGTTTAAATTTAAGGTCAATAGTCATATCCTAACTCTCATCCATTCTCTCAAGCTCTTTTCTCCATCCACCCCGCCTCCTATTACACCGGTATACTCCTTCTGACATTCCTTATAACTACACCCTTTCCACTATGTAACCCGCTGTAAAAATGCCTTGCTTGGAGTGAAATTATTTAAAGAAAGATATTGTTTAATATGGTGGTCTTCTCAGTGATTACAGTACTTCTGAACAAAATTTTGAAATAATGTAGTCCTTCTTAAAAAATTACTAGTAAAATTTGTAGTGAATAGCCACAATTTTAGGGCTTCTTATATAATTCCTGATGGCCCCGGCTTTCAATTCAGTACCTATGTTGATGATACATTTATTTTCTCTTGTTCTATGATCAGTTTGCTAAAGTCAAAATGGCAGCTGCTCTAAAATATGACCAAGAACTTGGTAAGAACATTTTTTTTTATTTAACGCTTAAAAATCAAACACTCCTGGTCAATCTTCTGAGAGACCCCTTTTTGCAAGGCTGCTGCTATCTGCTCGACGTTGGCTTCTTGGGCTAACATTTCCAGCTAAAGTGGGAAGATTATATCGATTTATATGTTAGGTCTGAAGCTAAGAAAGCAACCTTTTCTGGGATGATGAATTGAATTCTGGTTACATCTGTACGGATAAAATTAAAAGTGTAAGGGTGAAATCCTTTGAGTGCATCATCATTTCAGTATCATTGACCTAAAAGGACGTAGAACGAGGTTTTTGACAGATGATGTAGAAATTAATTTTCGAAATTGACATGCATATTAACGTAATATAAAACCGATTTAGAAATAGCAGGCTGTAAGTACTATAACGCTAACTTCAATTCATACATTGACAACGGAATTACACAAATACGCATGTATAAATGATTTCCAAGTGACTTTTCACACACACATGTAGTTGATACATCCTTAGAAGTGAACGTAAAGGTCCTTCTAGGAAACACTGGTTTTTATACACTTACAATTTTTGTGGCCAATTATTTGTCCTCTGTAGAAAATAAGGGTAAAAGAGCATTGATGCGACACGGCGAGAGAAAACAAGACAACACCAAACTTGAGTCGAAGAAAGAAAGACTTTATAACAGAAAGAGGAAGAAAGAAAGGGAAGATACAAAATAGGGTTTAGAAAATAGTTGCAAAAAACAGTGGTTTTTGCGAGAACTTAACTGGAAGCAATATAGTTCATTCTGTTAACAGCTCTTTCATTTTTTGTTGCGACGCCAGAATATATTCATCTTCAGGTTGAAGAAGAATTCAGCTTTCGAAAGCTTTCCAGTAACTGTTGGAGTATCCTCGATTCTATGTTGTCTTCTTGGCCGCTCAATATTCGGACACCATGTGGTTGCAGGTTGAGTTTAACGGAGCTAAATTTTTCCTTGTTGACTCATCCGTGTCGCAGGAAAAAAAACTGTGATAGACTGCATTCCGTCCAAAACAGGTGCTGCCGGTAATAACGACCCCTATAAAGGGAAACAATTCATTCAGCTATAAAATATTTTCAATAACGCAGATGTTGGGATACTGAAAGTAACCTCAATCAGCTAAGTAATAATTTTCTACATGTTTTAATTCTCTGTGTTCTATATATATATATATATATATATATATGTGTGTGTGTGTATGTGTAAGGTTTTGCTATTGATTAGACTTTACAATTTTTAAAATTAAATATGGAACATATTTTTGTTTAATTTATGATGATTTTCCGAATTATTTTAATTAATATAAAATTCAACATGTGGAATTATTAAACACTAAGCACTTCAAATAAGTCTGCGTACAGATCATTTGTAACAAATGTGGAAATGTGGAATAAGAAAAAAGGATATGTAATATCTGCGAAAGATGTAATACGGCCAGTTGCTACAAAGTCAAAACATTTACTTGAAATGTCAAGACATGTTCTTGGGTATGTCGTTAGATCGAAACTTCATATGCAAGTCTAGCATTACGCTAAACCCCCTTCAGAAATATCTAAAGAGTCAGCAGTATGCAACTGCTTCTTTGGATCAATATTTAAAAATGTCTTTGGGTTAGTGAAAACTGGTTTCTTGGAGAAGACCCTAGATTTTGGAATCATGTGGCCTGGTGCTATGGATTCACAAAGAACTATACTAAATAAGAAAAATGGCACCACTTGTTTGCTTTCAATAGGTTTGAGCTAGCGAAACAGGTAGATCTTAGCGTAGGCCACCCTTCTTGAGATCTCGGGAATTGGAGCTTCGGAATCACAAATAATTGTACCAAATAACAGAAACACTTCTTACATAAGAACTTTCAGTATCAACTACAGAAATGGAGAAAACGTGTTAATAGAAAAGAAAATACTGGCGTACGGATGACAATGACGTTCTGTACGACTTCAAATAAAAAGTTAGGAAGAGGGCCTTTAAATCAGTACAGGTAAGAGGAATAACTGCTATTGGACTTAAAAAACATTTTTCCTGAACAATTGTTTAAAGGAGAGATTTTACAAATTTCAACCAACAGCCTTGTCAATGAATGTCGAATGTTTCCTTATTAGGAAACCATTACTACACTCCCGATCAAAAATTAAGACCACTTAAAAATCTTTAAAAAGAATTTTTTTTTTTTTACAAATAGATTTTAAACTCCTCCTAGTTAAGGTTACCAATACTACAATCTAAAAGGTTATGGGAACAAAAAGCTACATTCCAAACATTTTATTTAGAAATTTACATTTTTATAAAGTGAGGCGATTTACACATGGTCAAAATTATAAGACCAGAGACAAAAATTCTACGAAATTGTACAAAACGTGTATGAAAACATTCAACAACCAAATTTAATAATGATGTCTACCTCCACTGCTTTTGATGACTTCAAAAATTCTGTCGGGTATGCTAGAAATAAGCGTTTCCATTAAGGTGCGGGGGATGTTGCTCCAGCTTCTGAAGATGGCTTCACAAAGTTCATTTTTTGTTGAATTTTCAATTGGGTTCAAATCCGGTGAGCATGCAGGATGTCCCAAGAGATGGACCCCATTTTCTTGTAGAAAGGTTAAGATCCGTCTTGCAGCGCGGATTGCAGCATTATCCTGTTGGAATAACCATCCATCCCCACACAAACAATGGCCCTCCATCATCAAAGATGCTTTTTGTAGCATGCTAACATAACTAGCCGCTCTCTGACGACCCTGCATCACCTGGAGCTCCATCGTCCCTCTGTAAGAAAAGGCACCTCATACCATTAGGGACCCTCCACTACTATGACTTGCGGAGAAAATTTCAGGAGGCATGTTTTTGTTATACCAATATCGTTGGAAGCCATCAGGACCATCGAGATTGAATTTTTTCTCATCAGAAAGCAGGTCTTCCTTCCACTTCTCACTGTCCCATCTTTGGTATCCACGACCCAACTTTAAGTGGTCCACCTTGTGACGTGGAAGCAGCCGAAGAATTTGTTTACGCTTTTTATTTACCATGCCTTTTTGTCTTAAGTGTCGTCAGATGGTTACAGGACTGCAATCAGCATCTGTGACTGCCTTAATTTGACTAGAAGAAAGTCCCTCGTCTTTCATAACAACCCGTCTCATTCTCCTACTCAATGCAGAAGTTTTTTTAGGGCCTAGCAGAGGATTTTGCTTTTCCATAATTCTCACTGTTCTTTAGAAAGTTGCAAATCACAGTTTTACTGCGATTTACCTTAGCTGCGATCACCCGCTGTGACAAACCTTGCTTATGGAATTTTAGAATTCGAGAACGCTCAACTTCGGTAAGTTTGCTTGCTTTAGGCATGGTAACACCTTTACACAGTGATTGCTAATCTCTAACTGAACTAAAAACATTGGAATTACCATAGATCTAACAATTTATACCCTTGGTCTTATAATTTTGATCATGTGTAAATCACCTCATTTTATTAAAATGTAAATTTCTAAATAAAATGTTTGGAATGTAGCTTTTAGTTTCCATAACCTTTTAGATTGTAGTATTGGTAACCTTAAGTGGGAGGAGTTTAAAATCTATCCGTCAAAAAAAAAAATTCTTTTTAAAGTTTTTAAGTGGTCTTTAATTTTTGATCAGGAGTGTATTATCATTACTACGTATAAATCCATTTTCTTAGTTTCCGTTGGATATATTGGCTTTTCAGTTATTTCATATATATATATATATATACGTATGTATTTGTATCTGTGTATATGTGTGTGTGTATGTATATATGTATATTTATATATTTGTGTGTCTATATATATACGTGTGTGTGTGTGTGTGAGTGTATATGTATTTATGTATGTACGTATGTATGTGGATAGATAGATTGATACTGTCTTGGATTTCAGGCTTTTTTGATCGTCTAACAAACTGTTTTAATTTTTTATTTAAAATACTGGATATATGCAGATATGCGTATATTGATGAATTTTTGTGAAGGTGGGATGAACATTGGAAGGATTACTTTTTTATCGTGACGCCATTTATACAAACACAGACATAAATTAACACTTGTACAACCATTGACGTGCGCAGAGACACACGCACACGCGAGCTAAACAACTGGGGTCCACAGTCATAACTTCATTTGAAAGATATGGAGCTTAGCATATATATGTATATGTATGACGTTTTGCACATGCATACGCATTTAACTTTAGCTTGTGTTTTTGAGTAAGTATATATTTAATTCTGTTTATATGTTCATGCATTGAAATATGATTATGTTTATTCCAACCCCATTCATCCAAGACCGATAACGTTATGAATTCGCTTTGTCTGTATCCAATATATTTGCTCTGTAATTTTTATTACATGGAGCTCTCCTCCTGTATCATTTTTTAATATTATAATTAAAAATTTAATATTAATTAGGATCAGGTTTTGGTATTTACCTTCCTGCTTTTTCCGCTTGGATTAAAGTATTTAAATAATATATACATATATATATATATATATATGTTTTAAATTTCGCAACAATAATAAAGTAGATATAATAGTTAATTAATAATGCTGATCTCAATTTAATCAAATTTAATACCAATGCCCACCAAGTTTATTTTTAAGTCTGCCCACATATTCTCTAAATTAGAAGTTGCTTTACTCTGATTCGTCCACACTGTACAGATAACAATGCCTCCCTGATTTAAGGGGTCTTACTTGATTTTAACCTTTTTAATTCATTCAATTTAAAATAACCACATCACTTGACAAGACACAAGAAGTGTCGAAAGAAAATAGCTACTTTTGTAGTGATATTGTAACATATACATGTTATAATTTCTGAATATATATATATATATATATATATATATATATATATATATATATATATATATATATGCGTGCGTGCGTTTAATTCTATGAAGGTGCGTCTAAATGTATATAGAGTTGTTCATGCACAAATCTGGTTCCATGCACAAATGTAACATATTTCTTTTTTTTATTTTGATTTAACTGGGATGATATTTTTCCCGTTTGCCCACCTCATAATTGTTGAAAATACACCTATAAGTACCGAATCTAGGCGCATCGTCAGTGTTGTTGCGCCTATGTCAATAGAAGTTTCGGGTCTGAATAAACAACAGACTTCTTCGACAGGCGACCCGATCGAATACGATCAGTATTCGGCCCGCACTCAGACTAAAAATGTGTTACTAGCCTTGGTACATGCATGATATAAGTATATAAGTCTACCCTAGAAAACGGCATCCAATCAAGATTTTTCTCGAGCTGTTCGATGTTATAGATCGGCTATGCTCAGCTGTACTGAACTTCTTACATACGGTCAAGACAGGGTATTTTTGGAGGAGGAGAAAAAAACAAACCAATAAATATATACATATATATACATTAATAAAATGATTTATCATATTGGTTCGTCTTACGACTTTTATTTCTCCTCCTCCCCTTTTAACTTCTTTATTGTATCTTATTTATTTGGTCTTTCGCTTTTATATCTTTTCCTTGTTCTTCTTTTTCTTAACTACACTTAACGAATATATTTGCTGTAGAAATTAAGGCTGCAATAAAAAGATTTGACTTTTTGATCCTTAGATTCTGATCAGCAGCAGTATCACCTGGTTCAAGATTGCATATGATGTGCACAAAAGCACAAAATTAGTTTTTCCTTCGCCCATCAGTTTGCCTCGTGCTGCTAAGGGCGGCTGACATCGACAGCGTTCGCACTCAATCATTCGTTAAAGCCCGTTGTTGGTTGGGTAACGCTAACCAATCAATGACCTGGAATCGGATTAATCTTGGTACCGAGAAAACAAACGAAAACGTTAATAATAACATTTGCTTCTTCATTTTATTTATTTTTCAGTACGGTATTATTCTCTAATACTTCTTTTTCGGACTTGGATAGATAGGAAAATGCAGTAAGTTAACAAATTACTATATTACAGATATTTTTGTTTTATATATATATATATATATATATATATATATATATATATATATATATATATATATATATATATATATATATATATATACGCATAACATAGTACACTTGGTATGTAATGTGGGTAAATTCCAAAAGAGACGAACTCGAGAGAACTCAATGTTAAATTCATATTTAATAATATTTTATCAACGATTTACGATTATTACCATGGATGTGCGTTGTGGTGCATTGGATATCGGCTCGGAACGAGAAATCAGAGAGTCGAGTTCGAATACCAGCCAAATTCATTGCATTCACTTACGCGCAAATACCCTTGGGAAAGGTATTAATCCGTCTATTCCTTCCTGTTATGGATTAAATAACATGACAGATTGGGTTCTATAGCCTTGGTCGGCAAACAGTCTACCGCAGAAAGCAATGGCAACCTACTGCGGGATAATCTTCTGGCCAGTCAGTCATGTCTCTTTCGAGACATGATCGCCCAAGCGTGTATCACGTATGGCACTTAACTGACCGACCATAGCTGATACATATTTCACCGCTTTGATGTTCTTAACCCGGCTCGTCAGATCCAAATGGTACAACAGTAGGCAATCGAAATATCACCCCTCCCATATATATATTTTCGTGTAAAATCTTCTGTACAATAAAGATGGAAGGTGATAACGGTTCGCCTGAAATAGGTCTATACTCCCAATTTACCCTGAAATACCGTGTCTGCTTAAATATTTCGTATATATATATATATATATGAATTTATTTGTTTGAACAATGTTTTAATCGATACTCGCATTTGAGTAGTTACAGTTTTCAATTAAATAGTTTATATATTTATATTTCTAGCAGCCTGATTCTTTATGAAAAATGTTGTTAAGAAAACATGTGTCATTCGGCAGGATTCTAATATGCGACACCTAACAAGATTGGAAAAAACCACCAATTGATCTGGTGCGTCTTAGGATAATCGACCACGAATGATTCCACATTTTAATCGAACTGAAATCATATGTGATCGAGCAACCTTAGACGCACCCGATCAATTCGTAACTTTTCCTGTTTTATGTGTTGCAGTTTGGTATCCTGTTGAAGGACACACATTTTTGTAAGAAATAAATAGTCAAGATGATATATATATATATATATATATATATATATATACTGTTTAATTAAAGACAGAACATCTACTCAAATACGGGTATCGAGTAAAAATAATGAAGAAACAAATAAATTAAATACCTCGGTTGGTAATTCCATTTCGTTAATCTCTGAAAATTTCTCTAATATATGTATGCATATATTTATTGCTTTCTCTATCTCTTGCGCCATGTATATATATATTGATATAAGCTGCTATCCTTTAACCTTCATAGACAACCACTACTAGCCCCATCAGAATGTATCAGGCTTCTTCTTCTACGTGCCCTCTCCCCTCAGGACGTAGGCGATCATGGCCTTTCACTTTTGCTTATCCCTGGTGGCTCTGAGCAAGCCTTCTCCTGTTACACCATGCAATCCTCGTTCGGTCATCCACCTGATTAGGTCGTTCAAATATGTTATCCGTTGCTTTCCCCGTCTCATTTTCCCTCTATCTGCCCTGTTAGTATCAGATTCTCTAAGCCCTCCTTCTTCATTGCGTGTCCCAGGAACCTCAGCTGTCGCTTCCTGATGCTCAGTATTAATTTCCTTTTCCTTTCCATCATTTCCAAGACCTCATCATTGCTCAAATGCTCGATCCATGATATTCGCAGCATCCTTCTGTAGAACCACATTTCAGTTGCTTCGAGTCTTTCCTTCATCTTTGATGGTATTATCCAGCATTCACTGCTATATTGAAGGACAGACAACATGTAGCAATCCAGTACTCTCTTCCTAGTTTCTGGCGAAATTGTCCTGTTTCTTAATACTTTACTCTACTTCTGGAATGCTTCCTTCGCCATGCCAATTCGTCTTCGGATCTCTGTGTCGCACTTTCCGCCTTCTGTTATAACACTTCCCAGGTATTTACATTTTTGTACCTGCTTGATTCTGGTATCCCCGACCTGTTTTGGCATTTTGGGCTGCCCTTTTTACTGATGTCCATGCATTCGGTTTTCGTCCTTTCTTGTTACTTTCTTCTTGTACCTTCTGTAGGAAGTCTTGTAGCTTCTTTTCTCTGTCTGCTATCTGCACTGTATCATCTGCATACCTTACGTTGTGTAAATTATGGCCTCCGATTAAGAATCCAGCCATAACTTCTAGGGTCCTCAAAATATTCTCGCTGTACAAGTTGAACAGATCCGGTGAAAAGATACATCCCTGTCTTAAGCTCCTTTCTATCTTTGTATATCTACTCAATTTAATACCCGTCTGTATGCAAGCGGTTTGCTACCAGTAAAGATTCTTTATTACCCTCAAATCTTTCCCAAATATGTCCAGGCTGCCGAGCATCTCCATCAGTTCTTTGTGGCGTATTTTGTCAAATGCCTTTGCATAAACAATGAAGCACAGGTATAAGTCCTTCGTCATTTGTATTACCCTTTCGGAGAGCATCCTAATCAGAAATATGGCATCCCTGGTTCCCGTGTGATTAACGAAACCACACTGTTCTTGTCCTATCTCTGGCCTGATTCCGCTTCTCGCTCTGTTCATCAGGATTCGGACGATCGGTTTTGTTATACGACTCATTAAACTGAAAAGTAAGACACTGCGTCTCCTCGGCCTAAATCTCAGCCCATCCCAAGTGGAATGACTACATTGAAATCAGAGCTAAATCTGCTGTTCAGAAGGTTGGTTCCCTTTGTAGGCCCAGGAAGTTTTTCTCGTCTAAAGCCATCTTGCACATATATAAATCTACCACCCGCCCGTGCATTGAATACTGCTGTTACATTTGGTCGGGTGCCTCTGCTATTCATCTCGGGCTTCTTGCCAAAATCCAACGGAGAATCTTTACTGTAACTGATCCCGACCTAGCAGCTCAACTACAGCCACTTTCTCACCGACGTAATATGGCTTCTTTCTTTCTCTCTAGATATACTTTCACGGCTTCTGCTTCGATGAGCTTCGTTCCTTTGTGACCCCTCTGCATGAATTTAGACTAACGCCTAATTCCCACCCTTTTACAGTAAAACCAGTTAAATGTAACAGCAACATCTTCTCCGACAGCTTCTTTGCTCGCACTTCCCGCCTGTGGAATTCCCTTCCCTATCAGCTACAATCACCAAGAATTTAAATGCAAAATCAATTGCCGCCTCTTATCTTGTTGACTCACATTCTTACCCTGATGACCCGTTTATAATGTTCTTCTTCCTTTCCACTCTACTTTCATGCAGCCTTCTTCACATCATTGTTGTCATCCTTCTTTTACCCATTCTCTGACACCCCCGTAACTTATTCCTCTTTCTCATCACTTACCTCTTATGTAACCCTCTGCGCACCTGTGACAATTCCGCCCTCATTGGGGTCAACTGATTAGAAAAAATATACTTTCAATGTATTTCTTCGGAGACTAACGGAAATGTGTTATTAAGTGAGGGCCTGAAGGCTTTTCTCTATGAATTTAATTTAAGGAATATATAAAGTTTTTGGACAATCCATTTAAAGCTCAAAATTCTTATAATGTTATTATAACCTTTTTATTTTAATTTAAATAAATATTGATACTGCTTATGGGAATATTACTCGTTTCGTAAAAAAAAAAAATGCTGGGATTCATTGAACGGTCTCTTAATTTTGAAATTTCTTATTAAAACATTTTCATAACTATTAGCTTTCCCAAGTCCGCAAATTCGTATCGATGTTTTCAGCATGGATGTGGATTAGCTTCCTAACGTTTTTGAAATTGTGAAAAACGTCAGTAATTATATTGTCATTATTTTTCTTCAAGTATATTATTTATTTTAGTTGTGGCTATATTTGGAAGTTCACCAGTGATGGAATTTCTACTATTCGGTTCAGTTCGTTTGGATTCACAATGTTCGAAAAATATAGTTCTCCGTAAGATCCACTGCTTTCATTCACTTGAATGCACTTAAAGCCATTGATATGAGACAACAATTGTATACAAGTGACAGTTTAAATATTTCTGAAAAGATTTGATGCAACAAATGGCATTTGCATGAAAGCTCTTAATCTTACGCGGCAATTTAAGAACATGACTAATTCTAAGGTTAATGGTTAGATTTTGTAAAATTCTACAAATTTTATTCATTGTTCAGTTTCCTCATCTCCGGTACTGGATTTCTTATCTGACCCATTAATGGAGGTATTTAAAATGCTTAACATGTTAATTTGGGAAAGTATACGAAATGAGGATTTGCGTTGTGGTGCAGTGGATATCGACTCGGAACGAAAAATCGGAGAACCAAGTTCGAATTCCAGTTGAATTCTTTGCATTCAGTTACGCACAAATACTTTTGGGAAAGGTATTAATCCGTCTTTTCCCTCTAGTTATGGGTAAAATAATAGGCTTGCGTTCTATAGTCCTGTTTGGCAACCAGTCTATCGCAGAAAGCAATGACAACCTACTGCATGATAATCTTCTGCCCTGTCAATCATATACCTTTTGAGACATAATCGCCCAAAGCGTGTATCACGTATGGCACTTAACTGAAGGACTGAATATAATAGTTGGAATCATGATTAATGCTTCTACTGGTCATAAATGGGGAAATGGGGAATCGGTTTTCTATCGTTATGAAGTAATAAACTGGTCCCCTACTAATTACTGCTGAATAATATAATACATCTCTTACCACTCTAGCTATGAGTCAAATAACAGGACAGATTGAGTTCTATAGCCTTGGCTGGCAGCCAGTCTGATGTAGAAAGCAATGGTAACATACTTCGGGAAAAATACTCTGCCCAGTTAGTTGCATTCACTTACGTACAAATAGTTTTGGGTAAGTTATTAATCCGTCTTTTCCCTCCAGTTATGGGTTAAATAATAGGATTGGGGTCTATAGTCCTGCCTGGCAACCATTCTACCATAGAAAGCAATGACAACCTACTGCGTGATAATCTTCTACCCTGTCAATCATGTCTCTTTCGAGACATGATCGCCGAAAGCGTGTATGGCACTTAACTGATACGAAGTCAATTCCAGCTGAATTCTTTGCATTCAATTACGCGCTAATAACCATGAGAAATGTTTTAATCCGTCTCATTTCCCTCTAACTATGGGTTAAATAGAAATCTTCTGCATAATTAGTCATTTTTCTATTGAAATATGATCGTTCAAGTCTGTATCATGTATGGCACGTAACTGAGTGATATGACACAGAAACATCGGAACACTATTATTTAAACAATATAAACATAAAAAATAAACATAATTGTTATTTCAAGTTAGAGAATTCATGATCCTCGCATTGTTTTTTTGTTCGCGCTTATTAATACTTGCCCCTTACCACTTCACGTTTTTATTGTGCTACTTATTCAGCGAGCCATTTTCTCAAGCCCATCGTGCTTTATGATTCTCTTTAATAAGAGTCATAAATGTTTACTTACTTAAATCTTCTTTTTTATATATCTTAAAATCTATTACGACAGTAAATACTCTATTCTCTCTGATACGTCTTCATACCTCGTAATCTGCTATTATCCTTTGTCAGTAAATCACCATAAAACGTGTGGTGTGAGTCTGTAACGTTTCTTTGTATGCAATTAGGCAGACGTTCAGTTTACGGTGAATAGTAGTAAGCGTATTGAAATATACCCTTTCCTCTTCACGAATAGAATGACAGAGAAACTCTCAATCTCTCTCTCTCTCTCTCTCTTACTCTCCACGTATATCCTTTTCTTCGTTTCTATAACCCGGACATAGCTTACTAGTTTAGTTGACGTCATACGAAAACCAACCAAACACTAATGCTTCCGCCAAAGTCAAAGCAGAAACGCGTTAGCATTATGGCCATATAAGTTTTTGCCTCTCTCGCAGCCGCACACACGAACGTGTGTGGAACTTCGTTTCAAATCCTCGGAAATTCAACGAATATTAAATCAAAAGGTTGACTGTTAAAAATAAAATCCTGTCATAAAAAGAGATAAACAAATAATAATATGTAATTAATGGAGTCAACGATAAAAAAATAGTGTTATAGTTCGTACAAAACCGGCCTTTCTTTATTTGTTATCACAACCACATTAAAACCATATTTGTCAACTTACTGTACGACAATGCTACACTTGTGACCCCGTTGTAATTTGAACACGCAATATTCTGATTCCAAATTTTCTAATGTGTATATTGTCCCGCTCTTAACACTGAATATTTGCATAATCTCAGTACCTTATGCACGTTGGTTTTCAATCTGTTTTCAAGTTTATATACATTTTCTACCCGTCATATCAATTTTCCTCGCTTAGTTTATAGAAAAAACTGATCTAACTATGGCAACGAGGATATATCAGACGCAATAATTAAATAAACATGTCAAAAAAACTAAGATTCGAATTCAATTTGTTAATTTACCTTTTCAGTTTCTGTCGTGATATTTTTAATTTCATATCGAAATTATTTTTTAATGATACATACCAATAAATAGGTGCAGGAAAATAAAACAGAAGAATAGAAAAATAGAAAGAAATTTTTAAAATTCTTCTAAGAATAAAAGTTTGAGAACAAAAATTAATCTTGAATGATTGTTTTCCTCGTCATTGATATAGATGTTGTTAGAGAAACAACGTTTTGACCAAGTACTCTCGGGTCATCATCAGGGCTCCATTGATTGGCTTATAGCTCTTGATTGTTTTTACAGTTTTGCGTGAGGTACAAGTTATTTTCCGTTGCAACTGAATTGTATTTGTCTATATTTCTGAGATGACGTAGTATTTACAGTATTTACATTATTCGGACTATTGTCCTCATCTTTGTTGCCATTTGTACGACGTTTCGGTCGTTGTACGCTCCGGCCTTCTTCGAACCGAACCTTTTATTACAATCATTTGGGTATATCATCCTCATTCCTTGCGTAAAATATAGTTGGAAGTCATGAGTTATCTCCCACTAACTCTGCAAGTTAATTGTTCACCACCGCTGTAGCCTGGTATTGACATTATTCAGACTATTGTCCTCATCTTTGTTGCCATTTGTACGACGTTTCAGCTCTTGTGCGCTCCGGCACTCACAAATCTGAGTCAAGTCAGGAACTAATCAACGTTTATATCCACTGGTCTATGGGTTCATGTGAGTCCAATTCCAGGCTACAGCAGTGGTGAACAAATAACTTGCTGGGTTTGAGGTAGATGACTCATGATTCCAATCGATGCTTTCCGCAAGGAATGGAATTCATCTAACCCAATGATCGTTATAAAGAGTTCGGTTCGAAATTCCTTGCACCTGAAGAAGGCCGGAGCGTACAACGGCCGAAAGGTCGTACAAATGACAACAAAGATGAAGACAATAGCCAGAATAATGTAAATACTGTACATTTGAATTGGTCCGTCACTACCAAATCCAAATATTGAACTCACGATAACTATAGTAAAGACATGTATAAGTAACTCTTTTATCAACTACACTAGCATCCTTAACTGAATTGGGGGTAAGATTAGGATATAATGTTGGGTTTGTACTGCTGTTTACAGAAAAAAAAATCCACAAATTTTGTGAAAACTGTATAAGAAAAAGATTAATAGTGGATAAACAGGTTTTATGGAAACTTAAACAAATGTAAGCCGAAATTTCTTTTCCTTATGTTATGTATCAGTTGATTTTACTCATATTTGTCATACATTTAAAAAAAAAACAAATAATCTTGGTTCCTGCTGATATTTATGTCTTAATTTACTGACAGACAGGTTGAAATAGGCATGCATGAGCATGTATGTATGTAATCTGTATATTTGTCTCCATAGATTCAGATCCTATTCCAGTATTAATTATTTGTGAGTGAAACCTTCCAATGAAGTTTTGACCGAAAAGATCCTGAATGATTTAGGAAAAAAATGTCCCCTTTTTCAAAATACTCTTTAAGTTGTGTGGTATGAAGTCATTTTGTTTTATCAAGCCTGGCGAGTGATAGCATCGGAACGGTGTCCTTATGAAACTTCGACGTCGACATGAATCTGCTCAGTTAAAGTGACAAACTCTTTGTGCTTATCAATGCTCTATCCCAACTCCGATTTCGAGCAGTTTAAGATATAAAAAACTGCTTTTCGAAATATATTTTATCAGTAAAACGACTAAGAAAAGAAAATATTGCCGCAACATTCAACACTCACACCCACACACATCTACATATATATATATATATATATGTAAAAATATACCCAGTTATGAGATTTAACCACATATATATATATATATAATTTTTAACTAGGTATTGGGCAGTCAAATTAGACCAGTAAACAGTTGTATTAAAAATGCTAAGCAGAGGTTTGAAGAAACAGGAAGTTAAAAATAAAGGTCGAGTTAGTTAAGACGAATAAAATAATATTGCAAAAACTTTCATCCGGGGTTATACGAGCCCAAAATGTATTTTCTAAGTTGTGTAAATCCTGACATTATTTCGGAGCTTTCATTTAGCAGCATTTGTTTTTCTGGAAACAATACCGAAATGTTGAAACCCAGGTAGCGAAATCGGCTGATTTTCCGATTATATATATATATATATATATATGAGAGGGAGAGAGAGAGCCCTGAGGAGTGAGGACATCATAGTAGTGCTTAGTTAAGTTACAGACTTCTCCGCATTAATCGTATATATATATATATATATATATATATATATATATATATATATATATATATTATCATGTACGCTTTTCAGTCCTTAATCGCTAAAACTGAGTCCACACACAGCCACATATATTTAATATTAAAAGTATTGTAGCTTAGAGATCAGGGTTTTTGGCAATTTTATCACTGACAAAATTTATTAAGGCTCAGAGATAAACGTTGTGTAACCTACTCAATGTCGTCTGATTTGATATTCAGTCAGTTAAGTGCCATACGTGAAACACGCTTGGGCGATCATGTCTTGAAAGAGACATGACTGACTGGGCAGAAGATTATCCCGCAGTAGGTTGCCATTCTTTTCTGCGGTAGACTGGTTGCCGACCAAGGCTATAGAACCCAATCTCCTGTTATTTAACCCATAAATGGAATGAATAGACGGATTAATACCTTTCCCAAGGGTATTTTCGCGTAAGTGAATGCAATGAATTCGGCTGGAATTCTAACTCGGCTCCCCGATTTCTCGTTCCAAGCTGATATCCAATGCACCACAACGCACATCCATTTGATATTAGAGGGAACAAATAGAGATGTTAAGGATTCAAAAGTTTTTCGAGTTACCAGAGATAGGAAGTTTTAAGAGACGTCGCACACGTTTGCGATGGGAGACGGTTAATGATAAACACGGATACCCTAAAAGAAATTATAATTTTAATATATACAATTTATATCTACTTAGACATTTTTATTCTCTCTATTTTGCTGCATACAACCTCGTTTGTTTTTTTTGTTTTTTTTTTTGTTGTTGTTGTTTTATCACCCGATATTTTTGTAGTACAGTGCAGACTTCCTCTCAAAAATATACTCATCACCCAAACATGATTGAAAAATAAATTCACGAGGAGATGCTTACCAAATCAGAATGTTTAAAAATGCTAAATGGAATATTTTCAAGTCTCATTGTAATTTGAATTTTCATATTTAATTATTTTTTTGTTAGTCCCACTCTGTTCAGATTTTCATGATTGTTTAAAAATTTAATTGATCCTTGTTTAATTTTTTCTTCTCCCAGATAATTTTTATCATTATTTTATTTTTAAAATAATAAATAAACGTTTCCGTTACACCCAATGGTGTGTAGAGCAGCGTTTTTTGCTGTTACCGTAACAAACTGTTTTTTTTTATTGGGCAGTGTTGTTAGCCCTGCGCCCAAACCCGGAAATAGGTGATTTTCTAAGCGTAGTTTAGACGCGACGCACGACCAAAAGTAGAGGGTACCCAGTGAGGATCGAACTCACTACTCAGTTATAATGAGGTATAGATTCTAGCGAGACGAGCTTGCTAACCATTACACCACGCCTAGGTGCCCTTATTTTACTTTTACAACATATTTAATCAATCCATATTATGCAAACATTTAGGCTCGTCACGTTTTTCAGTCTTCAATGAAATTAAGATAACACAGAATCGCCTCCTTTCAACAGCATTTATGGAATAACAATTTTTTCCTTTTAGTTCTGACTTATTTTCATAGGTGCCATTTGCTTTTTTTTGTTACAAATCTACAGCCTATACGTCAGTCAGTTAGTCAAGTGCCATACGTGATACACGCTTAGGCGATCATGTCTCGAAAGAGACATGACTGATTCAGCAGAAGATTATCCCGCAGTAGGTTGCCAATACGTTCTGCGGTAAACTGGTTACCAGCCAAGGCTATAGAACCAAAACTGTCCTGTTATTTAACCCATAACTGGAGGGAAGAGACGGATTAATACTTTTCCCAAGGGTATTTGCGCGTAAGTTAATGCAAGGAATTCAGCTGGAAATTGAACTCGGGTCTCTTCTTTCTTGATCCAAGCCGATATCCACTGCACCACAACGGCACATATGTAGTTGACTGAATTTAAATAAAAATCACAAGAAATAAATTTAAAATATTTTATTTATTTTTATTTTATTTTATTTTATTTTATTTTTTTTGTTTTTGTTTTTGCACTTACACTTGACTGACCAGAAATGCATATTCATTAAAAAAAACAAACGTAGGGAAGAGATTCCAAAATCTGAATAAATTACAAAAATTTCAACAATTGCAATATGCAACTAGTTTCTTAGCGGTAAAAAATAAAACATTTAAATATACCAGAAGTGTCTGTCTTGCATTAGACAAAACTGGTGAAGGTTACACTTATATTTGAAAGCATTCAACAGGGTTTGGTATTATGGCCTTCTTCCAAAGAGCTATTTTTTGGCGGGTGGGGGGGAATCTGGTCGTTTGTCTGACTTTATTCAATCTTTCTTATCAAATTGATTAGCGAAAGTGATGTTGAGCAACCACTCTTCTACATCTATTTACATTATTGCAATTTTTTCCATGGACTTATTCTTAGACCTAATTTTACCTGACCGTTTAATTTCGTTGTTTTTCTTTTCTTTTTTTTTTTAAGTCCAGTCCTATCGATTACCCCCTTAGCTTTACGATTGACATAAAAATAAGAAAAATTTCAATATTTAAAGATTTTCTGGTCGGGGGGGGGGGTCCGTTTCTCATACAACGTTATAGCAAATCGAGCCTCCATTTTGAAACCAGTCGCCGGTACGACATTACCGCCACCTGTAAATTTGTTCATTATTAAATTTTGGAACTTTTTTCAGTGCAATATTAATTTTTTACACCTTAATCTTGATGAATGACATAAAAAATTGCGAAAATTTCAATATTAAACAATTTTATTTGGGGGGAACAGTTCCTCATACAACCTTATAGTGGGTTGAAAATGGAGGATCGATTTACTTTTTAGTTGTATGAGAAACTGACTCCCCAAACAAATTTGCTTAAATATTGTAATTTTTCATTTTTTTTTTTTTTGATATTCGGAATATTTAAGTAACACTCAATAGAACTACGCTAAAAAAAGTTTTAAAAAAAAACAAATGAAAACAAGGAAATTAACATAAACAAAGCGACCCCAACGCGAGTGAATTGAAAATGGATTGTCCATTTACTTTAACGTTGTATGAGAAACTGACCCACCCAATATTTGTTTAAATGTTGTAATTTTTCAATTTTTTTTTTGATAATCGGGAAGTTTAAGTACCAATTGATAGGACTGCGCTGAAAAAAGTAAAAAAAAAAAAAGAAAAACAATGACATTAAACGTAGTGGTAGTCTGCTTCAGGTCCGTCCTACTTTTTGTTTCTTTTCATCAACATTTTTGATATCATAAGTTCTTGATTCTGTATCTATGCTGTTGACATAACTATTTGCTCATGTCTTAATGGTAAGCCGGGTAGGTTCGATAAAATCAAATAGGTAACTAATGTTGAAAATGACATTTGTTTTATTTTAGAGTATTTACATTATTCAGACTATTGTCCTCATCTTTGTTGCCATTTCTACGACGTTTCGGCCGTTGTACACTCTGGCCTTTCTTCAGTTGCTAGGCATTTCGAACTGAACCCTTTATTACAATCACTGGTGTTACTTGTTCACCACTGCTGTAGCCTGGTATTGAACTTACAACTCTAAGAGTCGTCAGGAACTAACCAAGGTCTGTATCCACTTAACTAGGCTTCAAAATTCTGTTAAGCCGACCAAGCGTAGAGATGAACCCAATATGTACACCATAAAAAGAAGTTCCAAAGAAATCATTAGTTTCAAAATTGTAATTTGAGCTCTGGTAAAAAAATACTAGAGAAAACCATTACATGAAAAGTTGCTATAGGAAATCTGATAAAAAAAAATCTGGATATTAGGTCTATAAGTCCCAAATATTCAGTTGTTCTTGTCCTTAAGGACACATGAATATAGATGTTGGTTAATTCCTGACTTGACTCTTAGAGTTGTGAGATCAATACTACTCTACAGCAGTGGTGAACATGTAACTTGCAGGGTTAGTAGGAAATAACTCATGACTTCCAATCGAGGCTTTACGCAAGGAATGAGAATGATATACCCAGTTATTGTAATAAAGGGTTTGGTTCGAAGACTGGAGCGTACAACGACCGAAGCGTTGTACAAAGACGAGGACATTAGTCCAAATAATATAAATACTGTAAATACTACCTCATCTCAGAAATATAGACAAATAGAATGATCTATTATTAAACGTCGTACAAATAGCAACAAAGATGAGGACAATAGTCCGAATAATGTAAATACTGTAAATACTACCTCATCACAGAAATATAGACAAATAGAATGATCTATTATTTAACGTCGTACAAATGGCAACAAAAATGAGGACAAAGATGAGGACTATAATCCGAATAATGTAAATACTGCAAATACTATCTCATCTCAGAGATATAGACAAATAGAATGATCTATTATTAAACGTCATACAAATGGCAACAAAGATGAGGACAATAGTCCAAATAATGTAAATACTGTAAATACAACCTCATCTCAGAAATATGGACAAATAGAATGATCTATTATTATACGTCGTACAAATGGCAACAAAGATGAGGACAATAGTCCGAATAATGTAAATACTGTAAATACTACCTCATCACAGATATATAGACAAATTGTTTTTTTATTTTTATTTTTTTTTGTTTCTTGTTTTTTGTTAGCGAAGGCAATAAATGGCTTATGAATTGTAATGCATCCAAAAAGTGTCCTCATGTAATGGTCTCAGAGGACTGCTTTTGATTTCCATCAGCATGCCTGATGTTAACTTCAATAAAACTAATTGCGCTTTCCCAATGTAACATTTTCCACTGCCGTCAAGCGTTTATATTGAATCAGTTGCTAGGCCTACTACTGGGGAAGTTGGTTCAATGTGTCGTTTTAGACAATTCTTCATCGGTGGAATATATCTACCCTCTATTTATATTTACCGTTTGTCCATTCTTTGAATATTTTTGCAACATCTTGTATGGCGCTTCTATTAAGTATCTATAATTCTTGACCAAATCTTTAAAAACGAATCTGCAATAATATTGGTTGTGACCTGGCATCTTGATTTGAGTCAATTTCCCACCGCAATTACATAACTTATTTCTTTGGTAAATTTTCTAATGGGATTTGATCTTGGGTGTCTCGATTTCACGAATGCAAGTTCGCTACTAGGTTAGTAGATATGTCTCATCATTTTACAGTTGAAATTGCTAGATCTTATCGTAATCAATCTGACAAGTTTCTTCTTTCGAAAAAAATCACTTTGGGCTTAATTTTTTCTTGTCCAGTCGGTCAGTTAACTGTCATGCGTGACACAATGAATATTTCTTCCTTTCTGGAAAATGCCGGTGTTAGACGAAGACCTAAGGAATGCTAATATATAATTACGAGTAATCCAGTCTATTAAGTAGTACTTAGGACACCTCGGCGTGGTATAATTTTTAGCAAGCATATATCGCTAGAACCTGTTGCATCTGAGTACTGAGTTCGATCCTCACTAGGTACCCTATAATTTCGGCCTTGTGCCACATCTAAGCGGCGCTCAGAAAATCAACTATTTAAGTAGTGCTTAGGAATAGGCAAAAATATTGGAACAGTTAAATAATAAGAAACAATCCAAGATTATATGAGACGCGATTTTTTTTCGTGCCCCCTAAATGTAAAATAAATCTTCCGCTAAAAAGCATCAAATGAATAATTGTAATAAATGCCCTAGTGCTGAACCAAGTACAGCTCTCATCTTCTTATTTATTTGAAATATTAAATGCATGTTCGTTTTTATGAGTAAGATGTGCTAAAGTGAATACACTCTCATTATGTTTGCATTTAACCAGTTATGTATGTGTGCAATTCATATCTGTTAATAAGCATGTTGGCCTTCTGTGCAATCTACAGGGCTACAGTATTTCTGGAATATTATTCGATTTAATCCAATAAAACCTATCAGATTGTGAAATGAAGGATATTTAAACAGAATTAGCCTTTACCTTTTTTTTTTAAAGTTCATATTTTATAGACATGTATCTAAATACCTGGGAAGTGTTATAACAGAAGACGGAAAGTGCGACACGGAGATCCGAAGGCGAATTGGTATGGCGAAGGAAGCATTCCAAAAGTTGAGTAAGGTATTAAAAAACAGGACAATTTCGCTGGAAACAAGGAAGAGAGTACTGGATTGCTACGTGCTGTCCGTCCTTCAATATGGCAGTGAATGCTGGACAATATCATTATAGATGACGAAAAAACTTTAAAAAACTGAAACGTGGCTCCACAGAAGGGTGCTGGGATTATCATGGATCGAGTATGGAACCAATTATGAGGTCTTAGAAGTGATGGAAACAAAAAGAAAATTAATACTGAACATCAGGAAGCGACAGCTGAAGTTCCTGGGACATGCAATGAGGAAGGAGGGCTTGGAGAGTCTGATACTAACAGGCCAGATAAAGGGAAAAAGAAAAAGGAGAAAGCAACGGATAACATATTTGAAGGACCTAATCTGGTGGATGATGGAACGAGGATTGCATGATGTAACAGGAGAAGGCGTGTTCAGAGCTACCAGGGACAGAGAAACGTGGAAAGCCGTGATCGCCTACGTCCTGAAGGGACAGAGCACATAGAAGAAGAAAATCTACTTTGTGTGCTGTTATTGTAAAATCTGATATTGTTTTGATAAGGTTAGCTTTTATGTGTATTCATCTATGGGACGAGTCCCTTGATGACATGGGTGAACGTCTTATTTTGTCTTGCTCTAAGTATCTCTTGCGAGTAACATACTTACAGAATGTAAACCAATTATTAATAACACACACACACACACACACACATATATATATATATATATATATTTCATGTCGAAATGTACATACATACAACATCTTTGAATAAATCCTATTTAATTTATATTTGCTCTGTAATATTTTATTACATGGAGCTTTCTTCCTGTATCATTTTTTAATATTAAAATAAAATTTTAATATTAATTAGGATCGGGATTTTGGAATTTACCTTCCTGCTTTTTCCGCTTGGATTAAAGTATTTGAATATATATATATATATATATATATATATATATATATCCAAATGAATAAAGAACAAAGAAAATATTCACAAAGTTCTAAACACTAATTTAAAATAATGCTCTATATAGAAATAGAGCTTTAAATATTTATTTTAAATTATACTTTAGAATATGTTCAAATTACAATCTAATACAAAGTGTACATTTTGTTTCTGCATTGAAAGGATAATGTCTCATCAGGTAGTAAACGCTATTTTTGATGGGAAGTGGAAAATTAGTTTCCTTATATTGGTTACTTTTTGTGTGGGAGGTAAAGTTGGTAGGGAAAATGAGAAACCAGAATGGTGACACATAAAGGGACATTGGGGAAATAAATATTAATAAATAATTAATAAAAGAAGGAAAACGAGAGAGAGAGAGAGAGAGAGAGAGAGAGAGAGAGAGAGAGCGCTAAAAGACACATTATGAAAGGTTAAAAAAAGGCGCAATCTTTCAATGTAAGGAGTAAAATATAGTCATAGTCAAATATAGTCACAGTAAAGTATAGTCACAGTAAAGTATAGTCATAGTAAAGTATAGTCACAGTAAAATATAGTCACAGTAAAATATAGTCACAGTAAAATATAGTCATAGTCAAATATAGTCACAGTAAAGTATAGTCACAGTAAAATATAGTCACAGTAAAATATAGTCACAGTAAAGTATAGTCACAGTAAAGTATAGTCATAGTAAAGTATAGTCACAGTAAAGTATACTCACAGTAAAGTATAGTCACAGTAAAATATAGTCACAGTAAAATATAGTCATAGTCAACTATAGTCACAGTAAAGTATAGTCACAGTAAAGTATAGTCATAGTAAAGTATAGTCACAGTAAAGTATAGTCACAGTAAAATATAGTCACAGTAAAATATAGTCACAGTAAAATATAGTCATAGTCAACTATAGTCATAGTAAAATATAGTCACAGTAAAGTATAGTCACAGTAAAATATAGTCACAGTAAAATATAGTCACAGTAAAATATAGTCATAGTCAACTATAGTCATAGTAAAATATAGTCACAGTAAAGTATAGTCACAGTAAAGTATAGTCACAGTAAAGTATAGTCACAGTAAAATATAGTCACAGTAAAGTATAGTCACAGTAAAGTATAGTCACAGTAAAGTATAGTCACAGTAAAATATAGTCACAGTAAAATATAGTCATAGTCAACTATAGTCACAGTAAAGTATAGTCACAGTAAAGTATAGTCATAGTAAAGTATAGTCACAGTAAAATATAGTCACAGTCAACTATAGTCATAGTAAAGTATAGTCACAGTAAAGTATAGTCACAGTAAAGTATAGTCATAGTAAAGTATAGTCACAGTAAAGTATAGTCACAGTAAAATATAGTCACAGTAAAATATAGTCATAGTCAACTATAGTCATAGTAAAATATAGTCACAGTAAAGTATAGTCACAGTAAAGTATAGTCACAGTAAAGTATAGTCACAGTAAAATATAGTCATAGTAAAATATTGTCATATACAACCAACTGATAAACCGGGCGTCGGACCTTAAACAAAGAATGAAAACGTACGAAATGCTTTGAGAAAGGAAGAATATGAGAGAAGATGAACAAAGAAGAGAGAGGTATGGGAGACAGCATAATCGACGAAGGGGTAGGAATTTTAAACTCTCTGACCTGGAATGTGTAGTGGATAAAAATATTTGTTTTGGTGAAGTATAAAACTACAAACTTTTGGCGTTTTTTGAAAAGATGGTGAAATCATGTAATAAAAAAAACTTGATTTAAAATTAAACTTAAATGGAAAAAAAATTGTTAAAGTAGAATTTCAACCTAATTATTTTTATCTCACTTTTATCTTTATTTTATACTACAAATTTTGAACTATCTAAGGTTTTTCTTAAAAATTTAAAAAATACGTAACTATGCGTAATACATGTCAATTTCAGTCACATGGCATCTGACAACGACAACCATTTCTTAAATTGAATTTAAATACGATTCCTAAATTAGATTTAAATAAATGTACTGAAACTATTACTGGCTTCAAAGACGCTAACAATGGTGGCAAACGGGGTTCTTTTTAACTTAATTACAAAAATAGATATCTATCCAGTGCAACATCACAGCACACACTGGTGGTATCATTCGAAATACCTTTGATCACTCGAGCCGAATAGAACATTATGAGCGTTAATTAGGCATGACAAATATTTAAGGTATCTCATTTATCAGGCTTTTTATTGTTAAACATTGATTTATCGCAATTGTTAATTTTATTACACGTTTTGCTTTGAACAGTCAGCATTGACAGTCTCACTGATGATAGAAGCTGACCCAAAATAAATTTTGAAATATTAATATTATTTTCTAATGTGAGCTGTTATCTTTTATCTTTAATTCCGACATGAAAATAATTCACACTACGCACACCAAAAGTATGGTAGATTAAACTGACAATAAGGCAGTAGTGATAAATTGCCCAGGTTTTTAAAAAGCAAATAGGTTTCGCGAAAACACCTGCGAGATAATAAGCTTTTTGAAAGGAAATATAACACAGTATTTGCTATAAACATCAACCGACATACAGTTTCGGGGTAAACAAGTCCGGTAAAAATGAAAAACACATTTTTTCATATTTTAATGGTCGAGAAAAAAAGGGTGCAATAAAATTTCAAAGCATATTAATTCTTTATACGAGTGGAAAAATTTATTCGAAATTATAAGAAGTATACAGGTATATATTATATCTTTATTTGAATATATGAGATACAAATCTGTATATCGGGTAAATAATTTACAACCAAATAAAAAAATGGGTAAAAACTCACTATTACGCGTTTGGTTTTTGAAAGAAACGTCTTCAAACTAATAATGGAATTTTCTACAGAAAGTAGTAAAGGAAATCGAGAAGAAAAAACAAAACATTAACTGTAAATAGACAGAAAATATCAAGTCCAACATGTGAGTTACAAATTAGAGATATTTGAATATCTAGAAAATGTTTAAACAAAGGACAAACTATTAAACATCGAAACCCGAAGCGCATTGGTACAGTGAAAGTCATCCAAAAGATAAGTCTTATATTAAGAAACAAGAAAATTTTATTAGAAACAAAGAAAGGAGTACTGAATTGTTATGCAGTATCGGTCCTTTGTATGACTGTTAATACTTTACTTTCTCTTGAGAGGTGTAGGAAAATCCGAGGTCACAAAAACATAGCTACACAAAAGGAAACTTAGAACGTGATGGACGGAACACCTGAGTATTGACGGAGGTTTCGAGAAAATGCAAATGGAAAGGACACTTACAATCACAAAGTGACAGTTGAAATATCTAGGACACATCAAGAAAGATGGCTTGGAAATTGTGGCACACACTTGGCGTAATGAAGTCAAAAAGGAACAGACGAAAAGCTACATAACCAACGTAATGAGTTTGTGCTAATGAATCTCAGAAAAGGGATTAGAAAATATAACAAAAAGACCAAAGTACATGAAATTTTTGGTAAGCCACGACAACACATTCTGAATTGATATGCCACGTAGAAAAATATAATGTGCGTGGGCGTCTATTGAACAGGTGTAGAGGCTCATCCCTTGTTCCGTGTTTAAGATGTGGTTTCCGGCTTTCTCTTTTCCAATCTTTTCACTTTTCTTTTTTGTTTATTTTTTTCCATTGGAGTAGATAGACTGAACTATTGCCCGGTTCACACTCCACCCACGTTTATTGAACAGATGTAGAGACTCATCCCTTTTTCCTGTTTAGGAAGTGGTTTCTATTCACTCTTACGTACCCCCCTGCACACCAGTAGCCTTACCGCCTTGCTCGGGGTGAAATGATTAAAAAAATAAATAAATAAATTTAAACGTTTCTCGGTTCCAATAGAAAATGCTCTATAATTCTATCCCTACCAAAAAATAAAAAAAATAAAAAAATACAGGTTGAAACACCGGTTTCTCGTACGGTTACAAAAGATATGCAACATCAGGCCTGCTAAGTACCAAGACCGATGACCACTTTGTAACATCAAGTTGGATGATGAGCAGCCTGAATTGATGATAGCTTTGGATTTTTCTTCGAAGAATCCAGTTTTTTTTTCTTTTTGTTTTTTGTTCATTTGTTGTTTTTTTTTAATCATTTCACCTCGAGCAAGGCGGAAATGCCACTGATGAGCGGAGGGCTACATAACTGTAAAAAGATTAATTAGAAGAGAGTGAGGAGTACAAACTAATTATAAAGGAGCAATAGAAAGATGAGAATGCAGGTGTGATGACGGATACATAGGTGGAGAGAAAGGGAAGGATATACGGGGGTGGGAAGAGAGCTAGAGTCCAGTGGTTAATAGATGAATGTTGGCATTGCATTTAAATTTATGGAGGTTGTAGCTATCAGGAAAGCAAGAATATGGGAGCGAGTTCCACAGGCGGGAAGTGCGAGAGAAGAAGCTGCAGGAGTAGAATTGTCGTCTGCATTTGGCTAACCTAACTGTGAATGGGTGGGACCCAGTTGCCAGTCTGGTTGCACGAGTAAACACCTGTTGAGGAGGCACCAGTGACTTAAGTTCGTTGGAGCAGAAGCCATGAAAGTATTTATGGAACAGACAAAAGGAGGCCACATTTCGACGGTGGGGAAGTGGCTGCAGTCGAGCCACCAGATCAGTACCTATCATATTACAGACTCTCCTTTGGAGCCTGTTGATAATACTGGGGAGAACGGCAGGGGCGTCTGACCATAAATGGCAGCAGTACTCCATGCACGGACGGATGGTTGACTTGTATATATGCAGGATGGATTCAGGCGGAAAAAACATCCTGGATCGACATAGTGAGCCAACCTTCTTAGCAGTGGATTTAGCTATGGACTCAATGTAGTGGTTCCATTTGAGGTCTGAGGAGAGGGTAAGGCCGAGGAGGCGCAGTGTTCCTGTCTCCATTGATTTTTTTTATATATTCACTTACAAAAATATCGTTTGAAATACTACCACTTCTGCTGTAAGTGTGCAGTTCATATCTGTTGATAGCATGTTGGCTTCTGTGCAATCGAATTGGCTGCAGTATTTCTGGAAGATTGTTTGATTTAATTCAATAATACTTAGGCTGTCTTGAACAGAATTAGCGATAACATAGGTTCATATTTTAATAACTTGTATCCACTTTATATGCTGTCATTGTAGAATCTAATTTTGTTTTGATTAGATTATTTTTGTTTAGATTAGCTTTTATGTGTATTCATTTATGTGACAAGTCCTTTGATGACATGGGTGAACCTCTTATTTTTTATTGCTCTAAGTGTCTCTTGCGAATAACATACTTACAGAGTGTACACTAATTAATACTAATATATATATATATATATATATATATATATATATATATATATATATATATATATATATATATATATATATATATATTCCCGCCTATGGAATTCCCTTCCGCAAACTTGCTTCCACGACGGCTACAACCTCCAGGAGTTTAAATGTAACGTCAATGGACACATCCTAACACACTAACTCGCACTCATTCTCTCAAACACTCTTCCTATGTACCTCCTTACTCGTCTATCACCCTCCTTCTGACATCTCCTATATGCAACCGGTCTATGTTACCCACTGCGCTATAGTGGCAGTGGAATACCTTGCTTGGGGTGATATGATTAAAAAAAAAGTTTGAATGATAAAACCGTTAAGGGATTTGGGACTCACATATCTATAGCTGAAGAACCCTCTATCAAAAACTGTTTGAGTAAACTGGGTTACACAAACCAAATATATTTTTAACTGGACCTACCTGCAAGTTACGCAAGCATTTATTACAACACGTCACTCTATCAAGCACATTTGACTGGAAGTGCTAAATGTACATTTAACAGAATGGATGTCAAGATAGGTTTTATCGGGATTCATATATGTGTGCATCAGCGTTATGTTCATTAGCCTGTGGCTCACAATGGGAAGAGATTTATCCCCACTTTTTCCCACAGGCCACAAAATTAAACTGAAAGAAATTCAAGTGTAGGAACGTAATTGCATATTGCAGCAGAAGAGAATAAAATTATGAAGAAAGTAGTTTTAACTTGGAACACTTGGACTAATACCAAAGTGTCAAGCAATGGGAATTGAAACTCAATTACATCCAGACGACAGCATGAATACTAAGAAGAATTGATGAAACTTGCTGTTATTTAGTCGCCTCTAAGCTACAAGTGATGAAGGCAACGGAATTAATAATTTTTATAAAATTAAGTAAACTTTCTTGTAGGTATTTAATGTCCATGCGTTATAAAACAAAGCACAATGGACTCTGTAAACTTCGGTGGCAACCAACTTAAGGAAAACTGAATTCTAATCCGTGGGGACGTCAATGGGGAATCATCTAACTAACGTATCCTGAGAAAACTTGCTAATTAACAGATATTAAAGAGGACACGCGAAGAGTCACCAACGCCTAAGTTCTGACGTGACATTTGTTTTCAATGATTATCCTTCTCTTAAGTGATCGATCGTGGCCGTTAACAAATTAACATTTGTAGCTCTTAAAAGTGTTTTTTTTTTCATAGTATCTCTTTCACTTCCTGTCGTGTTATGTATTTACACAAGCTGTTGGTTGTTCTCTGCCCCCTATTGCCCCTCTTAACTTTAGTATTTACTGTGATGTCAAATCTGTCAGGATTTCTTTCTTCATTATATCCTGAAAATTTAAAACTTTCCGGCTTCTTAAATATTAGTCTATTTTGTTTCCATTTTCTTTAAAATTGCCTTCTTGCTTAAATGCTGAGACCATGTTAATCTCAACATTCTTCTGTACAATACATGTCTACTGCCACAATTTTCCTCTTTATCTGTAAAAATATATATCATTATTCTCTGGTAAACAGTTCAAAACTTTTTTTTGTATTTCAAGGGGTTTAGACGTTTTTAAATATTTTTGAGTTTTGTAAAATATCATCAACGATAAAGAAAAAACTTGAAGCAACTGAAATGTGGTTCTACAGCAGGATGCTGCGAATATCATGGATCGAGCATGAGAGCAATGATGATGTCTTGGAACTGATAGAAACAAAAAGGAAATTAATACTGAGCATCAGGAAGCGACAGCTGAAGTTCCTGGGACACGCAATGAGGAAGAAGGGCTTGGCGAATCTGATACTAACAGGCCAGATAGAGAGGAAAAAAGACAGGGGAAAGCAACGGATAACATATTTGAAGGACCTAATCAGGTGGATGACGGAACGAGGATTGCGAGTGTAACAGAAAAAGGCGTGCTCACAGCCACTAGGGATTGGGAAACGTGGAAAACCACGATCGCCTACGTCCTGAAGGGACAGGGCACATAGAAGAAGAAAATCTATTTTGCTATTCCAAGGCATTATCGGATTTTGTTGTACGCATTTTCTCTCACTTTTTTTTAAAATTCCAATTATGGAACATTATTTGCTATTAAAAACGTAATATTTTTAACGATGACAAGAACCGTATGTCCATAGGTGCATCAATAAATGTGTAGCCTGACGAAAAACAAAAGCTTTATTTCTCCACATAATCTTTTTTAGCCTCAGGTTATATCATACAATATTTATAGTACAGTGAAATATTATACAGAAGGAAAACAGTGAAATTTTAATAAAAGAATTCAGGTAAATTATGTTTCAGGCTAGAGACTTCTTGATTCGCACTTGTAACTTAAAGAAATATTAACAACGCTGACAGCAAAAGAGCGTTTTAAATTAAATATAGTTTATGATTCACAGATTAAAGAAAGGCATTATATAGGATTCGTCACGAAGAGCGTTTTGAAATAGAATTCTTCATTTCATCGGTAATGATATTAAAGTAATTCATAATGCCTCCGAGGAATAAACTGCTTTAATGCTGCTAGGAAATAAGTTTGGTGAATCCATAGAAATATATAGAGAAGTAAGACAAGCGCGTATTCTCTCAAATATATTTGATTAACCTATATCTTCTATGTGCCTTTTCCCATCAGAATGTAGGCGATCATGGGCTTCCACTTTTCCCTATCCCTGTTGACTCTGAGCACGCCTTTTTCTGTTACACTTGCAATCCTCGTTCCGTCATCCACCTGATTAGGTCCTTCAAATATGTTATCCGTTGCTTTCCCCTGTATTTTTTCCTCTCTATCTGGCCTGTTAGTATCAGATTCGCCAAGCCCTTCTTCCTCGTTGCGTATCCCAGGAACTTCAGCTGTCTCTCCCTGATGCTCAGTATTACTTTCCTTTTCGTTTCCATCACTTCTAAGACCTCATCATTGCTCCCATACTTGATCCATGATATTCTCAGCATCCTTCTGTAGAACCACATTTCAGTTGCTTCAAGTTTTTCCTTCATCTATGATATATTGTCCAGCATTCACTGCCATATTGAAGGACGGACAGCACATAGCAATCCAGTACTCTCTTCCCAGTTTCTAGCGAAATTGTCCTGGTTGGTTATACCTTACTCAACTTCTGGAATGCTTTCTTCGCCATGCCAATTCGCCTTCGGTTCTCTGTGTCGCACTTTCCGTCTTCTGTTATAACGCTTCCCAGGTAATTAAATTTTTGTACCTGCTTGATTCTGGTATCTCCGACCTGTAGGTGGCATTTTGTGCTGCCCTTTTTACTGATGACCATGCATTCGGATTTCGTGCAGTTTATTTCTAGTCCTTTCTTGTTACTTTCTTCTGCTACCTTTTGTAGGAGGTCTTGTAGCTTCCTTTCTGTGTCTGCTATCAGCACTGTATCATCTGCGTACCTTAGGTTGTTTAAAACCTGTTTTAATATACTTCTTCTATGTAATGTGTTTTCTATCAAGATTTAGGCGATCCTAGCTCCCCACTTTTCCCTAATATGCTGCTCTTAATATCCCTTTTCCAGTTATTCCACTCGATACCCGCTCCATCAGCCATCTGTTTAAGTTCATCAGGTATGTCATGCACTGCTTTTGCTTGTTCTTCTTTCCTTCCTTCGTCCTGTGAGCATCAGATTCTCCAAATCCTCCTTCCCACAAAAACACTTTCAGCGGACCTCAAGTGGAATGACTATATCGAATCCATTGCTAAATCCGCTGCTATAAAAGTCGGTTCTCTGTGCAGCGCCCGGAGGTTTTTTCCATCTGAATCTATCCTGCACATTTATAAATCTACCATCCGCCCGTGCATTGAATATCTGGTCGGGTGTCCCTGCTATTCTCCTTGGGCTTCTTGACAAGGTACAGCGGAGGGTCTGTAATGTGAGACTTGGCAGACCGC
This sequence comes from Ascarosepion bandense, assembly GCA_037127315.1. Taxonomy (NCBI): domain Eukaryota; kingdom Metazoa; phylum Mollusca; class Cephalopoda; order Sepiida; family Sepiidae; genus Ascarosepion; species Ascarosepion bandense. Next base: position 190,926 of record JBBBDQ010030338.1, read on the forward strand.
CTGCAGTCTCTCTCTCACCGGCGCGACGTGGCTTCCCTGTGTCTCTTCTATAAATACTTCCATGGCTTCTGCTCCGATGAACTTAGATCACCGGTGCCCCCTAGGTACGAATTTGCACGAGATACTAGATTAGCAAATAGATCCCACCCTTTTACAGTGAAACCGATAAAATGCAACCGCAACTTCTACTCCAACAGTTTCTTTTCTCGTACTTTCCGACTCTGGAATTCCCTTCCACATGACTGCTTCCCCGACGGTTACAATCTCCAGGAGTTTAAATGTAAGGTCAATAGACACCTCCTAACACAATAACTCGCTTTCATTCTTTCAAACACTCTTCCCATCCTCCCAACTACCTATCCCCCCTACTTCTGACATTTCCTATATCTAACCACTCTTTCTATTTACCTTCCCCTATGTAGCCCCATGCGCAATAGTGGCAGTTTGAATGCCTTGCTTGGGGTGAAAGGATTAAAAAAAAAACAATTTCCAAAAAAATTAATTTGTCTTTTCCTGATGTTAAATATCAACTTTTTCTTTTTGCGTCAATCTTCTCCAAAATCTCGACATTGCTCGCGTGCTTCATCCATGCTATGCTCAGTATCATTCTGTAGAACCACGTTTCGATTGCTTCAGGTCTTTCTCTCATTTTTAATGAACTTGTCCATCATTTGCTGACATATTGAAGGACTGACATCGCATAAATATCAAGTACTCTCTTGTTTATTTTCAGTGAAATTTTCCTATCTCTTAATACTCTACTTAACTTCTGGAATGCATCCTTGGCCATGTCAATGCGCCTTCAGAACTCTGTATCGCACTTTCCATCTTCTGTTAGACCACTTTTCAGGTATAGAAATTTCTGCACATGATTAATTTTCTTATCACCAACATGCAATTGACATTTTCGCCTACTCTTTTTACTGATTACCATGCATTCAGTTTTCTTTTCGCTTTTCTCCTGTTTAAACGTTCACTCTTCTTCTAGGTATGCCACTAGTATTTTTTATATTTAACTTTTAAACTGAATTTTATAAATGAGAAAGCTTTTTTGAAACTTTTATTTTAGTTTTAATTGAAAGCTAAATGATTATATTTACTATTTCCAGTAAGCAAAATACTCTGGTTTATTTCGAACAGAAATTATATTGATTGGAATATAAAAGTTTGAGATTTTCTTTCAATTTTTTAATTTTGGTGTCATCTTTGAGCGATCGGCACATTTGTAAACAAAAGTGAATTCTCGGTTTTAAAAAAGTTGCAAAAAATATTCTGTGACTTGTTAATTTTGGAAAAATAGCAAATTTAAATTAAAATTCATATGATTTGAAGCAAATATTACTTGTTTACGGCATAGATTTAAGAAAAAAGATATTTCTTATTTACGGAGATTAGATATATTTTTATGAAGTGCTAGGTGATTGTCAACTCATCAATTAGCACTTCATAAAAATATATCTAATCTCCGTAAATAAGAAATATCACTGGGTGCTCTATACTTTCGGCCTCTGTCACATTTAAGCTGATGGTGATTTTCTTAGCGCAGCTTAAATGTGACAGAGGCCGAAAGTATAGAGCACCCAGTGAGTATCTAACTCACTACTCAATTTTAATGATTCGAGCAAGACAAGACTGCTAGCCATTACACCATCTCAAGCTGATGAACAGGCTAAGTGAGGTTTACCAGAATTGACATAATTTGATGACTGTGAACATAGCCATTTTTTAAGAGGAACAACCCTTGAAACGCGTGACTTTTGATGGTATCTACCTAGTAATTTAAAAGAACTAATATTTTCTGCAATATAATATTTTATTGAATTTTAGTTGCATTAGTTTACGTTTGAATATAGTTTCTGAAAAAATTAATTTTCTTTTAAAATAATGTAAACTTTTCTTGAATTAATCTAAATATTTAATATGTTTTAGATTTAATAAATACTGAGGTAACATAGGAATTCCTGAAATGTTATAGTGTTTTATTTATTATTAATTTATAGAAATTCATGAACTGTTTTGGTATTAACTTAGTATTAATTTATAATTTTTATTATTTTATTTTTCATTTTATTTTTTAATAATATGAATTATTCGCATGTCTGTTATAAGTTAAAGGAAGTTATTAAATTTTTATTTTATTAATACTTACACAAATGTTTACACTTTATTTTTATTTTATTTCATTGTAAGCCAATACCATAACCATAAGAAAATACTGCGTTTTTTTGTGGTTTCCTTGTAAAGGAAATAATCCACAACACTTAACTTCTAAAATCAATATGTCTCTTACGGAACATCGTACTTAATAAAAATGAACATTTTTTACACACACACACACACACACACACAAAAAAAAAAATATCAAGGCAAAACGATTTTTATTTAACTTTTCAGTTTTCTATAGGCAATATAATCATCATTTCTTAACTAAATAATCTTACCGGAGAAGTTCTTTGAAGATTTTAAAAATATTTTGGAAACTTGATAAATTTGTTATAGTAAAAAAGAACGGATTTTTTTTTTAATTTTATACGTAATCGAATTTTTTTTCTTCAGACTATAATGTCTTTAATTTTTATTATTTATTCGAGCAATTAAAATCTTATCAAATTAAATAATATCAGAGTTTGTTTTTTTTATTTTACACTTCCGAGCAGATTCTTGAATACAGAGGCAAAATTAAAAACAAAATGGATGATTTGCGTTAACTAACAAAATTATAGACGGGAACAGTTTAAAATTTATTAAAATTTCATGAATTTACGTGGAGTGGGGTAACAGAAGTTAAAAAAATATTATTACCAAGATTTTTAAAAAGTCATCATTTCGAAAATAATTTCACTTATTCGTGAATGAGTACTGAATGTTTCATTAAAATCCGACTATAACTTGATTTTTGCGAGAATTTCTAAATTAAAGTGTTTGTCACCGGGAAAAAGTGGGTGAAGTCATCATAACGTTTTTCATTGTAAACAGTCGTAAAGTTTTGGTTACCCCCTAACTCAAATCAAAGAGAGAAGATGCAGGTTAGTTAGATAGGAGATGACTATTGACTTTACATTTAAATTACTGGAGATTGTAGCTGTCGGGGAAGAAAATAAACGGAAGGGAATTCCACAGGCGGTAAATGCGAGAAAAGAAGCTGTTGGAGTAGAATTTTCGTTTATATTTTATTGGTTTCACAGGGTGGGTTTCAAAATTGGTTTCAAAAGGGTGGGGCCTAGTTTGTCCAGGACTCCTAGGTGGATAGCAGGGACACTCGCCCAGATATGGCAGCAGTATTCAATGCAAGGGCGGATGGTAGATTTATATATGTGCAGGATGTTTTCAGACAGGAAAAACTTCCTGACCTTCCACAGAGAACCAACCTTCTTAACAGCGGATTTAGTTATGGATGCTCGATAGTCATTCCACTTGAGGTGTGTCGTGAGATTTAACCGAAGGGGGCTGGTTCATCTTTGTCTTCACTCTTCACTCTTCACTCATATATATTTGTAGAAGAGACACAGGGAAGCTACATTGTGCCGGTGAGTAAGTGACTGTATCTGAGCTGCCTAGTCGGGATCAGTCACATTACAGATTATCCGTTGGATTTTGTCAAGGACCTCTAGATGGATAGCAGGAGAACTCGACCAGATATGGCAGCAGTATCCAATACAAGGGCGGATGGTAGATTTATATATGTGCAGGATGTTTTCAGACAGGAAAAACTTCCTGACCCTCCAGAGAACCAACCTTCTTAGCAGCGGATTTGGCTATGTATTCGATATAGTCATTCCACTTGAGTTCAATATGACTCCTGTAGTGACAGTTAACCTGAGGAGGCGCAGTGTTTTTCTCTCAGGGAGACTAGCCTGATCCTTGCTAATGCGGTGGGGGGACGAGTAGGAGCAATTACCTGTAATGGTTTAGGGAAAGCAGCTTCGTTTTGGAGGCATTAAAATTCACTAGTCATTTTTTACCCAAGTCTCCCACGGATTGGAAGTCCTTTTCCAGCTCTGCAGCGAAGTTGGCTTTGAGAGCCTCGGCAGATCTTTGGTCGAAGCGAGAGTAGACCGTAGTGTTGTCAGCGTATATGCCTACTTGGGATTTTATTACATCGGGGAGAATCGTTAATATGAAGAAAAGCGTAGGACCTAGAATAAAGCCTTGAAGGACACCCACAATCGTATGGTAGTATTGGGAGTCATGTCCGTTCAATACTACCTACATTGTGCTATGTGAAAGAAATTAGGTCAAACAATTGTCCTGTTATAAGATTTCCCCGCAGCGTACATAGAAGGCCAGCATTGCAGATTCTGTCAAACGCTTTGGAGATGTCTAAGACAACAGTCTGAGCTTCGCCTTTCTTGTCGAGAGCCTGTTTGTATATACTCAGTGATGGTTGTGAGCATATCGGCAGTAGACGTGGTAAAGCGGAAACCAAACTGTTTGTCAGAGAAGCAACTGTGGGCTGTGAGATGTTGAACCACTACGGCGTTGATGATGGCTTCGAAGACTTTGCCAATAATTGGTAGTAGGCTGATAGGGCGATAATTATCGGGGTCGGAGTGTTCTCCAGTATTTTTATATATAAGAACCACGGAGGAGGACTTCACGCAGACAGGAAAGCAAGAAGCAGAGGTGCAGTAGTTATAGGGTTGAGAGATAATAGAGGAGAGTTCAGGAGCACATTTCTTTAGGACAATGATTGCTATTCCGTCACCACCTCTCCCTTTATGGGGGTCAAGCTTTGAAATTATTTTAGAGACCACCGAGGGAGTAATGTGTATGTCAGTCAGTTTGGCATCAGTTCGAGGTGGGAAGTCGGGTACAGATACTCCAGATGAATCCAGTGTCGAGTTGGTGGAGAATCTGCGAACGAAGCAATCAGCCTTGTCTGTTAAAGAAGTGAGGACATCGAATTCGTTGATTAGAAGGGAATTGGGGACTTGCTTCTGTTCAGAACACTTTTACAGAGTCTTCAGTAGTCTATGGAGCCGAACTTACGGGATGCTATGCGCTGCTTCATTCTGGCTGCAAAAAAACAGTTTAGCTTCTTTAAGTATCTACTTGCACTCACTGCGAGCCGAAGCAAAAAGGCGCTTGTTATGGTCCGACGCGTGACTTCGGTAAAGCCGGAAGAAGTGATTTCGGTGGGCGATGACAGCCGAGCAGGCAGAGCAGAACCAAGGGGTCAAGTTGAATTTAAATCTCAGCTTCCCAGCAGGGATGAAAGCATTAATGCCAGCCTTAACCCAAGAGGATACCTCAGCCGCACAATCTTCAACGGGAAGGCTAAAAACTTTGCTCCAAGGGACATCACACAGGAAATCGCGGAATGAGTCACAATCTCTCTTTGGTTCTTGAGTGGAGTGGGAGTGGAAGGAGATGCTAACGGAAACCACCGCATGGTCGGAGTTTCCGAGAGTGAAGAGTTGCTTGACATTGCAAGAGTCAGAGATAGAAGTAAAGCAGAGATCTAGTAGTGAGTTATGTCCATTAGTGTTATTACAGAAAAGTGTGGGGAATTCCACTACCCGCGTAAAAGACTGAGTGATTGAAAGATTCATGGTGTGGATGCCAGCGAGGTCTGTGACGGAGTCCTCCAACCACTTGACGTGGTGGGCGTTAAAGTCGCCAAACACAAATATATGGCAAACAGATTGGAGGAAATGACCTTGTCGGTATTATTGGAGATGCAGTCAAGAACGGAACAGTCGGGAGCTTGGGTAGCGGTAGAGAAAGAAGAGATAGCTAAGCGAAGAGAGACGGAAGCAAATGTAAGAATGTTGTAGGGATTCAAGAGAGATCACCCTAGCTAGAGTTAGGCGTTCACTGATGTAAACACTAAGCCCATGCATGTGGACATTGGAGTCCTTCCTGAAAATGGTAAGCTATCCAGGGACATATAATTCAGAAGGGGGGATAGAAAGATCAAGGTTAGTTTTGCAGAGGGCTAGGAAGTCCGGTGAGTTTTTATTGGAGGAGGTATTCGACACTGTAAAAGTTGGAATAATGATATTTTGATGGAAAATTTTCGTTTTTATTAAGTTTGGGACCTTTTTATTCGTACTATACTCTCCTTTTAGCGATTTCAAGGAGGTACCTACTCTTCTCTTATGTAGCCCACGGCGCACCAGTGGTGGTACCGCCTTGCATGGGGTGAAACTATTACAAAAGTGTTCTCGAAACCTTCACACATTTGCAAGTAATAACTTTGTTTTCAATACCCGCTTTTTGCAACCTCATGCATATTTCTTCCTTACTTAAAAAGTACTTGGGCCACTGAAGAACACTCAATTTCTTCCTTGCCTATTGACCATATGACATTTCTCATTTGGATAAATTCACTCAAAATTTAATTTGAATTCGCTGCTTCACTCGCTTTTTCACTCATTTTTAGCCTACAGTTAAAAAAGAACATGTACAACTTCCTCTACTGCTGGTCAACTTTAATGCTGTTATTTAAGAAATTTCCCAACTCTTAAAATATAATATCAAACGTATATTAGTTTTCATTGAACAAAGACGAAATTATTACTCAGTATACATGAAATTTATCAAGCTATTACTCACAGAAGGAATAACAATTTTTTTCTTCTCTGTTTATTTTAATAATATTAATCAACCTGTACAAAACTAGAGAATCTATTTAAGAGTAGGGTGATAATTAGGTTTTTGATATAGATCCTAATAGGAGGAAGTGAATTTTATGAAGTTATGCAGGATATATAGCTTGGTGCATGAAGTAAAATTTCGTCTTGTCTCACTCTGTTTACATGAATAGTAATTCATTGCATTTTTCTTTACATGTTGATATCAGTATAAAATGTATATCAATTGAAAGAAATTTCAAAATATATTAACAGATTATTTGCGATATCCACTTCACAAAATTCAAATTTGGATAGCTGAGTTCAAATTCCAGTTGAATCCGTTGCATTCGCTTACGCATAAATAGCCTAAGGCTAGGTATTAATTCATCTATTCTCTCTCCAGCTATGAGGTGAATAGCAGAACAGATTGGGTTCTATAGAAAATAAATGGCAACCAACAACGGGAAAATCTTTTGCTTAGTCATGGATCGTCCAAGTGTGTATTATGTATGGCACTTAAGTAATTGAGCCACCTTACAATGTAGTCGAAGAAAATTTCCTATTATCTAAAATATTAGAACGTAATGCACATGGCTCCTTCTTTCGCGAAGGTACAGCATATATAAAGCAAGCAGTATATGGTATACATTGATTTACGATAAAGAAAGTATTCTATAAACGCATATAATTGTCAATTACAATTAAATCAATTAAAAGCTGCATAAAATCGATTTGGTTGCGAATATAAATAGCAATATTTTTTTGTTTTCATTGCGAGCAGTAAATTCTATTTAAAACTGAAGCTGTAGGGGGATGGTTAATGTTTATTTGATTCGCCTTGTGTCAGACATAACCGAACTCTATACAGCTAACAAATTTTATCGAGAATTATCATCAGAATCATCAGAAGGTTAGAATGTATGAAATTGTGTAGAAGAGTGGAATAATAAAATATACATTTTACATTTTAAAACAGAAATGTATTAAAAGGAAAGAACAAGAATTCGTTGAAATTAATGTTCAATAAGAAAGTTAAAGGTATCAAGATTTGTAGAAAATGTTCGTAGCAGTAATTGTTGAGAGTATATGCGTACGTACTTATGCATGTGTTGGTTTGGTAGGAATGTTTTTGGATGGAGAAGTAAAAGAAATCAGCACACGAGAAAGAAAGAGAAAGAGGACAAATGTCCGGGTCACTTGAAGCTTCTTCTGTTACATATTAGCTTGTCGTCTATGCCGCTTCGATGTGTGACTGTCCTGTCTGGCACCGAGGTCATTTATATAGTCTTTTTTATAATTTCGCACTTGATTGCTAAGTTCTTGCAAGTCGCTCCCATTGGTCAAAAGTCAATTTAACACCTAGTTGCGAAATTCGGTTTCGACTTTATCTTTAAGCGCATGGTCAATCTTTTATCTATTTGGGAAAAACCAGGATGTCACACGTCATTGTGAATTTTTGTAAAAGTGAAGAAGGTTGATTTTAATTCTCAATTTCCTATCCCACAAAACACTTGAATGGTAAATTATGATTAGTGAATGTAACAAAAATACCAAAGACTTTTCCCTGTGCAATATTAATTCTGAAATATAGAAAATTCTCTGCTTTAACCAATTTAATGACAAATCATAATGTTTTTTTTTTCAAAATCCAAGAGTAGATCAGGTAAGTATGGAGTTAATTTTAGAGTGACATTATTTTCAGAATTGCTAGGCAGAATGTCGTATCGTGAACAGATAAAAAAAATCGGGGTAAGAATGATAATATTGTTTTGAGAAGCCACGAAACTGTACTGATTCGAGATGTAACCCGATAATTTTTCAGCTTCGTTGTTATATTGCTTCTCTAAAAGAATGATATCAGAGAAAAGCATGTTGACCGTTGCTAATCCGCCTGCATTGGGATCTCTTAGGCGATCCATGAATGATTATGCTAGATCTGTTAGGATTACAGTTTAATAAACTTAACCCAACATGTAACCATTTTCCCCCCTATTTTAAATACCCTATGAATTAGTTAATAAAAGGACAGTTGAATGAAAATCAAGGGAAATGTGTAGTATGCACGTAATGTTTACGCATCGATGGACCGAACATAGGAGCAATTACGAGGTTTAGAAAAAATGAAAACAAAAAAGAAAGTTATACTTAGCATCAAAAGAGACAGTGAAAATTTCTAAGGCACATAATTATACAAGAAGGATTGGAAAATCTAATACTCACAGAACAGAGTGAAGGCAAGTAGAACAAATGAAAACAAGTCATAACGTTCTTACTGAACTTGAGTAATGCGGAAAAGGTTTGAAGTGAAATAACAAATACAAAAGATTTATTAAGTGCTAAAAATGACTGGATGTTGTGGACAGCCATGAACACGTACGTAATGAAGTTCACGAGATGTGCTTCTTTTATTCACCGCACTCATATCTGGATTTAAACGTTGAGTCAATTAAATTCCATACACCTGGGCAATCATATCTTAAAAGAAACTGACTGACCGAAAAATGTTCCCGTAGTAGCTTGACATTACTTTCTGCGGTAGACTGGTGGCTAACCAAGGCTATAGAACACAATCTGTCATAGCTGAAGGGAAGAGATGGATTTATATCTTTCCCAAAGGTATTTGCAGATATGTTAATGCAACGAATTCAACTGGATTTAGAAGTCGGATCTTCGATTTCTCATTCTGAGTCGATATCCACTGCACGATAACGCACATTCGACAGTCAGTGAAGTGTCATGCGGGATACACGCTTACGATTTGGTGATCATGTCTCAAAAAACAGGGCAGAAGATTTTTTTTATAATTATAACGCAAGCTATTTTACTGCCACTGTTTTGAATGGGGTTACATAGGAGGAAAGTCACGAGAAAGAGTAATAGGGGATGTCAGGAAGTGGGTAAAAGATGGATGAGAATATTGATGAGAGTGGAGTGGACGGAGAAAAGGGCATGAGAGAAAGAGGGATGCAGGTTAGTGAGATAGGAGATGACTAATGAATTTACATTTAAATTCATGGAGATTGTAGCTGTCGGGTATGCAAGTAAATTGAAGGGAATTCCACAGGTGGGAATTGCAAGAAAAGAAGATGAGGGAGTAGAATTTGCGTTTACATTTTATTCGTTTAACAATAGAAGGTTGCGACCGAGTAGCTAATCTTGTGGCTCGAGCAAATTCATATATAAGGGGCACCAGTGAGCTAAGTTCATCGGAGCAGAAGGCATGAAAATATTTGTAGAAGAGACACATTATCGGGATCGATCACATTACAGATTCTCCGTTGGATTTCAAGTTCATTTTGTCAAGGACACTCAGGTGTATAGCAGGAGCACCCGACCAGATATGGCAGCAGTATTCAATGCACAAGTGGATGGTGGATTTATATATGTGCAGGATTGTTTCGGACGGGAAAACTTCCTGGCCCTACACAGAAAACCGAATTTCTTAGCAGCGGATTTAGCTATGGATTCTATATAGTCATTCCACTTTAGGTATGATGTGAGATTTAACCTGAGGAAGCAAGCGTTAACAGGCTATCATAGAAAGTAACAGACATGAACTACTGTTTATTCGCTGTACCGTCTACCTTCTCGACGCTGGCAATCATGCCCCTCCCTGTTCATTATAGAGCTCAATAAGGCTTATCTTTATTCACTTTTTATCTTTTTTCCGGAAACTATTTAAAAAAGTATGTCGTTAGGAAGATTTATTCGGCGTTCTCAACTCAGTATATCCAGGCGGAATTTCCAAGCTTTCTTTATTCATTATCAACAATAAAACTTTTAACTGCCTTTTACCGATTCCAAATAAAATGTTTTTGTCGCCTGTTTTTTAAAACATCGTCGTTGATTACATGGTATTTTCAGCAGCTTTCTGGTGAACCATATTTTGTTAACCTAAGTTTTTTTTCTTCGTCTGCTTAATAGATTATCCTGCATTCAGTTTCATATATAAGAACTGATATTACATAAAATTACAATATTCATTTCTCTGTTTCTAACCAAATCTTCTTTATTCTTAATACCTTAATTAGCATTTGGAGAGTATATTTTGTTTTTACAATGGGCTTTTGGAACAGTGTTTGGAAATGCTCAAAACAGATGATGCAGCAGTTAGTAGCACTAAACCGTTCCAACACGTTCGTGTGGAGACTCGGCAATTGCTCTCATGAAAATTAAAGTATTAATGGTTGAACCGGATTACTGATAGCCAGGTTTGTGTTAAAAGAAGTTTCCTTGTAACAATGTACGCATAGGCGTCACTACATATATTTAATATCTTTGCTAATTCGTTGGTGGTCATAAGAATCTAATACTTTCAGAAATGTATACATTTACCTACTGTTTTCGCTGCCATTGTTATTCGTAAATGATCGTCTATTCGAGATTTATTCTCTACTAACACGCATGATAAGTTGTTAGGACGATAAATTTGTTCAATTTGTTCTAGTTTTTATATGAAAAAAAGATTTCGATAAACTTCTAAATTTAGTTTTCGTTAGTCTTTCACCATGAATGTATTTTAGTGCGAATGAAAAAAAATGAATATGACTGGTTGGTTAGAACAAATCAACCGAGTTCTAAAACGTTTTATTATTCCAACCCGAGGAACCTTTCGGCCAACACTCTTCAAGGGCTTACGTTGGGTTTATTACAAATGGTAAATAAAGGACAAATGAAAACAAAGGATTACTTACAATACTGGGGGCCAGATGGAATTCGTTTAAAAATAAACTTTAATCAGTAAATATAAGCCCTTGTTATATCTAAAATTATTTATAAATGGAACTTTGTCTGTGTGTGTGTGTGTGTGTGTGTGTGTGTGTGTGTGTGTGTGTGTGTGTGTGTGTCCGTTACCTTTAGACTCCGAAACGGCTGAACCAATTTTCTTGAAAATTTACACAGTTGTACTATAAGCGACTGTGAGTGTTCTTAGGTAGGTTTTGTGTCGAGGTACCCCCGATAAATATCGAAAATCGATAATCGATAAAATCGGGTTATAAAAGGAGTGGTTCGATTTTAATCAAATTTGATACACTCATAGAAAAAGACATAAGAAATGATATTCAGAAGTTTCAAGGTTGCAGTTCCTAAAATAGTTCAGAAAATCAATAATATATATATATATATATATATATATATATATAAACGGCAAGATGTTTGTGTGTGTGTCTGTTTATCTGCCTGTATGTCCTTTATACAAATCAACAATTTTTATCCGATTCTCACCAAAATTCACACAAATATTCTTTAGACTGAGTTTGAGCTCCAGGACCATGGATTTGTTTTAAAGCTTTCATTACACCCAAGCAACGCCGGGTTATACTGCTAGTTTACGATATGTAGATGACACTTTCTCCATATTCAATAACGCCGGAGATGCTGAAAGTTTCCTTTTTAAGTTAAATTCTTTACATCCTTGTCTTCAGTTCAAGAGTTTCTGAATTCTTTTCAAAATTCCGCTATTCTTTTCTTTGCCTCACCCATTTTTCTTTCTTCTCTCTCTCTCTCTCTCTCTCTCTCTCTCTCTCATATATATATATATATATATATATATATATATATATATTACGGAAATTAACGAAATGGTTATAAGCAAACCGACAATTTGAAATTATTTGCTAGAACATTATTTTTGATAGATTTGAATATTTAAGTAGATTTTCCTGTTTATAATCAAAAAGTATATATATATTTCCGCAGGCTTGATTATTACGATAAATTTCTTACGAAAATGTGTATCATTCGGCAGGATTTGACTTCGTTTAAACTGTTGGTCATTCGCAGTCAAATCTAAGAAGGGCCAGAAAAATCTAAGAAGGGCCAGAGTAATTGTTCGTTTTCCCTATGTTGATATGGGTCACAGGTTTGAATCCAATTGAATTCTTTGCATTCACGCCCAAATACCTATGGGAAATGTATTAATCCGTATCTTCCCAACTTCTTATGGGTTAAATAACAGGACAGATTGGGTTCTATAGCCTTTGCTGGCAACCAGTCTACCGCAGAAAGCAATGGCAACCTACTGCGGGATAATGTTCTGCCCAGTCAGTCATGTCTCTTTCGAGACATGATCGCCAAAGCCTGTATCATAACTGACTGACTGATTTAAGTTTGATTAGAAGTCTCTTGAATCAGATTAAGTGATGTTTCTTTACCGTTCCTTACATAAAATGACCTTTTCTCATTACATAAAACTGTTATCTGCTATCTGTATGGATAAAATCTCGTATTGATCCTTGTGACACATGCAACCGACCTCATGGATCTTCTGGGATTGCCATGAATTGTTTGCTGCACTTGCCGAATAAATTCAGATGTTTTAATGGTACCAGTGCGTCTGGAATGTTTATTACGTTTTTGTACTGGTGATACATTTCCATTTTGGGCTACTAACTCTTTGCGATCATTGTAAACGAAGGATCTAGTGTTTTTTTTTAAATCTTCCTATTTCTAAATTGCTGTGGTCAGCCTTTATAAACACAATAATACGTGCCTCTTTATTTCTTGTCGAAGCATAACGTCTGTCATTGATACTTTCAAAGAAACAGAAAATATAAAGTAAATTAATATGTGCTATAGTAAAAAGTATATAGTATATGTGCTATAGTAGAAATATCATACTACCTCAAAGACCTTACGAAGCCTCTATATACAAAGGCATATTTTGACAGCAAGTATTAATCTAAATAAGTTTGATTTAAAAGAAATGACAATGCTTGTCTGTTTAATACATTTTTATTCTACTTTTCCAACTTCCGTATAAGATATTGAGTAATATGTTTGAATTCGTTGATAAAACTGTCCAAAGTTCATATTTTGTAATTTTTCTTCAAGCGCTTTCGATTCAACTTTTTTAATGTATATATTTAATATTGTTTATTATTACTATGTTGTCATTTTTCATCATATGTCGATTTCTACTATGGTCGCACTACCTACCAAGTCTGTCGGGAGGCCTAATACAGGTAATGGTGTTTTGTTCTGACTCTATTTCATGTTTTACATATCTCCCTAACATCCCTGGCGTTACATAGACAAAGTTCTCTTTAGTGTGTGGACTGTACTTAACAAAAAAATGTTTTATATATCTCTTAAGCTGGGGTTTCCTGGGACTATTTCAATGGGTTTTTTGTTCCATTTTTTTATTGTTCCAAGTGCACCTACTATCACTGGTAAGATACTTGTTTTCAATTTCCATATTTTTTTTAATCGTATCACCCCGAGCAAGGCCGTAACGCCACTGATGTGCAAAGGGCTACGCAATAGTGAGAAGATTGGAAAAGAGAAAGCCGGAAACCACATCCTAAACAGGAAACAAGGGATGAGCCTCTTAACCTGTTCAATAGACATGGGTGGAATGTGAACCGGGCGATAGATAGATCTTTCTACTCCAATTGAAAAAAAAATTAGAAGATTGGAAAAGAGAAAGCCGAAAACCACATCCTAAACAGGAAACAAGGGATGAGCCTCTTAACCTGTTCAATAGACGTGGGTGAAGTGTGAACCTGGCGATAGATAGATCTTTCAATTCTCAGATCTTTATATTTGACAGTTTTTCGAATTCCTTGGTTGTTATGTTACAATCCGCTGTACAAGCCATATCAATTATTATTATTATTATTATTATTGGCTTTGGAGATGGATTCTTCAAAAGAACATAACTCATAGACATCACTTTTGCATGAGGGATTTATGAGATACGGTGTTATTGGTGATAATCAAATTAGATATTTTCACTAGGCACACGTGCATTATATTCCCATGTTAATCGACCAGTGATCTATCGAACCTTAATGCAATCTGTACACACTTTGACCAACGCATACTGAACGACGTAAATGTAACTATGAACATGAGATAAATATTAGTTGACATGAGCAAAATATTCTATAGCAATTGTTGCAAGGAAAAACTTAAAAATCTAGAAGCTAATATTATACAAAAAAAAAGAGCCAACATTAAATAAGATATCATTCACCACATAAAATCGTATATTAAAGTTCACATGATATTATTGATGCATAATATATTTGAATTAAAAATTAACAAAGCGATAAATAAATCACATTCTTTTGTAATGCCTCGTCCCAAATAGCAATTAAGCATGACATTATGTTATACAATTTCAAACGTCTATCATCCTAATGAATGCGAACATGTAGATAGGGGAATTAAAATACCACATTCGTTCTTGGTAACGATTAAAATGTTGAAGGTTCTTGAACAAAAATAACAAAATATAAACTTCAGACAGTTTATCTTCGAACGTAAAGCCCAACCTCTTTTTCAAAAGCTGGAAAGGTTTAATAAAAATAAAACAAGTAAAGCTTGTCGATTCGTTTTGATAAATCCTCTTTGGATATATATATAAATTAGAGAAAATTTTCAAAAATCAAGGGTGTCGGATGCACATTTCGACATGAGATCTCTAACAGAGATTCCACGTCACCTCGGCGATATTGTTCTGTTCCAAATGGAAAAAACCCTGGGGTAAAGGGGGAGAGGCAAAGTTAACAACGGTCAAGAATTGAGAGTTCCCTTAAGGTCAGGGAAGTAGGATTTTTTAAAGTTGGGGATTAGCTTAAACAAAAATAGAACAGGACAGAACTTGAAGGGGCGGAGATTAGAGGGTGTATAGAGTGAAAAACGGGGTATCAAATATCAAATGGAAGCCGCGCGCTGTTTACAGGGGTTTGTTTAGGAGTGGAAGGAATAGATTTAAATGTAAGATCTTAAAAAAATTTAATAAAGTTTATTTATAACAGGAAGTCATAAATTTAAAATTATTAAAGAAATATATATATGTGTGTGTGTGTGTGTGTGTGTGTGTGTGTGTGTGTGTGCGTGCGTGTGTGTGTGTGTGTGTGTGTTTTAACAAAGGAAAAAAGGGGTTTAGTAAAGGAATCCATATTCTATAAAGATAGACAACTAAAGGAGGTAAATACACTTTTTAAGGTTAAAATTTTGGGATGTTTGAAGAGGTATATTTAGAGGGGAAGGACTGGATTTAAATATAAGATCTTAAAATTTTTTTAATTAAGTTTATTTAATCTTTTTAGGTAGATGCGAGATAAATACCAATTACAGGAAATTATAAGTTTAAAAAGTATTAGGAAAAAAAAAATATATATATATATGTGTGTGTGTGTGTATGTGTGTTAACCAACGAGAGAAGTGGTTTAGTAAAAGAATCCATAAAAGATGGGCAATTAAAGGAGGTTTGGATAGGAAGGTAGGGGGGTTAAAATACTTTTTTAAGGTTAACGTTAAAATAAAATTAAGATTATTTATATTCTAACATCTAGAAAACGGGGATTTAAATTCTAAATTTAAGTATTCGAAAAATTTGCCTTGTGGCTGCACTTACTGATGAATTTTCTCGTAAGATTCAGTAGCTGGTGTTGGTGGGGGTATTTTAATATTGATTTTTTTTCCAGTAAACATAGACAGCACCTATCACGAAAATTCCTCGGAATACTGGCTGAACCTACTAGTTTCCAGCTAATTTCAGGATCCAGCCCTTCCTCTTTCATTTTCCAGAATGCTCGCGAAAGGGCTGTCTGGTACCTCTGACCGGGATTCGAAAAAGTGTACCTGTGATTATATAGTCTTTGTTTGAAAGGACCGGCGGACATACCAATATAGGTCCGGAAATCATTTTTATTGTCTGATGGAGAAATGCGGGCTTCATAAATCACCTGGGTGGATTTGCATTTTCCCTCCATCGGGCAGGCGTCCACAGAATTACAGTTGCATTCGTTTAGAATTCCGGACCTAGATTCGGCATTACGCAAGTTCACCAGAATACTCCTATTATGGGAACCAATAAGGCTGTCCATATTCGGGGTGCAAGAATAACTGATTTTAAGGGTGTACCTATTAAAAATCTTCCGTAGAGGGTTACTGCTATTAAAATTTTTGTCTATTAACTTGAGAAAATATTTACCAATATTGATGTTAGTTTACAATAAGGTGTGGGGGGGGGATAAACCAAATTATCTTTTTTTTTCTACAGTTTACTTTACTTTTATTTTTGGATGATTCGGAGTCTATTGTAGGTTTATTATATGTTAACTTGTTCTTATATCCGCTTTTTTGAAGGGCCTTATATATATATATATATATTGTCATCCGCAGACAAATCTGTTTTGCCGTATCACAGCTCATCAGTACGGTTAGACTCTGATTGCTTTTTTACCCAGGATTGAAACCGGACCGAAATGGCATCGGTCGGAATTTTACGGAAAATCACGAATATTAACGAAATGATTCTACTAACCGACATATTGAAATTATTTCTTTGAACATTATTTTTAATCGATACCCGTATTTGAGTAGATATTCTGTTTGTAATCAAACAGTATATTTATATATACCGACCTGATTATTTAGGATAAAATTTTCGTAAAAACTTTATCGTAAATAATCAGGCCGGTAAAAAATAAATATATAAATATACTGTTTGATTTAAAACAGAATATCTACTCGAATATAAGTCCCGATTAAAAATAATGTTCAAACAAATAATTCCATATATATATATATATATATATATATATATATGGTGGGATGTGTAAATTGTCACAAGTTTATATTTTTTTTCATGTCGTGCATACACGTTTTGTTAATTATTTTGTCGTCTGCACAGTCATTTGTGCACCGTCTGTGAGAAAAGAAGGTCTGATACGAATATTTCAGAGCGTTTGTGCGCTAATCTTCGGACAGTGCAAAGGATTCTGAAAAAAGCTAACTGAGACTAATGGTGATTACAAAGCTGATCACTAGTGATGCTAAAATTATGCCTCTATTCATCTTCTTACACGGTCTCACCCTCAACACGGAATCACACATCAACTGTCTTATAGAAATAGTTCTGCCCTGGGCTAAGAAGGTGACCGCTAAAAGAATCTATGTCTTGTAACAGAACTCTGCACCATGCCACAGAAACATGAGAAGCCAATCATGCGTCTCAGATAATTTCTACGACAACATCACACCTTTCATCTCGGCCAATGTCGATTTTATTGAATAAATCTGTTCCTAATATTTCGAGATATTTTTGTGTAATTTTATTAATTATATCTATTACAATAAGATATCAGTTTTATTTTCATTTTTACGTATTTTAGGCAATTCATCTATCGCAACGTATATATATATATATATATATATATATATATATGAAGACAGGATGAAAACTGCCCAGTAGCTTACTGCATTACAGGTACTTTAACAAGATGGATAAATTTCATCAAGTTTTAAGACACATTGGTAAAGAATGGTTTTCATTTTTTTCTTCTTTTATATTATCTTCACACCTATACACACTTTAAATACTTATAGAGACACACAAATATATATATATATATATATATATATATATATATATATATATATATATAACAAAACGGAAGAAACACGGAGATTAAAACCCACAGTGCAAGCATTTATTTTCATAAAGAGTGCTCGATACAGAGTAGAGCTTAATAGGGTAATTTTGTAATTACAGTAGTTTATAAAAGCATTATATCACAAAACAAAAATGTTCATGTTTCAAAACAATACTGTTCTTCTTCAGGTGATATATTAAACAGTGCAAATGATTTATTTTAACATATCACCCGAAGAAGAACAGTATTGTTCTGAAATATGAAGTTTTTGTGTAGTGATATTATGCTTTTATAAACCATTGCAATAACAAAATTTATATATATATATATATATATATATATATATATAAACTAAATTTCTGTCTCTTAACTGACTGATATTATTTACACCTTCTCGACTTCATAGTTCCGTGGACATACTCTCCAAGAATCATCCTTTCGACTCGTCAGCTGATATCAGCAGTAGTCTGTATGTTATTGTTGTCTTAAATTTTGGAAAAAGAAATTCTTTCACTCGTTGTAATATGATGTACTGAAATCTTGGTAATCGCATCAGTTATATGTCTAGTCGAATGGTGCCCACAACTATAAGCCTCACCTATGCGCAGCTAATTGCAGCTGTATATTAACTTTTGGCTATTGTGATTATGACTCGCTGAAATGCCAAAGTGAGTTCACTTTCATGAAATCTCTTTATGATATGTCAGTGCTTCAAGGCTTCTTGACACAGACAACTTGCATTATATAGAGAGCTCCACAGGTCATCAGAATGATAGGCTGGCGTGTAATTGGTTCTTTGCCATGGTCACATAATCATCTGTATCAGCTAGTATTTCTGAAAATGGATGCTCTTTTCTAACTTTGTTAATTCAGCGAATAAAAGAGACGCTGATTGCTTTCCCATTTCAGAGACTGTTTTCGAGGCAAATAAAAACGCATTTTAATTCTGAAGTAAGTATGATCTTCCCAATTTATATTGAGGCAGCATAATCTTGCATTTCCCATTTGGTTTCGTATATTACAAAAATAAGAGCTTTGTCATCAGAACTGCGATTTTTTGCCTGTTCCCCCATATTGAATCGAGAGGAAAACAAGAGAATATAACTTGTATAAAAAACCTTCTGATTTTCTCTTTTATATATATTGAGGAAAATTCAACATGTCATTTCAATTGGTTTTAAACTTATAGCTCATTTCAATGAGTTTAATTAGCCCATCTCATCAGACCTTACAATATATCTTCCATCTGGTAGAAAACTTTTGCCGGAATGAGTCTTTACTTAAAATGAAGGGCGAGATAACAACAAAAATAATAATAATAAACATAAAATTACAAACAAACAAATAAATAACAATAAAAGTAAGAAGAAAGAGGAGAAAGAAGGAAATAAAAGGAAAGAGATTCCAGTTCCAAATATTGGCGTTGGATCTGTCTGGAGCAGCTCAGGCTGTCATTAAAGGGTTTGACCTCTGAAAAAAACCCAATTTCCTTGGCTGTTGGCGTCTGTTTGGCCCTATTAGGCCAACCTACCTACTTATACTAACTTCTCTCCATATATACATATGTGTACATTCCCACATATACTTACAATGTGACTTTACTTAAGTTTACATTTATCCACCTATTCCTATCTTCATTTTTTTCTTTTTTCTTTACGGGTCTTAGCGTTCTCATGCTCACACATATATACGTTTCATAAATATAAGATTTCCGCGCGCCCAAGTATTGTTGTATATATATGCACACACATATCACTTCTGAATAAATTTTTCACACATTCTCAATCCCGCATATACTTTTATATACACAAGAGACAATCACGTACATATATATGCCCATATACCCAAATACGATTGGATATATGTGCATACATGCACAAACATGACTACATATACACGCATATATATATATATATATATAACTTACATAAGTGTTCTAGTAGTTTTCTATATCCCCATGTATAAAGACCCTGTACGTTTGTGTACATTTAATTTCCAAATAAGGTGGTAGTTTTCTTTTTCTATTTCTTAAACATTACGTGTTTATATCTATATATACCATTCTACTTCATTTGGGTTGTTGGTTTATCCATATATGGGGAGGAAATCATTACACGAGGGTAAATTTAGTTCGAGCATGCATATTTGATTTTATCTAAAGTTGACTTTCCTCGCATCTAATGAGGTGTTGCCACACGATGGAAAAAATTTTGCCCAATGATCTAATTAGTTCTTACCTATTTAAGTGCCCCGTTTTACGTACCATAATGCATACAATAAAACATAATACATATGAACGTTCACAAAATTTTCTAGGAGCATGCACAGGATTAGGTGCACCCCTTTTCATGAGAGACCTATCTCACCTCATATTTGGGTGCCTCATTTCTCACGGGAAATGTTTATGTTGAAGTCAATATAGTGAACATTTTTTATTACATAGTTCATGGTAGGATATTTCTTTCAGATTTATATACACAAATAATAATATGAAGTCATTGTGTACTTAGATGGGTGTGTCTTTCCATTGGATGGTGGGTTCTTAACCTCACTTCATTTGGTCTGCATATTCTTCCAACGAATGATCCACCCAATTGTGGGAGAGCTGGTAAGGGTTTTGGAAGGTTGTGATTACCTGGATCTTATGTGTCAGTTTAAATTTATTTCTATGACAGCACTTGTGTCCATGGACCGGCGGAAAATTTCCTATATATGTTTTTGGTGGCTTTTGTCTACGCTAGGATAGATGGTGGCTTGGTATATTAGTTTTTCTGACTTAAAAATGCCTCCAATTGGGCATTTATATTTTATTCTACAGTTACGGAGGGTTGCACTTTCTGTCTTTTCGTTGTTAGAGAATTTCTTTAATATATTATTATTATGGGAATTGATGATGTTATTAATGTTATATATATAGTCATCCTCAGACAGATCTGTTTCGCTATATCACAGCTCATCAGTACATCCGATTTCTTTTTACCCAGGATTGAAACTACGACCAAATTGGTGTCAGTCGGCAATTCTACCTCTCAGCTATGTAAAAGAAGGCAGACTTTTTTAGTATATGATATATCATGCGCTAGTAATTAGAGTACTCTAATTCATTACTAGATGAGCGATGCGTAGATGCTAGGTTAGCTACTGTTTTTTTTCAATATATATATATATATATTAAAATACCCCCACCAACACCGGCTACTGAATCTTAGGAGGGAATTCATCAGTAAGTGTTGCCACAAGGCAAAATTTTCGAATACTTAAATTTAGAATTTAAACCCCCGTTGACTAGATGTTAGAATATAAATTAAAAGGATTCAATTTAAGTTTTAATCTTAATTTTACCCTAACGTTAACCTTAAAAAGTATTTTAACCCCACTACCTTCCTATCCCAAGCTCCTTTAATAGCCTATCTTTAGAAAATATGGATTCTTTTACTAAACCCCTTTTTCCTTGGTTAACACATATATGTATATATATATTGTTTTCTTTAATATTTTTTCTCTAATATTTTTTCTCTAATAATTTTTAAACTGATAACTTTCTGTAATTGGCATTTAGCTCGCTTCTACCTAAAAGGTTTAATCAAATAAACTTAAATAAAAATTTTTAAAATCTTATATTGAAACCCATTCCTTCTCACCTAAATACATCTCTTCTCTATTAGAGATCCTATGTCGAAACGTACATCAGACACCTTTTAATTTTGAAAATTTTCTCTAATTAATATATATATATATATATATATGTTGTATGGGTTGGTATTTGAAGGCTGTCACAATGCGTTTAGTATAATAAAGGACGGTTAAGAAGGGGATGGATATTACCTATTTATTATTCATTAATGATAGACATATCATTCTGAAGATGAGATTCTGATCTCGAAATATTAATGAATAATAAATAGGTAATAACCAACACTTTCTTTACCTTCCTTTATTATACTAAACGCATTGTGACAGCCTTCAAATACCTACCTATACACCTTATATACACCATGCTTCAAGCAATTTACAAAACTCTCGAATATATTGTCCGGACGATCCGGCGAGTGAAACCGCGGTCGGCTTTGGCTCACTTTTAAATTTAGTTCGTATCTTTGCTCTACTTTCGTACTTTCGTATTGAGCTCTTTACTGTTAAGGTTTTCGTCTTGGGGTTTTTTCTTTCGAACACAGCTTTTGCTTTGTTTGTTTCTTTTTTTGATTCCCCTCTTCCCATTTGGTATTACCTTTTGGGATTGACGACTAAATTTACCGTTTTGTTAACTGTAGGACTTAATGATTTTAGTCATTATTAGTGATACTGTTTTCTTGGTACATTTTACAATAGTAATAATGATATATATATATATATATA
>JBBBDQ010030339.1:0-42500 GCA_037127315.1 Ascarosepion bandense
ATATATATAATCAGTGATGAATGATTTTTCACCAAAATAAAGTGCAGAATCGTTACCAAATCTTTAACAACTGTAAAAAGTAAATTCAGAGACTGCTGCCGTGTCCTTTCAGGACGCAAACGATCAAGAATTCTCTCTCAGATCCTGCTACGTCATCTATCTGCTCAATCCCATCAAATAGATCTCACGATGCCTCCCCTGTCTCTTTCCCTCTCTCTGTTCTCCAAGACCCTCCTTCCTCATTAGGTGTCCCTAAAACCTCAGTTGTCTGCTGGTCCTGGGCACGACGGGAAACTCAATTGATTGAGAGGTTGTGAGGAACATGGAATCACCTCTTAATTGCTGCTGTTCACAAGTCTACCCTGACCTGGAGTAGTGGAACCTGTTGGGGTCCCAGC
This sequence comes from Ascarosepion bandense, assembly GCA_037127315.1. Taxonomy (NCBI): domain Eukaryota; kingdom Metazoa; phylum Mollusca; class Cephalopoda; order Sepiida; family Sepiidae; genus Ascarosepion; species Ascarosepion bandense. The sequence continues at coordinate 399 of JBBBDQ010030339.1, forward strand.
TATGGGCAAATAGTTTATCCCCAAACAGGAGTCAAAACACTATCAGAATATAAAAATAGACTTTATAGAAAAAGAATATATATATATATATATTTTTTTTTTTTTTTTTTTTTTTTTTTAATCATTTCACCCCGAGCAAGGCAGAAACGCCACTGATGTGCAGGGGGTTACATAAGTGTAGAAAGATTAATTAGAAAAGAGTGAGGAGTACAAGCTAGTTAGAAAGGAACAATAGAAAACTGAGAAAGCAGGTGCAATGACAGGTACATGGGCGGAGAGAAAGGGAAGGTTATACAGGGGAGGGGAGAGAGAGCTAGAGGCCAGTGGTTAGTAGGTGAGTATTAACTTTGCTTTTAAATTTCTGAAGGTCGTAGCCGTCAGGAAAGCAAGAATACGGGAGTGAGTTCCACAGGCGGGAAGTGCGAGAGAGGAAGCTGCAGGAGTAGAATTGTCGTCTGCGTTTGGCTAACCTGACTGTGAATGGGTGGGACCCAGTTGCCAGTCTGGTTGAACGGGTAAACACCTGTTGAGGAGGCATCAGTGACTTAAGCTCATCCGAGCAGAAGCCATAATTTAGAAAATATTTTAGATTACAATGGGTAATAGATTTTTTAAAGTGTGCACGGACTTTATGGACACCCTGTATATGCTACCTTCAAAGATTTTCTTAAACATAACGTGATGAAGTTTCATCGTCAAAATGTTAAGTAGAAAGGCTAAAGTATTTTCGATTATTTTAATATTTCTTAATTCGTTTTTTTCTTTTTCCTTTCTAACACCTTCGAAATTTTGGTTAGGCATTTAGATTTTCTTGAGTCAGCAGGTAGACCAAAGTATTTTTAATGTCATTGTTTAGTAAATTCTTACAAAAATAAAATTGTTGGATTTTAATAAAATTTTCATGACTTAATAACAAATTAATTTTTTTTAATCTTGGGAAATCTTTACATTTTCTACCCCCAACACCACACGCACAATTTCATGAAATTCTGAGAAATTAAAATTTCGTCTTTTTCATATTTCCATTATGCAGACGACAATTCTACTCCTGCAGCTTCCTCTCTCGCACTTCCCGCCTGTGGAACTCGCTCCCATATTCTTGCTTTCCTGACGGCTACAACCTCCAGAAATTTAAATTTCAATACTCATCTACTAACCACTGGACTCTAGCTCTCTCCCCACCCCTGTATAACTTTCCCTTTCTCTCCACCTATGTATCTGTCATCGCACCTGCTTTCTCAGCTTTCTATTGTTCCTTTCTAACTAGTTTGTACTCCTCACTCTTTTCTAATTAATCTTTTTATATTTATGCAATCCCCCTGCACATCAGTGGCATTTCCGCCTTGCTCGGGGTGAAATGATTAAAAAAAAAAAAGTTAATAACAGAAAACCTTGGATAATTTCGATCATCAATTAGTCAACAAGAAATACCGTTTACCGAAAATCTGCTCTTTTTTTACAAAATAAAAATGCAATAGACATTTGATTAGAAAAGGTTTTAATAGCTTTCATAAATTAAATATATTTAGGAAACGTGTCTTGAGAAAAAATTTAGATGAATGATGAATTTTTTTTCCAAGAATTGTCTTTTTATAACTTTAATTAGAAAAATGATTGTTTTAAATTTTTTAAATTCTGTATTAATTTCTGCCTTTTTAGATGATATGCGAAAATTATGTTCACTAGTCACAGATGGAAAATCTTAATGCAAATCATCAAATACCGATATTCAAAGAAAAAAGTTTCAATATTTTTGTAAACGTATCAATTTTTCTAAGTACGATCGACTATACACACGACATGAAAAAATAACAGCGATAACTAGAGTGAACTTAGTCAACATTTCTACAATTCAATAAAACATTACTTTATCGAGAATGTTTTCCCTATTTTTTTTTTGTTTTTTTTGAGTACTTAAAGATTAGGTAAAAAAGGCGCTTACCTCATTTTCTTAAATTGTTTTATAAGTAGTCTCCACAGAAGACGTTTGAATTGAGTAAATTTACTTTTTAGTATTAAAAATATTTTTAATTTTGGTCATTCGTCCTTTGCACCATCTCTCTCTCTCATATATATATATATATATATATATATATATATATATGAAATCAGATTAAGTTTTAAAACTAATTTTCTTCAGTTCCAAAATATTTTATTCAAACATTCTCTTTTTTTTTTTTTTTCTTTATAAAGAGAATTGTTGTTTACAGAACTGTCAATATGACAAGTTTTAGGAATTAAAAAAAAATCAATTTAAATTTTATTTTGAAGTACAGCAAAGTATATTGCTTATTGGAAATAAAATTTAATTTGTTAGCTTGCTATTTAAACTAAAATAAAAGCTTCATTTTTAAAACGCATTTTAACCCTTCGGTTTTTGCTTTTTATTTTATTTTTATCTACTTTATAGGCTTACTTACGAAAACATTTGTTCAGAAAATGTTAGAATTACCAATAGTTCTTCTTAATTATAAGAAACTCACTTATTTTCCGATTATGTTGTGCATGAACGATCGTATTTGCACATAACAATTCATTTTAAAATATTGGTGAATCAGTGTCTCGCCTCTTTAAATTTTCTATACTAACCGGATGTTGACCGCTCGACGAACCAAAGCAGAATGCGCAAATGGTTTCTGCTCATATACTCAACTCATACAGCTATAGTGGGTATCTTATCTATTCTTTTTCCGTTAGTAGAGGGATTCCGTTCTAGTGAACAGTAATTGTATATTGTTGCAAGTTAACGGAATTTGGCCTTGTGGTAGATAGCCCACTAAAAGTCATTAAATGATTATAAAATCAAGAAAGGCAATTTGAGTAGAAAATAACATATATACACCTAGCAATTAATGTTTTACAATTAAAGCAATAGGAGGTTAAAATGTTAATAACAAATAATAAAAATTTACTGGTTTTGTATATATGTAATTAAATTGTACATTTATTTACTCATACTCAATATATTCTTCAATTTGTTTGAGACATAGTAGGAATTAACATCCACAACAATATCAGGTTACTTGTGGAATAGGAAATTAAAAATTAAAATCAACTTCACTTTTACAAAAATTCACAACGACGTATGAAATCCTAGTTTTGCTGCATAGATAAAGGAACTCGTGCTTACAGAAAGTCGAAACCAGATTTCGAGTAGATGTTAAATTTATTTTCTGACCAATAGAAGCGATTTGCAAGACTAAAAAGACTTAGCGATCCTGTGCGAAAAATCTAGTGGACTATAAATGACTTCGATCAGCGTCAGTCAGTCACATAGAGGCAGGAGAGACAAGCTAAAATGTCACAAGGCAGGAACTTTAAGTCGACGCGGACATAAGGTCGCGTCACACATCGTCCTCTTTCTCTTTCTTTCTCATGTGCTGATTCCTCTTTTTCTTCATCCAAAGACACTTCTACCGAACATTCATTCATTCATACATACTCGTATACTCTTTCCAAGAAGTTACTACTAGGAACATTTTTTAACTCTTGATACCCTTGGAAGTCATTACTTGTTTTTCATTGAACATTAACTACTACCAATTCTTATTTTATTTTGATTTCTATTTTAATATGCAAATGCATAACATGCATATTCTTATTCTATTCCACACTAATACATACATTCCACTAATCCAACATGATGAAAACCTGATAATAATTCTGCATAAAATTTCAAATTTGTAGGGAGTTTGGTTAAGTATGACAAAGGGCCGAATTAATAACCATTAACCATCTCCCTATAGTTTCATACTCATTTCCAATTCCGCAACAACAGTAGGGTTTGTTATTTTAGTAAATATCTATTTAATGTAGTAATATCATTTTGTCGTTCCAAATTAATACAGAATTTTAAGATATTACTTGGCTGCTACAAATTAATACAGATTTTAAGATTTAAAAACTTATAAATTATTCCAATAAAATTTTTTAAAGAAATAGGAAACAGTTCTTGTACAAATTCATTATTCATAGAATTTTATTTTTCTTTAGACAATACTGTCCATAATATATTTTATTCGTAAAAGCACTTAAAAAGCTTTTCTCATTAAAATGACTTAGTTTTATAGCCTTTCTTTTAGTTTACGATTCAGGGCAGATTTTCTCTGACTGTATGCTGAGTGGCTAAAGAAAAATGTTATCTAAATTCGAAGATAACTTGGCCTTATAACCTTGTTATAACTAATACCAATATAAAGTGATACACGAAAGAACTTTCCAGAATTTCATAATTTATTGGGAAGTTAAAAAAAAAAAAGAAACACTTAAAATTCATTCGTTTATGAATAAGTCCTGAAAGTTTAAATAACTTAGACAATTAACTGATTTTTGCAAGGATTTCCAAATCAAGTTTTTCACCGTGAAAAGATGCTTAAATTTCATGTGACTCGTTGAGGCAAAACAAATACTTTTTAACCAATATTCTCAAATATCTAGAAATTAAAACAAAAACACTTTGATCTTTCCTCTTAATAACCGAAATACTTTGACAATACAATTTTTATATTTGGGGCAGGTTTTTCATAAAGTATTTTTTAAAGCTAAATTTTGAAGTTACCTCCCAATGGCTTATTATCCGAGACGGTATAACTGTAGTGTTATTCAAGACTTAAGTAAAAATGCTTTCAGTCAGTTAAGTGCCATACGTGATACACGCTTGGGCGATCATGTCTCGAAAGAGACATGACTGACTGGGCTGAAGATTATTCCGCAGTAGGTTGCCATTGCTTTCTGCGGTAGACTGGTTGCCGGCCAAGGCTATAGAACCCAATCTGCCCTGTTATTTAACCCATAACTGGAAGGAAGAGACGGATTAATACTTTTCCCAAGGGTATTTGCGCGTAAGTGAATACAATGGATTCAATTGGAATTCGAACTCGGCTCCCCGGTTTCTCGTTCCGAGATGCCGAAAAGCAACACAAAACTACAATCAGCAAATATAATCATCCCGAATTCTGTAACATATGGTGCTCTGTTTTAAGAGCACCATATTTATTGTAGCCATAGCAGCAGTGATGCTTCCGGGACAAGACGGCCTGCTTTCCAATTCCTCAGTCCGAGCCGACACCTATTACTCTACCGTTCCTGCAAAAACCGCTAATATTAAAATCGAAAATAAAAATCGTTTCTTTTTACGTTTTATTTGCGACCACCATAACAAGCAGATTAATAGGTATGAAGATAATTTTTAACCAGTTGGTGTTTGAGTAATTCTAAAAAGAATTACTTTCGTTAGAAACAAAAAAAATACTGCTGAATTGTTATGCAATATCACTCTTTTCTGGCAGTAAATGCTGGACAATTTCGTTACACATAAAAAGAAAACCGGCAACGAAAATGTGGTTCTGCCGAAAGATGCTGATAATTCCTTGGATAGAGCCCGTAAGCAACGACGAAATATTAAGAAAAATTGAAACACAGGACATTTATACTCTGGATCAGAAAGAGACAGTTCAAATTTCTTTATCATTTAACGAGGAAGGTAGGCTTGGAGAATTTCACACTTACAGGGCATATAGAGAGATAGATGGCAGCGGGTTACCTGCCTGATGAGCTTATTTGAATGGATGTCAGAACGGTGACATCAAGAGCTTTAGTTGCAAGGGAAAGGTTTAATCCCCCCCCACACACACACACATAGTTAATTACTCCTACCCTACCCTCATTTTTCACCTTTCAATCAACACTATTTCCGCATAAAATCGTACTAAATCTACCGCATTAAACATTTTCATTGGTTAGCACCAACCAATGAAATATCTTCCCGCTAAAAGGAGCCCACTGTCAGGTATAAAAATTCTGACCACAGCTTAATGCGATATTTCAAACAGGCATTTCACAAGAGACACGATATCGCGTCACTCTTCAGAGATTTTACATCTAGAGAATACTGTGGACAATTTTTTTTTCTACAACCTTTCATCTGCTCAACCACGAATCCAGTGGGTATTTCAGTTAAGTGCATTTGTCATTCAAGTTCTATTACGTATTAACTATTGCAGTAATTATTGTATTTAACTCGGTAGTAATCTCAATTTCATATTGTGGCAGAAGTAAAAAAACAAAACAAATTCTCCAACAGATACACAAGGAGACAAAATACGCAAGCCGAAATTTCTACTTTCCTAATTCTTCTCTCTCCCTCACCTTCCCACCCACAAGAAAAATAAATCTGAAAAGTTAGTATTCAAGGACTGAATACGTATTACTATTACTAGTTAAATATTAGAACTGAAATTTGTTTAATCATTTCATCCCCAGCAAGGCAGTTTTACTGCCACTGTTGGACATAGCGGGGAAAGTGATGAGAAAAAGGGGTAGGTTATAGGGGTTGTCAGAGTAATAGAAGGATGAAAATACTAGTGTGATGGGGGGTGGAGTAGATGGAGAAAAGAGCATGAAAGAAAGCATGCGAGTCAGCGAGATAGGAAATTACTGTTGACTTAACATTTAAATTCTTGGAGATTGTAGCTGTCGGGGAAGCAAATATACGGAAGGGAATTCCACAGGTGGGAAGTGTTGGGACATTCATTGGATCGGAAGCCGTGAACGTCTCTGTAGAAGAGGCACAAGAAAACCACATCACGCCGGTGAGATAGCGACTGCAGCCGAGCTGCCAAGTCGTTGTTGATAACATTACAGATTCTCCGTTGGATATTTGACAAGAACCCTGAGGTGAATAACAGGGGCACCCGACCAGATGTGGCAGTATTATTCAATACACGGGATCCAAACTTGTTAGTACTTCGTTATATTTGCCATTAGTAGTGTATTTGCTGCGAATATCATGGATCGAGCATGTGAGCAATGATGAGGTTTTGGAAAGGATGGATACAAAAAGGAAATTAATACTGAGCATCAGGAAGAGACAGCTGAAGTTCCTGGGACACGCAATGAGGAAGGAGGGCTTGGAGAATCTGATAGTAACAGGCCAGATAGAGGGGAAAAAAGACAGGAGAAAGCAACGGATAACATATTTGAAGGGCCTAATCAGGTGGATGACGGAACGAGGATTGCATGGTGTAACAGAAGGCGTGCTCAGAGCCACCAGGGATAGGGAAACGTGGAAAGCCATGATCGCCTACGTCCTGAAGGGACAGGGCACATAGAAGAATATATATGCTGTTTATAAGAAATTATAATGTGGGTATAAAATGGGGGATCAATTTTATATTTCAATCAATATATAAATTGACCCCTCATTTTGTGGTCATGTTAGTTTCTATACATTTATTTTCTAGATTCATGAGCTTGAGCTAGTGGATGACGGAACGAACGTTGCATGGTATAACAAGAGAACGCGTGCGAAGAGCCACCAGGAATATGGAAATGTGGAAAGCCATGATCGCCTACATCCTGAAGGGACAGGGCACATAGAAGAAGGCTGAGAATGCTCTTTTGACTGTGCGAGCACTGAGGAAGTTTTTTAAAAAAAACCGAATTGGACACTTTAGGAATCAGAAAGGTACATAAACTTCTAGAATATGTAATGAGGAAAGAAGACTAGAAGAAGTTGATACTCACAGCATATTAAAGACAAAATATACAAATGGAAAAAGCTAGAAACTGATATCACAAGTTTGTTTGTGGATAATGCTTTTGTTTTTCTCATAAATCATGACAGATAATAAAGAAATAAGAGCTATAATTAATTACTTCCGGAAGGGATATGGTATTAAATTATATAAATATATAAAACGAGCTACGCAGAAATGCCTGTTTTCGTAGATAATACAGTACAGTGAGCGGAATTGCGCGGCTTCATGACTGATAGGAAAAGAAGTAGAAACGGAAGTCAATTATGAGGCACTACAACAATAAATTTCATTACTAAGTTAAAGACGCGTACGTAAATTCCTTCAGTGAAATATATGTAACATTGACAGTATTTTTTGTGGGCGAGGGCCTTCTTGTTTATAATTTAAGTAACTTTTCTGCTTCTATTTTTGCTATATAACGATTCATAAACATTGCGTCTCCCTTTCATACTGCTTGAAAATGTTTTATTTCCTATATTCCTAAATATTCGTTGGCGATACTCATAAAGTTGCTTTCATAGTGCTTAAAACTCGGCATACTGACAGCTTTATCGGTGGAATATTTTTAAAGCATAGGACAGTCGAAATAAATAACTACTAAACATATTGTTTATTAACGAACTTTACCTTTTCTACTGTGTGTAGAATGTAGAGAAAAAGTAATGTTAATAGAATAAGGAACCAGGTTTTTCTATTGAAAACTTTTGACCCCATGCCAAAGTAAGGATCAGAATATGAATATTAGTCGGTTTTATGCGTTCTGTCCAAGTTCTAAAAGGTACCTGGTGATGAGAATCTGAACGAGATATATATGTATAGTCATCCGCGGACAGATCTTTCGCTGTATCGCAGCTCATCACTACGGTTATTCATCCGATTGCTTCTAGCCAGAATTGAAACCCGACCGAATTGACGTCAGTAGACGATTCTACCACTGAGCTATGGGCGCTCGGTAGAAGGCAGACTTTTAGCGTGTTATATATAAAGTACGCCAGTAGCTGAGAGTGTTCAAATACATTACTGAATGAACGTTGCATAGATGCTAGAGTAGCTACTGTTTTTTCAAAGTCTACCGTTCTTCCATAGTGCTCAATCAGGGTGTGAGAACGTAAATAGTATTTGTGTATGATGACTGCAAACTCGTTTTCGTGCCTTGCCATTACTTGAAGAGGAGCTCATTGATAAGCGGTTTTTATATGGCGTTTTTAGACCAGCTAAAGGCTCGAGTTCTCTCGTACGTATTATACAGATGTGAACACTGCTGAAAACAGTTCTATAGTGAAGTAGTTAAGTGCCATACGTGATACACGCGTTGGGCGATCATGTCTCGAAAGAGACATGACTAAGTGAGCAGAAGATTATCCCGCAATAGGTTGTCATTGCTTTCTGCGGTAGACTGGTTGCCGGCCAAGCTTATAGAACCCAATCTCTCCTATTATTTGACTCATAGCTAGAGGAGGAAGAGATGTATTATATTAAGTAGCAGTTAGTGGGGAATCATTTTATTACTTCATAACAATATAAAACTGATCCCCCACTTTATGCCCAGTAGAAGCCTTAATCATGTTTCCAACTATTATAATCAGTTAGGTGCCATACGTGATACACGCTTTGGGCGATCATGTCTCGAAAGATACATGACTGACTGGGCAGAATTTTATCCCGCTGTAGGTTGCCATTGCTTTCTGCGGTAGACTGGTTGCCAGCCCAGTTTATAGAACCCAATCTGTCTTATTTAACCCATGGAGGGAAGAGACTATAAATACCTTTCCCAAGGGTATTTGTGTGTAAGTGAAATCAGGGAATTCAACTGGAATTTGAACTCGGCACCCCGATTTGTCGTTCCGAGTCGATATCCATTGCACCACAAACAGTAGGCGTGTATTTTAACATGTTTCAACCCTGTTGCAATTTACACACCTGGCTACATTCACTACATATTGTAATATCAGATAGATCGTAATTAACGACCAGTTGACAGTTAAAGCCGACATGATTTCCCATTACGTCTATCACTTTATCTATATGGCCTTTTTTACCTTCTCTGTAGCTTTTGATGATTAATACGGTTTGTCTCAAATCTTTTCATTCCTTCATGAACATCGCTCCTCCAATTTTGTTTTATTAAGTGTTATATTCTCCCAGGTTATATCATCAACACTATATTTATTCAGAGTTTTTTTTTACTGTCTTTGTCTCATTTTTAGTTTATGAGCTGTGTTTTCCTCTGTGTTGCTTCGGAAGCTTCTCATCATTCATTCCAACTAGATGCCTACACCATCTTAATCGATGCTGATATACGATTGATTCTATGCTTTCAATGTTACTGGCCCGCATTTGCCAGTCAACAATAAGAATACTTCCTGAGCATTTCTGATGGAAGTGCTCAAGAAAAATGGTTTTCTTTATGTAGCCCACGTTTGACAAGTGTAGAGAAGAACAGACAAAACTCATTTCTTGTAGATTTATTTTTATCAAGTGTTAATACCACAAGGATTTCAAAGCCGTGTCTTTAGTTTTCCAAAAGCAGCACTCGCTTTAATTATTCGCAAGTAAACATCAAGGGTTTAATTCATGCTGAGTGCTGCCTAGATTTTTTTTTTTTTAATCATAACACCCCAAGCAAGGCAGTAACGCCACTGATGTGCAGGGGGCTACATAAGAGAAGATTAGAAAAGAGAAAACCGGAAACCTCATCCTAAACAGGAAACAAGGGATGAGCCTCTTCACCTGTTCAATAGATGAGGGTGGAGTGTGAACCGGGCGATAATTTAGTCTATCTACTCCAATTAAAGATACACACACTGCTTAACAACTTCCATTTTCTGTCCATAAACATAGATCTTAAGTTTTTTGATAGAGCTTACCGGGTTCAGGTTGATGCATACAGCAAATTGCGAGCAATGTTCGTAAAGACTTTTGTGTTTGCACTTAAACGCTTGATGTTAAATAACTTTCCAGACGTTCTATAACGAATGGATATTCCTGCAGCAGCATCGTTTAACCACAATCGAAGTTTTGCCCTAACCAGTGGTAAGCCCAGCACTCAGCGCCACACCACAGATATCTTTCATGTTCGGTTTCCTTATTAAAACGTCATCTACCATATTCCACCGCTTTAAGCCAGGATACATTCAGGTATTTTTTCAGTTGTCGTCTTGCCGAAATACGATATTACTAATTAGGCCGTCTTTCTGTGACTGTTTGTCAATCCCAGTGTTGGGCATGACTTTTTTCAAAGAAATTCATTAAGAGCAGCATATCGGCTTCGGTATGGGTAACAAAATTTCAGTCGGCAGCATACAGCAAATTGCGAGCAATGTTCGTAAAGACTTTTGTGTTTGCACTTAAACGCTTGATGTTAAATAACTTTCCAGACGTTCTATAACGAATGGATATTCCTGCAGCAGCATCGTTATTAAAGACATTCTTAAAAAACATAGCAAAGTACAAAGAACACAATTTTGGTGCCAATGTATCTTTTTAACATCACTTTTGACTGTAATTAGTTCAGTTTTCCTCTAACATTCACCATTGTATTCATATAATGATGAAAGAAATTCAGTATGGATACAAGTTTATAAGGACAGCCTAGTTTGTTTTTTTTTGTTTTTTGTTTTTTTCAGAATTCGCTAAAAACTCTCTTTGAACGGCATCAAATGCTTTCGTAAGAATTAACAAATGTCTGATTCAAGCCTAAATTCTACAGTATTTACATTATTCGTGCTATTGCCTTCATCTTTGTTGACATTTGTATGACATTTCGGCCGTTTAACTTGTGGTTTAACCACAATCGAAGTTTTGCCCTAACCAGTGGTAAGCCCAGCACTCAGCGCCACACCACAGATATCTTTCATGTTCGGTTTCCTTATTAAAACGTCATCTACCATATTCCACCGCTTTAAGCCAGGATACATTCAGGTATTTTTTCAGTTGTCGTCTTGCCGAAATACAATATTACTAATTTGGGAAACCATTTCAAAACAAAATTGCAGCATTCGCAAAACATTGCCATTGCATTTTTCTACTCCACGCCCACCTATCAAGAACCAGGTTTCAGTCTCTACCCACCCTAGCATTAAAGTCACCAAGAATAACCTTGTCTGTTAGGGGTGATTTTTTTTTTTTTTTTTTTTTTTTTTTCTAATCATATCATATAATCCTATAAAAGGCAACTTTGTCTCCTTCACTAGAATCAAGAGACATACACGCTCATAAAAGTAACAAAACGGCCTTTGATTAAAGTAAGCCTCATCGTCATGATCCGATCACTCACTACACATGGCAGTTCTTCCAGACTTAGAATGAGGAACGTCTTCGTAGTTAATGTCACACCAAATTCTCCTCTGCAACAACTATCTCCTTTACCACTCCAGAAGAAGGTGTAGCCACCCGATAACTCAGACTGATACGCACAGACAAGTTTCATTGGCCTACATATATTATTATAGGTATTTATAATAAAAACATGTTTCACCGCTACACAAGAACAGTCGTGCTTTGTTACTAGTAATAGTACCTCATCATGTAATTTACGGTTTGTAAGAGTGGGTGAACGACATATATCATTCACTTATTATTGCAAACTGTAAACACAACAGCTCTTGTGTAGCATCGAAATTTTTTTATTATAAATACTAATACAAATATTAGTATATGTATTGTTCTACTATGTATCGAGCACTTTTTAAAAAAGTAAATGCTACGAAGTATGGGTTGTTATTCCATTACTTATATATATATATATATATATATATATATTCAGGCGAGAAGAACTTCCTGACCCTATGCAGTGAATCGACCTCCCTAGCTATGGATTCAATATCGTCATTCCATTCGAGTTCGGCTGATATTTAGGCCGAGGAGGCATAATGTTTTACTTTCACGGAGATTAGTCTGATCCATGCTGATGGGACAGGCGTAGGAGCGATTGTTTCCGGTTATTAAAGAATAGCAGCTTCGTTTAGGAAGCATTAAAATTTACGATCCGTTTTTTACCCCAGTCCACCACAGACTGGAGGCCCTTTTCAAGATCACCACCGTTTGGCTTGTCAGCCTCGGCAGATTTCTTATCGAGACAGGAGTAAATGGGGTGTCGTCAGCGTTGATGCTTACTTTGGATCTATTACACCAGGGAGATCGTTAATGAAGATTAGAAAAAAGCGGAGGACCTAGAATAGAACCTTGAGGGACACCTGCGTTTTTTTGATAGTATGTAGAAGCATGCCCGTTCAGTACTACCTTCATTATGCGGTTTGATAGGAGTGATTGGATCAAACCAAGTAAGCACCATGTTGTAGCCCTGTAGTTTGCGTAAAATATCGGCGTGCCAGACCCTATCAAATTCGGTGATGTTCATTAACAAATCAGCAGTTGACCTTGCAAAGCGGAAGCCATACTGCCTGTCCAAGAATAGTTTATGGGCGGTTAGATTTTGAACTATTTCAGCGTTGATGATAGCCTCGACCAATTTGCCGAAAATTTGTAAGAGGCTGATAGGGTGAAACTTAGATGGTTTCGAGTGTTCTACTGAGTTCCTAAATACAGGAATCACAGAAGCACATTTCTTAAAGACAATGACCGGGATTCCGTCGCTTCTGCTCGCTTTAGGGAGGAGTCAAGTTTTGAAATTATCATAGACCAGAGAGGGGCTTTATGTAAATATCCCTCAATTGAGCCTCAGTTCTAAGACGGAAGTCTGGCATAGATACTCTAGACGAGTCAAATGTAGAGTTAGCGGAAAATTTACGAGCACAGCACTCGCCCTTGTCTGCAGTAGCTGTGAGAATCTGAAATGTATTGATTAAAAGAGGGGTGAGATACCAGAATCAAGCAAGTACAAAAATTTAAATACCTAGGAAGTGTCCTAACTGAAGATGGAAAGTGCGACACGGAGATCCGAAGGTGAATTGGCATGGCAAAGGACGCGTTCCAGAAGATGAGCGAAATACTAACACACAGGAAAATCTCACTGGAAACAAAGAAGAGTGCTGGACTGCTACGTGATGTCAGTTCTTCAATACGGCAGTGAATGCTGGACAATATCATCAAAAATGAGGACAAAACTGGAAGCAGTGGAAATGTGGTTCTACAGAAGGATGCTGCGGATATCATGGACTGAGCATGCAAGCAACGATGAGGTGTTGGAAAGAATGGCAACAAAGAGGAAATTGATACTGAGCATCAGGAAGAGACAACTTAAGTTCCTGGGACACGCAATGAGGAAGGAGAGCCTGGAGAACCTGATACTGACTGGCCAGATAGAAGGAAAGAGAGACAGAGGAAGACAGCGGATAACATATTTGCAGGGCCTGATCAGGTGATTGACGGAACGGGGGTTGACAGGAGTAACGAGAACAAACATACTAGGAGGCACAAGGGATAGGGTGACGTGGAGAATCATGATCGCCTACGTCCTGAAAGGACAGGGCACATAAAAGAAAGATTTTCTGTTGTTCAGCGCACATTTGCCCACACAGAGCCACTTTACTTTCCTTGTATTTATCATCGATTTTTTTTTTTTTTTTTTTTTTTTTTTTTTTTTTTTGCTGAATCCATTTTGGGATTGAAAAATATCACCAGTAGAAGTGTAAACATGTTATATACTGAAGTTAAGCCCATTATATACATTTTGTTTCATCACTGAATATCAGGATTTCTAAGCCGTAACCCCTGTTTCTTTTTTTTTTAAATAGTAACAGAAAACGGAATCAAAACCTAAACACAATAATTCATTATCACTTCCGATTGCCATCAGAATTTGTTTGTTTTACACAATTTGATAAACATCATAATCTACCTGCTTAATGCTATGTGATAGAATGCGTAACAGACTAAGGAAATATAAAGCCGACACATGTATTCGCTTATCAGGTGTCGTATTGAAGATTTCTGGCCAGCAAAAGTATTTTTAACTTGGCCTGAAACACTAGAAAAGGGGGAAACGAAACAAAAACTTCTAAAAAAAAAGTATAGCTGTTGCATTGAAATAATTGAAATAAGGAGAGATAAAGTATTGCTAGTTTGCCTTCAGTTAATTGTAATGTTTCAACCCCGAAACTATGCCTGGTCTCAAAATATCTGAAATCGTTGCTGAAAGCACTATCACTGTTTTTAAGTGTGAACATACAATACACATGTACAAAATGAGTGACTTGGTTAAAATAATGTGATATTCTAAGCAACATGGAGTAACAAAGAAATAGGTCTCGTATTTGAAAACATAGAATTACTAAATTATATACAAGGTTATCACATACTTTTACAAACTATGGGGCGGGTTCTTCACAGCATATGTCCAATAATTATTCGTTTGTTAGTTAAGTTTAAAGGAAATTTACAGTATATGGCGTTGTTTGGCCATGGAGACTGTTGTCATTCGTGTACATTTGTGGGTAGACAGTCTTTTAATGTTTAATGTGTGTAGTAGATGTTCCAACAAGCAAAAGGTTAAATATTCATATCGTAGGAGTAGACAGACATGATTATTACATAGAGCCGCGCAAATGATGGACGCGAGGTTGAATGGCTGTATGAGATGGGATTTCCAGACCGAAGGCAGCCGAGTTCGTGTTTGCGCGTGCCCGGCTCGTGTTTGCACCGTTTTTAGGTGTTTTGTTGTCGGAGGCAGTATAGGGCAAAATATAGTTCATTTTATTTAAATTTTATTCAAATAATATTGTCATTTTATTAACTTAGACAATATTCCAGTTACTTGGTAAAATTAAGAAGAAACAATCTCTTGTACTTTTGAAATCATGACGGTCAACTTCGGATGAATATATCACCTGAAAAATGTTCTAAAAATGCCAAACTGTCCGCTTAGAAGCCTACTAATCATCAAGTTTTCAATCTTTTTCTCAAACTTCATTGACTTTACTGTTTTTCCCTCAATAGCGTTTTATCAAATTAAATTTTCCTAGTAAAAGTGGGAAAATCAAAATTAGCAGTTTAAGTATTTTTTTTTAATTTTTTGGAATCCACCTGGCATGTTTTATTAATAAAGCGGATACTGACCGCACGTAATGATTTTAAAATTTGTGCAAACTAAACGCCAAATGAATCGGACGGCTAATTTTAAGAATAAGCCTCGCTGATTGGTTAATTAATCGTAGGCACGCGAAATTTCAAGAAATGTACGTGATCCACCTCTGCCAGTATTTAAAGAAACCCAGCGAGAATTTGAGTTTAGCCAGAAAGCAGACGCCCGTGCAAGCCGCCATGTTATAATCGTAATCACCCACCTCGTTCGCCATGCGGTGCGAACCTGAATCCTTAAGTGAGAAATTAACTTTCCCACTCTATTCCATTCATTTAGTTCAGTTTTAACTCTAACATACATCCATTTCAATTGACATTCATTAAATAATACCAAAGGAAAGTTTAAGATTTAACTTTTGCATCATTCGAACTGTTCCTAAAACAAACCACGCCACGTGGCACCTTTTCATAGGTTTATTGTGAAAGGCATTCACACTTGATTTTCATAAACATACAATTTTGCAACTTTTAATATGCTTACATTACAAACTTGTTTATATTATTTTTGTTACATTTTATAAGGCAACAAACGATATTTTTGTTTCGTCAATGTACAAAATTAAATGTTTGTGGATTGGATTCAAAACTAGCTAGTGACATAGCAATTATTTGATCATATACTTAACCGCCATAGCACTAAAATTTTCACCTCAAGCAAGGTGGGAGTGCTACTAGTACGCAGGGGATTACAAAGTAAACGTGAGAGAAGATTGAAGTTCGCGTAAGGGAGTACTACAGACGGGAAGGGAGGGCGGTTATATTTAAGTATTTCAATGGTAAACGGTTAAAACTTGTATGCTAAGTTAAAACTCGTCGTCATAACACCTGAGAGGAAAAAGCTCGTTCGAGCAGTTGCCATTAAAATATTTGTAGAAAAGATAGATAAGCTACGTCCCGTCGGTAAGCAAGTGACTGAAATAGATGCCAAGTCAGGATCGATTACATAGCAGATTCTTCTTTGGATTCGATCAAGAACCTCAAGATGAATAGCAGAACATGACAAGATATGAAAACGGTATCCAATGCACGGATTAACGATAAGTTTTAAAAATTTACAAGAGACTTTGATAAAAATTGATCTATGTTGGTTAAAGGAGAGCAGTTTTGTTTTGAAGGCATTAAAATTTACAAGCCATTTCTTGCCCCGGTTAACCACTGATTAGAGGTTCATTTCAAGAGCAGCAGCCAGGTTTAATTTGTCAGCCACGGCCGATTTCTTAAACAGACAGAAGTAAATTCATAATATTATAAATATTATTTTTATTGGTTACACATATTTGAATTGTTATCCACGTTTTTATTTTCTTAAACTGAAATTAATATGCCAAGTCGAGATTACATTGTAAAGCCTTCATTGGATTTTCTCAGGAAGCTCGAGATGAATAGCAGGATCACCAAACCAGGTATGGCAACAATGTTCAATGCACGGACGAATAGTAGAGATAAATACTGAGGAGAAAACCTTTCTGGCATGAAAGCAGTGATCCAACATTCCTTGCAGATTGATGATTGATTGGTTGGTTGTTTTGTTTCATGACATATCAACCTCGCCGAGTCATTTATTGCCAACAAAATTTTTTAAAATTTATTTATTGCTGGTAATACCTTTTTCTTTCAGCAATTTATTGTTGTTTTTATATAAGTGTTTGTGTCTAGTAATACTTCTTTCTTTTAGAGTATCAAGATTCATTGGGATTTGTCTTTAAGGGCAGGGTCCCCAAGTCGCTACCCTGTTATTTAACCCATAACTGGAGGGAAGGGACGGATTAATACCTTTCCCAAGGATACCAGTGCTTAAGTGAATGCAGGGTAATAATTCAAACTCGGCGCAGCGATTTCTCTTTCCGAGCCGATATCCACTACACCACAACGCACATCCGTCACTAAAACGCTTACAGCACCTGGTATTCCCAAGCAGTCACCCATCTAAGTACTGACCAGGCTCAACGTTGCTTAACTTCGGTGATCAAGCTAGAACCGGTGTATTCAACGTGATATGGCCGTAAGCCTGCAGTAGGTGAAGCTATTGATTCGATGTAGCCGTTTCACTTCAAATTGGTTGGCAAAAAAAAAAACGTGAAGAGAAGAAGGCGCAGTGTGTTGCTCTCCAGGAGACTAGGATCAGCCATGCCGATGGCAGGCAGGAAATTTTCTCTATGGTGGTTAAAAGGAGAACAGTTTTGTTTTGGAGGCAGTGAAATTTACAAGCCATTTCCTGTCCCAGGAGAGTGAAGTATTAGTGGTAGTTGGTTGTCAAATGCAACGTACGGAAAGGGAACTGGTGCAAACTGTAGGGACACCCATTCATGTGCAACATCTCATTGCAAGAACCCTGATAATATTCGACTGTTGATAAAGAAAAGCCCCTCTAGTCTCGACGCAAGAGTTTGGGCTCTTAAACAAATGTTGGGGAGCAACAACCAGAGAACTGCCGACCAGGTACCCTCAATATGATGAGACGTTGCCACCATCCACACATCACAAAAACCTCGTGATAACACAGCTACTAAGACTTGAGAAGAAAAGAACCGGAAACCTATTCCTAAACAGGGAACAAGATTTTACTTAAAGCAGAATATCTATTACAAATTCAACATTGAATTAAAACTAGAAGAGCCATACCTCTGAAAAAAATTTACCCTCCCCCCCAAATACCAGTCGGTTTTACCATAACATAGGTTAATTTCTTCGAATTTTTTCATCAGATTATATTTGAACAATTGAATCAGCTACCAATATAACTATTTGCCTCATGCAAAGATTAGCTGACATTTTTTTTTTTTTTTTTTTTTTTTTTTTCGGATATTAAGCAGGGAGGTAGGTTGACACAGGTCAGCACCAAGAAGCAAACATGAATGACCAGTCAGTACAGCAGCAGAATAAAAATAAAAAAATAGACAAAATATTAAAAAAATAGGGGGTTTCAAATGAAAAAGTTTTAACAAAATTTAGCCCCAAATACTGCGGAAAACATGAATTAAAAACATAAAAACAAAAATAAGATTACAAAGTAGGCATTTTTCGGAGGAAAGAAAGAAAATAACTTGAAAGATCAGTTCAGGAAAGAATTAAAACTGGCAGTCAGACTTCGTAAAAAAAAATCTTTAAAAAAATCCATTCGGTTTCACCACCAGTTAAGATAATTTCTTTAAATTTTTATATTTAGAAAACCAGATTATCTGTAATCAATGTAAATGTTATTGACATAACGGCAATTACATACATGATGTAAATATATTAATAATGATTTTTTATTCGTGGAAAGCATTGAAAATCAAGGAATGTGTGATTATCATTGGTCAAGTATTTATAGTGGGTTATCCATTTTTTTCCAGTTTATAGTGGAGAGTCCGTCCTAGTGAAGGGTAGTTGTGTATTGTTGAAGATTGACGGAATTTGGCCTTGTTGTAGATAGCCCACTATAAGTCATAAAGAAAAATTATAAACCAAGAAAAGCAAATTGAGTTGAAAAGTAACATTTTATATATACACATAGCAATTAAGGTTTTTTCCAATTAAAGTAATACTTGAAGTATAGGTCCAACGGACGTTAAAATGTTCATGGCAATAAAATGCTGAAAAGAGAATTAATGCTTCGGAATGTTGGAGCGTTGTAAGTAAGGAATGCCTTTGATGTATTCGCTCCTTAGGTCAGTAAGTAGTTTTGAGACAGTGAAAGATAAGAGGAGAGGGAAGGGAGGCTAGGATAGTAAGCCACTTGACTTGGGTCAAGGGGGCTACTAATTACAGTCGTCTCTCTTGGGTCTGTCTTTCTGTCTGGCGATGCTTTCTGTATCGGCTTTTTATTTGGACTTTTTGGATCGCAGGTGATCATTTGGGAATTCATATCCGTATTTGATTCTTGGTTTCCCATTGGCCGATAAATCAAATTCGCGTAGGCTCGCGAACAAGAAAGTTAAAACTTAATTGATTTTTAGTTTTCAACCGGAACATCTGCGCGAACCCGGATGCGCACCGACCACTTTTGGTCATTTGCTTTTTGGTTGTGAGGGTGCAAACCTCCGGTTCATCGCTTTTGCTCGGTCGGTATCACCATATATTAAGGCATTACTAACAGAAAACGAAGTGTGTGATAGCTGTATATGAGAGAGATATACCAGATGCTTCATGATTGGGTGTGCGGCTGATATCATAGATAACGCGCGAAATGTGAAACCGGAGAGCTGAGTTTAAATTCCAGTTAAGTTCGTTACATTCACTTAAGCACAAGTAGTACTCTCAGAAAAGGTATGAACCCATCTCTTCTACTGTCCTTGCGCCCAGTTGTGAGTAAATACCAAGACAGACTGAGCCATATAACCTTGGATGGCAAATAGTCTCGAAGGAAGAAAACTCTGACTTCAAACCAGCTTGAAGAGGGGTGGTCAAAAATAAAAGCGGATTGGCTCCTGTAAGAAGCCAATGTCCAATATGCAGTTGGATGGAAAACTTCTATTCAAAAAGCTTGCGATCGTTGCATCATCTGATATAATTTTTCTTATGCAGTACATGATGCTTTGGTGGAGAGAATGTGTATTGCAGAGTACAGACAATTGACTACTTTAACTGAACACACATCCATCGTTCTTGACTGGAGGAACTACCCATGTACGAAAAATGAAAAAATCAAACTTAAAAGCTCTAATATATTCCGCAGTGATCACAGTGAAACAAAAATGAAACTATTTATATAATATACTTAATTTAATTCAGCTGAAGCTATAGGGGGATGGTTTCTGTTTATTTAATTCGGCCTTGTGTCTGACATAACCGAACTTCCCGCAGTTTACAAGTTTTATCCAGAGTTATCATCAGAAGGTTGGTTGTCGGCAGATTGGAATGTGTGGAATAGTGTAAGAGTAAAAAATATACCTTTTTTGTATGTCAGAATAGAAATTTATTCAAAGAAAAAAGAATTCGTAAAAAAAATAATGTTCAATGAGAAAGTTGGGGGTATCAAGCGTTCGTACAAATGTTCGTAGTAGTAATTTGTTGAGTGTACGTATGTATGTATTAGCGTTTGTTCGAAAGGAATGTCTTTGGATGGAGAAGTAGAAGGAAAGAGAAAGAGGACGAATGTCCGAGGTGACTTGAAGCTTCTCTCGTTACATTTTAGCGGTGTCTCTCGCTGCTCTCATCTAAGTCTGACTGACGCTGATGAAGTCCTTTTATTGTAATCTAGATTTTTCGCACTAGATCGTTAAGTTTCTTTTGGTCTTGCAAGTCGCTCCCATTGGTCAGAAAATTAGTTTACCACCTACTTGCCAAATCCGGTTTCGACTTTTTCTTTAATCATATGGTCGACTCTTTTTGAGAATTTTTGTAAAAGTGAGACTTTATTTTAATTCATAATTTCATATCCCACACAACCAACTTAATATTTCGTAATAACTCTCCCTCATCAACTACTGTTTTTGACAAAAAAGTAAATACATATTTCGGATTCATAAAACACTCCATGTTGGAAACAAGCTGTATCGCAGATGTAAAAACACATTCCTGGCCTGTAATTGCCATTGCCACATGAAACATGCGTGAGAGAACTGACAACTGCGGGTATATATTGTAAAAGGCTTTATTCCCTTTACAGTATTTGTGCAGTTGTGAAAACTGCAATTAAGACAAACAAATAACATGAGAACATGGAGCAAGAATGTACACAAGGATAGATAATTACAAAATTCGAAAAAATAAGGAAAATAAACAATGAAATTTACATAATTGTAATAAAACAGGGAATTTATAAAAAGGGTTTAAATCAACAGGAATCGTTTGCGTCGCCAAAGCAATACATTTACAAATTAAGAGTCTAAAGGACAATAAACATTAGAAGAATTAAATTCTATTATTAACTATAAAATTTGTCTAGGGTTTGCTGGAAGTTGAATGGGCAAAATGTTAATTACCTTGTTGGCACCTCGTGTGGTCTGTGGCAATTGAGTTACTCCCTAACAGTACCGAAAACGATTGTGCTGCCACTGGAGATAACAAATTTACGTCTGACCTCTTAGAAGGCCTCAATCCAAAAGACTGTTAAGGGGGTTTCTATTTCTTACGCAGAGACAAAAATCTTATATTTTAGAGAAGGTTGCCGTAAAAACAGCTTATGTTTTTACTTACTTATTCTAACTTTACTGTTTTGTCTCATAATTCTCGTTTATTGAACAGGTTAAGAGGCTCATCCCTTGTTCCCTGTTTAGGATGAGGTTTCCGGCGTTCTCTTTTCCAATCTTCTCACTTTGGTTTCTTTTTTTTTTTTTTTTTTCAATTGGAGATAGATAGGTCTATCTATCGCCCGGTTCACACTCCACCCACGTCTATTGAACAGGTTAAGAGGCTCATCCCTTGTTCCCTGTTTAGGATGTGGTTTCCGGCGTTCTCTTTTCCAATCTCTTCACTATTACGTAGCCCCCTGCACATCAGTGGCGTTACCGCCTTACTTGGGGTGATACGATTAAAAAAAAGGACTTTATTATGGTTTTACGTTATCCTAAAATATAAGGAACTATATTTTCTGGCCACATTGTCCCAAGGGGTGACAAAGCCGCCGGTCAAGAATACAGGGCTCACTTCGGCGAGAAAACGAACCTGCTGATTTTTACATTGGGTTTGGTAGCAAATGGTGCCTGGCGGCAGCTACATGCCCACCTTCACAATACAGAAATGTACTTGTTGATAATACTAGTATACTATACCATGAAAATAAAACAAAACCTACTTCCCGCGTTTCTCTATATAAGAAACGAACAACCAACACTAAATAAAGTTAGTTATAAGTATGTAAATCTGTCTCTCTTAGATAAAAAAAAAAGTAAAAAACGCCTTAGCGTCAACAGTTTATTTTTAAATAATTATAACAGAGCCTATTCATGCGTATTTACAAATAAAACCAAAAGAAAATTACAGCTATGAGTTAGATTAATTTTTTGGCCATAGAAATTTACTCCTGGAAAGGATTTCGAATTAAATTGAAAGAAAAAATTTTTTGGAAAATAAACTGAAAAGAAAAAACTACGACGTCTTCCTTTTAAAGAATTAGTATCAACATTAAGAAGTCGATAAAATAATTCGGTAGAATCACAATAAAAACGTGTCAAGATTATTCAACCAAGCATGCTTGAATATATATATATATATATATATATATATATATATATATCAGATTAAATAAATTGCAAACATTATGTCTGCTTATTTTTAATGAAATCTGTTCATACTCACGGATAAACTTTCGTGTATTACAATTGAAAGATATCAGAAATTAGCAAGAACGTTGACAGGTGTTATCATTCATTTCTCAAGGTACCCAAGTACTTTCAATCTTTGAAAGTGTCAGGGGTGTTAGTTTTGGCAAGAAAAAATAAACTCAAAACTGTTAAAAATTACTTTACATTTTTCTGCTTCAAATATTGTTTGCAAATTTATTTAATCTGACATGTTTAAAAGAAAATTTGCCTGTCTCTCTCTCTCTCTCTCTCTCTATATATATATATATATATAGAAAGTATAGGATAGAGATGGATGAAATAAAATTCAGTATTCAAAAAACACTTCTTAAAGTGCTCAGTACGAAGTAGAGCGAATATTTACTTTATAACAAATGTTATATCACTACAAAAGTAGCTATTTTGTTTTGACTTTCTTGTGTTATCAAGTTATGGTGCTGATTTCGAGTTGACTAGTTTTTTAAAGGTTCAGAACTAGTCAACCCCCCAATCAGGGAGATATTGTTACGTAGAAACGAGTCGGGCTCGTCTGAGATCCGAACCCGAAACCTGATTGATGGGGTTTGGCTAGTTTTGAACCTTTTAAAACTCTGCAACCTGAAATCAACATCATCTCTTGATAAGACAAGTAGTGTCAAAAGAAAATGGCTACTTTTGTAGTGAGATATATATTTCTTCATTTAAATATTGCTTTCCTTACAAAAGAATGTTTAAGTAACCTTGTGCGGTATCACTCACACAGAAACTTGCATTAAGTTCATTTGCAAAAAACTCTTAAGATTCCATTGAATCATGTTTTTATTTGGACAATTTAAGAATCGCAGCTTAAGCGACCACTTACCAATTTACTTTACTAATCAAATTTCGTGCGCTTTTGAAAGAAAAAGGCTCCAACTAGATTCCTTGTTTTTTACAAAAGCTCTCGTTTGATTAGTCAATTCTCTCCAATAGAAATTTCAGCACGAGACAATTTTCCTGCGCAGTAAAGTTGAGCTAATTTGATACGTATATAAATTTTCAACTGCCACAGGAGTCCACGCCAGTCTAAGCTTCACCCATTCAAATGCACCAACTCACTCGTACTTGTAAACTGCCGAGCCGAAATAATTCACTCTTTGAACAAACACACACACACACACATGATATTTTTTCGCACATGGATTTCTTTTCAACAAACTTTAACATACAGAACATTCAATTATCAATTCCATTTAATTTCATCTGGAACATTCAATGAGAAAATAAAAACAAGCAATTCTCTTTTTTTTCAAACTTAGACGAAATACAGTTAAAGAGAGACAACTTTATACTGTGAACATTTTTATCTGGATTCAAACATCTTAGCTTTCTAACGAAAGTTTAATCTTTTCTTTCTTTTTTTTTTTTTTTTTTTTACATTGCTTAATCTCTTAAACAACCTAAGATACGCAGATGATACAGTGCTGATAGCAGACACAGAAAGGAAACTACACGACGACCTACAGAAGGTAGCAGAAGAAAGTAACAAGAAAGGACTAGAAATAAACTGCACGAAAACCAAATGCATGGTCATCAGTAAAAAGGGCAGCCCAAAATGCCAAATACAGGTCGGGGATACTAGAATCAAACAGGTACAAAAATTTAAATACCTGGGAAGTGTTATAACAGAAGACGGAAAGTGCGACACAGAGATCCGAAGGCGAATTGGCATGACTAAGGAAGCATTCCAGAAGTTGAGTAAAGTATTAAGAAACAGGACAATGTTGCTAGAAACTAGGAAGTGAGTACTGGATTGCTACGTCCTTCAATATGGCAATGGATGCTGGACAATACCATCAAAGATGAAGGAAAAACTTGAAGCAACTGAAATGTGGTTGCGAATCGAGCATGTGAGCAATGATGAGGTCTTGGAAATGATGGAAACAAAAAGGAAATTAATACTGAGCATCAGGAAGAGACAGCTGAAGTTCCTGGGACACGCAATGAGGAAGGAGGGCTTGGAGAATCTGATAGTAACAGGCCAGATAGAGGGGAAAAGAGACAGGGGAAAGCAGAGTATAACATATTCGAAGGGCCTAATCAGGTGGATGACGGAACGAGGATTGTATGGTGTAACAGGAGAAGGCGTGCCCAGAGCCACCAGGGATAGGGTAACGTGGAAAGCCATGATCGCCTACGTCCTCAATGGACAGGGCACATAGAAGAATCTCTTCTTATAACTGGTTTATTCTTAATCATAACCATTCTATATTTGTGTTAATACAATTTGTATTATTAAAATGTTTACTTTCGTCAATTATTCTCTCAAAACATAATCTGAAAGAATATATGTTGAACGTATCTCTGTCCATGTCTAATGCTGACCAGACGTTCCTCTACAGATTAATTTACGAAAACAGTGTAGGTTATTTACGGAAATACCAACATGTGACTCAACGTATTTATTTCTCGGGTGCCACACTTCGAATGATGTGTCTGCATTATTTTGATAACACTTAGACTAATGGCGAACGCTATTTGATCTTATTCTTCGCTGTGCCTCACAATTCGTTCATTTTGCTATACGAAACTGTTTTTGAAATTGCAATGTAATCTATGATTCCTGAAATGACAAGGAATCCTGGACAATTTCGTCAGAATTAAGTTAAAGGCTTGAGGCAAATATTAGGAGCTACAAAGAAACTGTTGCTGACGACTAAAATCTGAGCGAGCCATAGATAAAAAGAATTTTGCAAAACTTGACATTCACAAGCTATATCGAAAGTAAAAACAAAAATCGGTGACTTCTCCGAAAAATTTAAAGTAAATGGTTGGATGGAACCAAATTCACAAAAAACAAGTGTTTTTTTTGTTTTTGTTTTTTTCTGCTGGTGGTCTCTTAAGCGTTGATTTAATTTCGATCTTTGAGCTTAACTAGGTCAGGAATAAGGGTATGATAATGAGCCACGTCATAATGTTCAAACGAGCTCCATTTACAATAGTTTGTAAGTGTTCATTTGAGTAAAACTGTTTGGATTTTCAGACTATACAGATATATAGTTGTATATTTCTTATATAATCCTAAGATACTGAAATTGAACACATTGGGACCTTTTAAGTTTACTCCCTTCATGGCCGTCTCCTTTTATACGAATTTGCATGAAATGAACAAAACATAACATATGTTCGATTCCGTTTCTGCAAAATCTATCTTACAAAACAACTATTCCGTATAACTGCAGTCCCGTTTAAATCCATTACTAAAACGAGAATCAATCAATCAATCTTTTTAACTAATGCATTTCATTCGATATTTAGCTTCATTTTTAACAAACACCAATGCAAGTTCGAAAACGTAACTTACGATAGTCTTTCTACAATATTTCAGAGTAGGAATGGATACTGTAGTATTGATTTAGGTACTTGTTTTGCTTAAGTTTGTCACAAGGCCAAATTGTAAGATGAGGATAAATTTGATAGAGATCAAGTAAGGGAATACGTAGTTTTTATCCAACAGGTAGGAGCCACATGGATGGATGGATGGATGGAGAGGTACTGTTAGTTATGAAACTTTATGAAGAAATAAATACATTAACGTATTCGTAGAAATCAAAACACTTTTTTGCTTCTTGTTATTTTTGGAGAAAGCTTAACTTCATTGCAATAAAATAGGATTAGTGAGGGAAATTACATGTTGCTCATGATGTGACCGATTAACCTAGTGGTAGCCAGTAGCGCGAGCGGGTACGGTACTTTTGGATCTGTTGTATAAACCTGTATAAGATGTACTAAAATAAAAGCTGTTTTGATGTTAGATTACTAGTCACGGTTAGATATTCTTGGTTTCGAGTAATTTCACCCATGGCATCTGTATTTAAGCAATTGTCTCTGCTGAAAGTTTAACATTATCCAATGATGTATTCAAGGCTTTTTTATCATAATGTAATCGACTAAAGTTTTTTTTTTTTTAATCATGTCACCCCAAGCAAGGAATTCCACTGCCACTATAGCGCAGGGGGTTACACGAGGCGATAGACGAGTTAGGATGTACATAGAGGGAGAGTTGGAGAGAATGGGAGGGTTAGTGTGTTAGGAGGTGTCTATTGACCTTACATTTAAACTCCTGGAGGTTATAGCCGTCGGGGAAGTAAGCATGCGGAAGGGAATTCTACAGGCGGGAAGTGCGAGAAAAGAAGCTGTTGGAGTAGAAATTGCGGTTATATTTCATCGGTGGCTCTAAAATGTAGTTTCTATTTACTGTATTAGTATTTCGGATAAATGATTGGGCAGTGACTTTAAATATCTGATGCCGTAATGTTAGATGAAATTTTCGTGGTTGTTAAAGTGTGATGTTCTTCTTTGCTAATTATGATCCACTCGTAATAAACTTTGCAAGGTAACGTGATGTGGTTCTATAGAAGTATGTTGAAAATAACATAGACGGAATGCGTGAGCAAAGTAAGTTTTAAAGTGGGTACAAAAAGAGCAGGTACTTAGATAGTAGTTTCTCGGGCGCATAACAAGGGGGGGGGGTTCAATGGATCCCTACTGCTGAGTAGCGAGTTCGATATCCATTGGGTGAATCATTTGTAGTCTTTTACCGAAGCTATTCCTAGTAAACAACACAATTCAAATTCGCTGGTTGTATTCATTGACTCCACTATTGATCAATGCTTCTTTTTAAGCATAATACCAAATTTATTATGAATCTTTCATTAAACAATCGCCAGAAAGTTAGATTTTCTGTAATGAAAATTACAACTTATTTACATTTTCACAGTATTTACATTATTCGGACTATTGTACCTATCTTTGTTGCCATTTGTACGACGTTTCAGCCGTTGTACACTCGGGCCTTCTTCAGGTGCTAAGCATTTTGAACTGAACCTTTATTACAATCACTGGGGTATATCATTCTCAACCTTCGCGTGGTAGTGCCTCTTTCCTAAGGACACATGGCCCAGTGGATATAGATGTTGGTTAGTTCCTGTGACTTGACCCAAAGAGTTGTGAGTTCGATATCAGGCTACAGCAGTGGTGAACATGTAACTTGCAGGCCTACATGGAGATAACTCATGACTTCCAAAAGAATCGATAATGATACTCACAAAAATGGCATGAGTATATGTCCTCACTGTCACAATCTAAAATGATAGAAGTATAAATTAATCAGTTGAAAAATGATTATGGGTAAAATGTGCAAATAAAAACGATATTGCCTCGTAATTTTATCTTTTACCATCTCGTGGATAGCTCGCCAGAAATACATAATCGATTTTCTGGCGTTGCTTATCTGAGATCACGTGCTGGGATGAGGATATTGATGGATTGTTGCGTGGACACTTGACTTATTTCTATCTTGGTGTCGTCATGTGGGTGGGGAGCTTCGCTGTGTCTCTGGAAAGTTCACTTATTGGCTTTATAGGTGATATGATTAAAGGAATTCTCTCCAGATAAAACTGCTTTTAGTGTTTAAGTAATCGACCAGCGGAAGCGATATTTTAAC
The DNA here is from genome assembly GCA_037127315.1 of Ascarosepion bandense. Classification (NCBI taxonomy): domain Eukaryota; kingdom Metazoa; phylum Mollusca; class Cephalopoda; order Sepiida; family Sepiidae; genus Ascarosepion; species Ascarosepion bandense. Next base: position 28,667 of record JBBBDQ010030339.1, read on the forward strand.
TGCTACATTCGCCGCCTTCAGCATATCGCAGCAACAAACACTCATGACAGTCAAGAAATGCTGTGCGTGAAGAAAATTTGACTGGTCCTTGAAACATTTTAATAGGGCAGAATTGGGCAGCAAACAGTCTAAGAGAACGGCAACTCTGAATTCAAACTGTATTTAGCGTGTAGAATGCAGCCATCGACGCGATCATGTTGTTGAAGTTTTTTTTTTTTTAATGTATTTAATAATTTTCGTATTAAAAAACGGCTGTAGAATGAGCGTTTTTAGTTTGTTTTTTTTTTTTTAAATATCTTCCATCGATATGGCTAATTGTGTTTTTAGGGAAATGAATCTCTGCCCTTCTCAGATTAAAATTCTCTACTGACATTAATTGGAAAGGTTATATTGAATCCATTGCTAGGTCAGCTGCAAAAAGTTAATTCACTGGGTCGTAGCCTCTTTTTTTTCTTCTCTCAGTCGTCTTGCATATCTGAGTCAGTCGTCCATGCTTAGAATATCGCTGGCACGATGTCACTGCTATTTATCGAGAGTTTTTTGCTAAAGTCCAAAGAATCAGCAATATTATTGATCAAGGTATGGCATGTTGCCGTAAGGTTGTCTCACTATAATTTTTTTTCGACCGCTTCTTTTCTCTCACTTCCGGATTGTGGAACTCCCTTCTGTATACTTAATTGCCTGACAGCTACAATCTACAGGAATTTAAATGCAATGTCAGTTCCCATCTCTTATCCACTTGACTCCAGTCCTTTCCTCATCACCCCGTGCATCTTATTTTCCTTTCTCATTCTATCTTCGCAACTGTCATCACACCTGTATTTCCGTCCTTCTCTTGCCTTTCCTCAGACACTGGTTCGTCTTTCTCTTCGCTTTCCGCCTGCTGAAACTTTTATTCCTTTATGTAGCCCCCTGTGCACCAGTGGCTGTACCGCCTTGCTTGGGCTGAAACAATTAAAAAAAACAAAACTAAATACTTTAGTGGTAATTGTTCTGCTGCTCTTCGCAATGGTATCTAGACACTTTGAATTTAAGTGCAGTACTAGACTGACAATGAGATTTCATCAATTTACAGTTTAGTTGACCAGATGTAACTGTAAATTCTAGGCTAAGATTTTTCATTTGCGGTATTCCCTTAGGGCTCTTCCAGACTTCGCATTGGTAACACCCACATCACCCACATCACCCACTTCCCTTCTAAAAAGGACATTCTAACATGGCCTATGTGCAATGGACCTCATACCGTTAAGAACATTCTCTTCAACTGTAACAGTTTCAAACTCGGTCAAAACATTACCAGACAAGTAATTTGAAGGACCTTTTCAAAAATATGACTTTTTAATCGTATCACCCCGAGCAAGGCGGTAATGCCACTGATTTGCAAGGGGCTACATAAGAGTAAAAAGATAAATTAGAAGAGTGTGAAGAGAAAGACGAACCAGTTAGAAATGAGCAAGAGAAGGATGGGAATACAGGTGTGATGGCAGTTGCAAAGGTGGAGAGAAAGGAAAAGATAGATGGGGTGGTGAAAGAACTAGTCAAGTGGTTAATAGATGAGTATTGACATTGCATTTAAATTCCTGGAGGTTGTAGCCGTCAGGAAAGCAAGAATATGGAAGCGAGTTGCGCAGGCGGGAAGTGCGAGAAAAGAAGCTGAAGGAGTAGAATTGTCGTCTGCATTTGGTTGATCTAACTGTGAATGGGTGAGACTCAGTTGCCAATCTGGTTGCACGAGTAAACGCCTGTTGCAGAGACACCAGCAGACATTTTGAGTTTTCAGAAAAAAAATTTTTTTTTTCATAAAAGTTTGACTAAACTAACTTTTTTACTATAATATAAAAAAAAAATTAATCCCCACTTTTTTGGCATTAAATAACCTGAAATTCCTTTCGAGTCAATTTTAATATCGAAAAATTTAAATCTTGTCTCAATTGCTAACTACTGTCTTGATTCTTCTTTTTTTTTCTCTCGCTCATTAGTAATGTTTCTGTTTCTGACTTTCAAACGCAGTAACGTCTCGTGTCTTTGTGGCTTTACTTGTAGTGAAGTCGATTATAGAAGTAAATATCAGTTACTGAGAGTAGTACTTAGAAATACTAAATAGGGTTCTAAAGGAAAGCGAGAAGACTGGAATGAAAATGGGAATTACATACTGGAGATGGCAAACCAAACAGTCGCAGCTATTTCGATATCTCGAAAGCGTTTTAACAGAGGGCGGAAAGTGCAACACCAAAATCGTTGGCACATTGGGATCGGGAAAGATGCATTCTAAAAGCTAGGCAAAGTATTAACAGGAATTATAAGAAAGCAAAAACTGTTAGGAAATATCTGTCCCTCTATACGGTAGTGACTTTTGGGAAGTCTTCTCGCAAATGAAGAAATTGCAATGTCGTTATACAGAAGGATGAGAATATCATGAACAAAACGTGAGCAATGATGAACTTCGAAAAGACGACGGTAGCAAAAAGGAAACTTATCAGGAAGAAACAGTTGAAATTTCTAGTGCACATGAGGAAAGAGGGATTCGAAAACCTGACACTAACAGGGAAGAGTGAGGGCGAGAGACACAGAAAAGTAACGCATAATCTACTTGGCGATTGTGAGTGAATGTGTGGTAGAGCATGATTTAGGAAACTTGGCAATAAAAAAGATCTCTTAAAAGATACCAAAGAAAAAAAAATTGGAGAGCCATGATGGTTAATATCCTGAAGGGAAACGGCTTTTAGAAGCACCTAGAAAGTGAAATTAGCAAGTACACAAAATTAGGATCGTAAGACAAGGATACTTTTTCTCGCGGATTTTTTTTAACCTTTTCAGTGAGACTATTCTGAGAAAAATTGGTCGTAGTAGGATTTATTACTGACGAGAGCATTCTTAACGTAAGATATGCAGATGATATTGTATCGATAGCAAAAGCAGAAAAAGTGCAGGAGCTCCTAGACAAAGTTACGAAGTGGGAAGAATCATCAGTCTTAAGACAGAATGTATATAATCGTTAGCTTGCCAAGAGGAACAGCCCAAGATGTAAATTACGAATTGGAAAAGTAATAAAACTTAATTGGGAAGTAGCAAGCACATAAAACTTAATTGGGAAGTGTTTAACGAATGACGGGAATTGTGACACAAATTCTAAGATGCATTGAAATATAAGTTGCCTTCCAAAAGCTAAAAGTATGAAAAAACTGTAAAAAATTTCAATAGTATTATAGTGGGTTGCTTATCTATTCTTTTCCCGTTAGTAGTGGGAGTCCGTTCTAGTGAAGTGTAGTTGTATATTGTTGCAGGTTAACGGAATTTAGCCTTGTGGTAGATAGCCCACTATAAGTCGTAAAATGATTATAAAATCAAGAAAAGCAAATTGAGTTGAAAATAACATTTATATATACACATATCAATTAATGTCTTTACAAATAAAATAATACTTGAATATAAGTCCAACGGAGGTTAGAATGTTCATGGCAAATAATGAGCTGAAAGAGATAAAATGCTTAGGAATGTGGGGAACGGAGGTATGGTATGTGAGGCATGTCTTTGAAGTAGTCACTCCTGAGGTCAGTGAGTACTTTTGAGACAGTGGAGAAGGAAAGAGGCAAGCATAGTAGCCGCTCGACTTAAGTCGAAGGGGGACACTGGTTACTCTCGCCTGTCTGTCTGGGTGCTTTTTGTCTCGGCTTTTTATATCTGCTTTTTAGATCAAAAGCTCGTTTTGGGATTTCACACTTGTATTTGATTCTGGGCTTCCCATTGGCTGGTAAATAAAATTCGCGTAGGCTCGCGAAATGGAAATTTGATATTTGATTAATTTTTATTTTTCAACCGGAACATCTGCGCGAATACACCTGCGCAGAGACGAGTTTTGTTCATTTGCTTTCTGGTCAGTAAAGAGCAAACATCCGCTCCTTAGCTTTTGTATAAATGAATGCTGAAGTGCAATGTAATGTCTGACCTTCTAAATAGCAGTGAATGCTGGGCAATTTCCTCACAGATAAATGTGACTTGAAGTAACAGATGTGATTCTACAGAAGGATGTTGAGAATACTGTGGATAGAGCATGTAAACAGTAAGGAGGACTTGAAAAATGGTAACAAGCAGGACACTTGTTTTTGAATCAGGCTGTTAGAATTTCTGGTAAATATAAAGGCGGCTTATAGAATTTGATGTGTGGAAGTTCAAGAGGAACATAATTTTTGTAAATGGATGACAGAACAGGAACTGAGGGGTTAATAGAGATAATATCTAAGAACTTTAAAGGATAAGAAATAGTCATGATCGTTCACGTGCTGAAGGGACTCTGTGCATAACAAGAATTTAAATGAATCGCGTATAAGAATGGTTTCACTTCCGAGAAAGATAAGATTATTAAGCGAAACATAAAAAATGAAACGTCGATAAACAATCGTTATTTTCTGCACCATCTAATTGGAGATGGTACGGAAATGTTTTCGGTCCGACCCCCTTACCAGAATCTATTTTCTAATGTTTGATCATTGTCAATTTTGGACTATTCCTTTGTATTAACATAAAATGAATTTTAGCAGTTCACAGCGGAATTTGATATCTTACTAAAATGCCAAAACTTAACTGGTACCTAGTAAGAGCTTGAGGAGGAGCATTTAAGTATTTAATTTCGTTATTTTTTGTAATTTTTTTTTTTTTTTTTTTTTGAAATTTTTTAATTTTGGTATTTTCATTTTGTCGATGAGGTTTTCCCCATATTTGGTTATCACATATTTTCCTTTACAGAGTTTGAAATAAATATATATATTTTTTATAAGCGTTTCACCCCGAGCAAGGCATGTCACTGCCACTACTGCGCAGGGGGCTACGTAGAGTGGAGAAAGGCTGATTAAATGTCAGAGGGTGGGTGATAGGCGGGTAAGGATACCGAGAGTGAGGGTTGGGTAGATGAGTGTTCTGAGAATAGTTGGGAGTTAGTGTGATAGGAGGTGTCTATTGACCCTACATTTAAACACCTGGAGATTGTAACTGTCGGGAAAGCAGAGTTGTGGAAGGGAGTTCCACAGGCGGGAAGCGCGAGAAAAGAAGCTATTGGAGTAGAATTTACGGTTACATCTTATTTGTTTAACTGTAAAAGGGTGGGACCTAGTTGCTAATCTAGTATCTCGTGTAAATTCGTGCTTAGGCGGCACCAGTGATCTAAGCTCATCGGAGCAGAAGCCATGAAAGTATTTGTAGAAGAGGTACAGGGAAGCCACATCACGCCGGTGAGAGAGCGGCTGCAGCCGGTCTGCCAAGTCAGTATCAACCACGTTACAGAGCTTCCTTTGTATTTTGTCAAGAAGCCCAAGGAGAGCAGCAGGGGCACCCGACCAGATATGGCAGCAATATTCAATACACGGGCGGATGGTAGATTTGTATATGTGCAGAATAGATTCAGGTGGGAAAAATTTCCGGGTCCTGCACAGGGAGCCGACTTTCATAGCAGCAGATTTGGCAATGGATTCAATATAGTCATTCCATTTGAGGTCCGCCGAGAGTGTAAGGCCAAGGAGGCGTAGTATTTTACTCTCTGGGAGGCTAGCCTGTCCCATGCTAATGGGAGGTAGATGCGATTGTCTATGGTGGTTAGTTGATAACAGCTTTGTTTTAGAGGCATTGAAATTTACCAACCATTTCCTACCCCAGGCCACTACGGATTGGAGGTCCCTTTCAAGTACGGCAGCGAGGTTCACTTTGTCGTCCAGACCTGGTTTCTGATCGATGCGAGAGTAGATTGTTGTGTCGTCGGCATACATGCCAACTTGGGATCTAATGGTGTCGGGAAGATCATTAATGTAGATCAGAAAGAGCGTGGAACCTAGGATCGAACCTTGAGGGACGCCCGCGTTCTTCTGGTAGTTTTGGGAGGCATGCCCATTTAATACCACCTTCAATGTTCGGTTAGAGAGGAAAGACTGGATGAGGTCAAACAGATGTCAAGTTATCCCATAGCTCCGCAGTTTGCACAAGAGGCCAGCATACCAGACCCTGTCGAATGCTTTGGAGATATCCAAGGCAACGGTTCGGGCTTCATCATTTTTGTCGAGTGCCTGGTAATGGTCGTTAGCATATCAGCAGTAGACCTGGTGAAGCGAAACCCGTACTGTTTGTCAGAGAGAAGCCCGTTGGCCATAAGATGCTGAATCACCTCGGCGTTGATAATGGCTTCGAAAACTTTGCCAAAGATTGGAAGGAGACTAATAGGACGGTAATTGGCGGGGTCTTGAGGGTTCGCCAGAATTCTTAAATATAGGAACTACGCAGGAGGACTTCCAACAAGCAGGAAGCAGTTAGGCAGAGGTTATAGAGTTTAGAGAGGACAGAGGAGAGTTCTGGGGCACATTTCTTCAGTACTATGACTGGGATTCCGTCACCGCCGCTCGCTTTGTGTGGGTCAAGTTGTGCAATTATCTTGGCGACCAGTAATTTAATTTAGTTCGATATTTTATTACATGAAGCCGGAATATTCAACTATACTCTGAAGATACCATGTTTATGTAATTCGGGGCGTGCGACCTGAAACTATGTCTATACATGCAAAAGTAAATATCAGACAATCAAGTGCCATACGTGATACACGCTGCGATTACGAGTGGCTCAGTAGTCATAGCAGCATCGAATGAAAATGTCTGAATAGATCGATTTGAAAGTATAGTACACCTTTGTTGTTGATTTTATTTATCAGTGCCGTTTTGTCATTTAATAACTTTTTGATATCAGTGATGCATTTCACAGATGTTGGTTGGCCATTCTAATGTAGTTATTGTTGCAGCTAGTCAAAAAGTAATTAGTGCCAACTTTACAAAAATGCAGTAAAATATTTTAAAATTAACGAGAAGATTTCTGTGACGTATTCATCTGTGGTTAGAATGTGAATTGACATTTGTGGTGATTATTTTGTAGAATTATAGTTTGTTGAACCTGATTACAAATATGTAGTTGGCTACTTGGTTCTGGGTCAAGGCGTAGTATCAGACAGTCAAAAATTTATGTGCATGGTGGCACTAAACTTAATTTTAAACACAACCCAAATAGTAAGAACGACGAAGGTTTTAGAAGTTTTACTTGTATAGCGTGCTGAAATGAAAAGTAGGGTAGGGAAAAAGTTCATGAATAAACTGTCACGGTCTCTTTAGCATTGCCCATTCCAAAAGCTAAGCAGAGTATTAAGAGACGGGAAAATTTGTTGCAAAATAGGGGACTGGACTTTTAAGTAACATCTGTCCTACTATATGGCTGTGAATGCGGGACAATGCCATTAAAGATGGAGAGACTCAAACCAACAGAAATGTGGTTCTACAGAAGGATGCTGAGGATACTATGGACCGAAGATGTGAGCAACGACAGGATTTTGGAGAGAATGCAAACAAAAAGTAAAATTAGTATCAAGAAGTAGTATCTGAGGTTTCTGGGACACGTAATGAGGAAACAGGGCTTGGAGAATCTGATACTCACTTGATGAAAAAAGACAGGAAAGCAACACATGAAGTGGATAGGAGAGCAAGGTTTGGGAGAAAAATGTTAAGAGCTACAATGGATACGGGGAAGTAGAGCACTATGATTGCCTACGTCCTGAAGGGATATGGCACATAAAAGCAGTGTTGTTAATCGATGGGTTAAAATCTTGGTAATTCTTTTACTGATACACCCGTTTCCCTTACTGACCTAATGCAATTTTTCACATAATTTATGAAAATATGTGAAAAGAATCGCCTGAGGGACCTGTTTTGCCCTCGTAAGTAAAAGCATCTCACAATTTTGCTTGCAGTTTTCAAAGAAAAACGATCGAACTCTACCTACGGATGCTAACTAACGAACAGTTAAGTGCTCTACATCACTGACTGGGTAGACAATTTTCCCGCAGTATGTTGCCATTACTTTCTACGTTAGACTGGTTGCCAACCAAGGCTATAAAACCCAATGTGTCCTATTTAACTCATAGCTGGAAGGAAGAGCTTTTTGAGCATGTGAACGAATTGAACTGGAATTTGAACTTTGCTCTTCGATTTCTTGTTCCAAGTCGATATCCATGTACCACGACATACATCCGTTTCATAAATAGTAGTAGAATTTTTTAAAAAATATGCAAAGATTCCAGAATAGCATGGTCGAAGACTCGTGAATCTTGTTACGCAGCGGACGTTGGTAGAGAAACACAATCGTTCAATGCGGCTAAACAAATTGATCCGAGCAATCGACATCAAAGTGGAAATTAAGAAAATCCAGAAAAAAAAATGCGAATGCCATTACTGCAGAGAAAGAGCTGAAACTGTAAACCATATTGCTATTGAATGTAATAAATTAGCTAATAGAGCAGGGACAATCATAAACCGAGATCCGTGCAAATGATATCGGTTCGACCATTTCGTTAGACAGACTAATGACTGTCCAAAGATAGAAAAATGTTCTGTAACTTTGATATTGAGACGGGCCATTCAATCTCAGCCATAAGAAAATAAATTTCCCCTTAGTTCTGTTGAGCACTAACATTTTACGTTGCAAGATTATCAATTGTTATCAAGATAAATTTAGTGTGAGATGAAGAGGCATATGCCTTTAAATAAGTCTAAATGATTATATACAAACGATTACGAATTATTAACAACGTATTTCATTGCCTTCATACAGAATGAATACGAAGTAGGTGATTGATTTCGTTTTTGCTTTCCAACGCGTTGTATGTTATTTAAATCCGAAACGTATTTCGGATTGTAAGCAATTACTGAAAGTACCTGGTGTTTCTTAGCACTCCCTCATGTAAGTTCGGAGTAAACTCGACGTTGCTTAACTTCGATGATCGAAAGGGATCCGGTATTTTTAGCGTGAATGAAGGTAGATGTCGGAATGTCTTTTCCTTAGGTAGGTTTATGCAAACTTAATCTGAAAGATTGGCAGTGATTTACAAGACGTCCTGGTTGAACTAATAATTTGATCTGACAGTGTAACACATCAGTCAAAACCTGGTCCTAGTAAATAAGACTGCGACTTAGAGGCAAAATTCAGCTTTATTTATCAACATAGTCTCCTCCTAGAGTGATAAACAGATTCCAGTGCTTCTCTAATAATTCGATGCCGTTTTTGTAAAACGATTTCGGTTGTCTTTGGCCTTGAAATACGCCCCAGTTTCCGATAGCACTCCTTCATTAGAGCCAAATATCTTTTCCTAGAGCATCCTTCGGAAGTCTGCAAACGGCCAGTAGTCGTTGGGGGCCAGATCTTGAGAATAGGGTAGATGCGAAAGCAATTCGAAGTGCAGTTCATGTAGTTTTGTCATTGTCGCAATCGACTAGAGACACGGTGCGTTTTCTTCCTTCATTTGTGGCCGTTTTTGGCGATTTATTCCTTCAAACGCACCAATAATGCTATATAATATTCGCAATTGATGGTTCTTCTTTTCTCAAAGTAATCGATGAACAAAATACTTTGCGCATCTCAAAATACAGAAGCCAACATTTTGCCTGCTGATGTTTGCGTCTTTGGTCGCTTTGGATGGCTTTCACCTGTTGTTGTCTACTTAGCTGACTGCCAATTTGACTCCGGAATGAAATGGTGGATCTATGCTTCATCCATTTGAGCAAATGCGGCACTCGCTTTGAACACAGTTTTCTCATTGACAAATGTTCATGCAAAATAGGGAATAGACTGCCTTCTGATATGCTCAACTCCTCTATCTCAAGTAACTTCAATTTAGGATCGACCAAAATGACTTTGTGGATTTTTGTGTTTGCCGGGACAACTGCCGATTTTGGGCGACCTTAGCGTTCAACATCATTTGTGTCTGTACGACCGCGTTTAATGTTAGCATACCACTTCTTAACCGTTGTTTCCGACGGAGCAGAGACTGAATAACACTTATTAACCCACTGCTTTGCTTTAACAGTATTTTTCCTTTGGAAAACAATGCTTTATTAACACACGAAATTCAGATTTTGCCATTGCTTTGAAAATTTGCAACAGTAGCTTCACTTAAATAACTAATTTGTAAACTAATCCGATTGGGCCCAAATTGTCACGTGCCCTTTGAAGGTTAGTACTTCATAAAAATTATATGGGTTTTCTTATTAGTGGCGCCATCTATATGTTGGTTCCGGGATTTGTGTGATGTGTTGTAGTCAGCTAAGCTGGGGGCATCTGTAATGTTTACATTCTTTGTCTTATTCAGTGCAACATGAGTTTTGCAAGTGTCCAAAAGGGTCTGTCAAATGAGGGAACGAGACAAGTTTCATCTCTAAAGCATCCTGTGACTAAAATACTATTGCGACCTTTTCTCAAATATTGCTTTTGGCAACGTCATCTAGCAATCGTTATCAGAACTTGTTGGAGAGATAAGCAGGGCAATATTGGACTTCTCTTGGTTTCTTGCTATTAAAGATGATAAAACCTTTATGTGAAACTCATCTTAATAGGTTTCTTTTTATTCTAGTGGATTCTCGTATTTATTAATCAAGAAATACACTTTCACTCAAAGGAGTTTCAACTTAGCTTTAATTAAATTATAGTTTAGGATATTCGAATAAGATAATCAATTAAGCTACAAAAGCATTTTTATAAATTTTTTTATAGGAAAAATAAGTTGATTAAGAGCTACAAAGGACAGGAAGTTGTGGAATGTCGTGGCCATCTACGTCCTGGGGAATTCTATGTGCCATATCCTTTCAGGACGTAGGCGATCATATCTTTCCACATCTCTCTGTTCCTGGTGGCTCTTAGCACGCTTTCTCTTGTTGCACCATGCAACCCTCGTTCCGTCATCCACCTGATCAAGTCCTTAAAATTCCCTGTCTCTTTCTCCCTCTATCTGGCCTGTGAGTATCAGGTTCTCCAATCCCTTCTTCCTCATTGCATGTCCCAGGAACTTCAGTTGTCTCTTCCTAATGCTCAGTATTAATTTCCTTTTTTGTTTCTATCCTTTGCAAAACCTCATCATTGCTCACATGCTCGATCCACGATATCCGCAGCATCCTTTTGTAGAACCACATTTCAGCTGCCTCAAGTTTTTCTTTCATCTTCGAAGACATTGTCCAGTATTCACTGCCATATTGAAGAACCGACATCACATAGCAATCCAGTACTCTTCTCTTTGTTTCTAGCGAAATTGTCCTGTTTCTTAATACTTTTCCTTCGCCGTGCCAATTCGCCTTCGGATCTCTGTGTCGCACTTTCCATCTTCTGTTAGAACACTTCCCAGTTATTTAAATTTTTGTACTTGCTTGATTTTAGTGTCCCTCGCCTGTATTTGGCTTTTCTGGCTGCCCTTTTTGCTAACGACCATGCATTCGGTTATCTTGCAGTTTATTTGTAGTCCTTTCTTGTCACTCTTCAGCTACCTTCTGTAGAAGGTCTTGTTTCTTTTCCGTGTCGCTATCAGCATTGTATAATCTGTGTACCTTATATTGTTTAAATTGTGGCCTCCGATGATGAATCCTGGCATAACTTTCAGGGTTCTCAGAATATTCTCGCTGTAGAAGTTGAATAGATCCGGTGAGAAGACACATCCTTGTCTTACGCCCTTTTCAATCTTTGTATATCTACTGAATTTGTTACCTATCCGTATGCAGGCGGTTTGCTGCCAGTAGAGATTCTTGATAACTCTCAGGTCTTTCCCAAATATATCGAGGCTGTCAAGTATCTCCATCAATTCTTTGTGGCGTATTTTGTCAAATGCCTTTACATAATCAATAAAACTTCATTTGTATTGCCCTTTCAGAGAGCATCTTAATAAAAAATATAGCGTTCCTTGTTACAGTGTCTTTGACGAAACTGCGCTGTTCTTGCCCTCTCTCTGGCCTGATTCTTTCTCGCTGTATTCATCAGGATTCAGACGAACATTTTTTTTTATATGGCTCATTAAACTGATGATTCTGTGAAATTCGCACTCGTTTGCACCTGGCTTCTTAGGCAATGCTATGATGATCGACTTGCTGAGGTCATCTGGTATTACACCACTATTATAAATTTCATTTATTATTTCTGTAATTTTCTCTATATTAAATTCTTCCAGGGCTGTCAGCAGCTCTATGACTATACCATTTGGTTCAACTGCTTTGTTTCTATTCAGTTTGGCTATTGCCGATTCCACTTCAGACTTTAATATGTCCGGTCCGTCCACATCTTTGTGTATTATTCGTTGCTCTCTGTTGTCGTGGAAAAGATTTTTTTATATATTCTTCCCATCGTTGGAATATTTCCTCTTTCTCCAATATGATTGTTCCATCTTTGGATTTTATGCATCCTGTTGAAGAGCAGGTTTTTGTCCTGTCAGTTCTTTTATTTCTTTATGCATGTCTGCATTATTATGCCTGCTCACTCTCTCTACTTCTGCGCATTTGTCATTTAGCCTGTCTGCATTTTCTCCTCATTTCCGTGTGTAGTTCCCTGTACTCGATTCCATGTCTTATAATTTTCTGCCTCCTTTGCATCATGTCAAGAATCTCATCAGTCATCCACTCGTTTTTTCTTCTGTGCCTGATTTCCTTTGGAGCAATGTTATTTGCTGATGTCACTATTGCTTCCTTAAGTGAGTCCCATTTCGATTATCCTTTTCAAATTTTTTCTTCATATTTGATTTTCACGCTGTTAGTGTATTCTTTCTGTAGGTTGAGGTCATTCACAAGTGTGTTGTATTTCAGTTTTGGTACTGCACTAGGCTTCTTTAATCTCCGGAGTCTCACTTTTAGTTTGCAGATGACTGGGACGGGGTCTCTTCCACAGTCGGCGCCTGGATAGGCTTTGCTTTGAACCACTGCGTTTCAGAATATCCTGTTTATGGTTATGTAGTCTATCTGATTTTGTCGCCTCCTGGGCTTCTCCATGTCAATAGACGTCGTGAGTGTCCTTGAAACCAGGTGTTAAATATTACCTGGTCATTTGCTGTGCACCATTGGCCCATTTTTCTCTTCGTTCGTTGAGGATTTCTAATCAAAGGTGCCAGTTGTCATACTGTCTCTCTCCTTGCCTACTTTGGCATTCAAATCTCCCATGATGATTCTGATTTCTTGACTTTTACATTGAGCCTTGGTCTAGAGTGCTTTCCTCAGTGCTTTGTGTTGTAGGTGCATAGATAACTACGATTGCTATGTTGAACGGTCTTCCTACATAAAAATGTACACTATATTCGGACTCTAATACTCATCTCTGTTGTCATCAAGATTTCGGCCGTTATGCCCTCCGACCCTTATCACATATCGATCTGGATAAGGAACAGGGAATTCGGAAAGGAATTTTATTTAATTGTCCCCTCTCCTGTGCGATCTCCGGCTCTCCCTCATTCTCACCCTCTCTCTCACTCTCTCTCTCCGGCACTCTCTCTCTCTCTCTCTCTCTCTCTCCGGCACTCTCACTCTCTCTCTCCGGCACTCTCACTCTCTCTCTCCGGCACTCTCACTCTCTCTCTCGGCTCTCTCTCTCTCTCTCTCTCCGGCACTCTCTCTCTCTCTCTCTCCGGCACTCTCTCTCTCTCTCTCTCCGGCACTCTCTCTCTCTCTCTCCGGCACTCTCACTCTCTCTCTCTCCGGCTCTCGCTCTCTCTCTCTCTCTCTCCGGCTCTCTCTCTCTCTCTCTCTGTTCTCTCTCTCTCTGTCTCTCTCTCTCTCTCTCCGGTTCTCTCTCTCTCTGGTTCTCGCTTTTTCTCTCTCTCTCTGGTTCTCGTTTTTTCTCTCTCTGGTTCTCGTTTTTTCTCTCTCTGGTTCTCGTTTTTTCTCTCTCTCTGTCTCTCGTTTTTTCTCTCTCTCTCTGGTTCTCGTTTTTTTCTCTCTCGCTGGTTCTCACTTTTTTCTCTCTCGCTGGTTCTCGTTTTTTTCTCTCTCGCTGGTTCTCGTTTTTTCTCTCTCGCTGG
>JBBBDQ010030339.1:47500-145246 GCA_037127315.1 Ascarosepion bandense
TTCCACCGATAATATTTTTTAAACCAATCAGAAAAAAGTTCCCAGAAAGTCTCTTGAAAGACGAAAATGTGGGCGGTGTTGCTCTTATAGTGTTTGTAGTCTACAAAAACAGAAAATATGTAGATTTTATCATTTACCTACGAGATACAATATGTAAGAGATGTTGAGGAAGAGAGGCCATAAGTATCTGCAGTTTTTTTTTTAATTTTGATTTCATGTCTGGATTAATGTGAACTGAGTCGTTATTGATCGTTCTATCCGAAGAAAAGCACGTGGTGAAGAAGGTTGAGCCTCGTGTTGGAATCTGTGATAGATTTCAGCTGATTAAGATCTTTCTATTTCCAATTTCATAATCTTTTGAATAATAGGAAGTTTTCACCGGACATTACAGCATACTCCAAACAAATATATTTTCTATATGTCATATGCAATAAATATTGACTTTCTCTTACAACTTGTATTGGGTGGGCAAAAGTTTAAATGTCTTAACATTTAAATAGATACGCACACGCAGATAATGCGCACTAGCACCCAGCCTATTGAATCAAAACAGAACACAGTCCGAAATATTAATTAATCATATCACTCAATTCTTTAATGTTATTTAGTATTTTATTTTGTTTAGATACACTCAAGGCCGTGCTTAGGACCCGCGGGGTGGGCAAGATTCCTTGGCCCCGCGGATCTATTGTAATAAAAAAATTACAAAATAATTATAGGGATAAAATGGAAAAATTATACTTGTATGTTGAAATAGACATCTATCAACCCGTCTCTCTATCTCAGGAGTAGAATCGCCGACTGACGCCAATTCGGTCGGGTTTCAATCCTGGGTTAAAAAAGCAATCGGAGTCTAACTGTACTGATGAGCTGTGATACAGCGAAATATATATATATATCGCAGCTCATCAGTACAGTTAGACTCCGATTATATATATATATATATATATATATATATATAGATATATATTGACAGTAGCCTTCCGGCCCCGAAGAGGCCGCAAATGATTTGTAATTAAAAAAAAAAAAAAAAAAAAAAATACAGAGAAATAGATTATAGATATGTTTCAAAATGCACACAAGAATATAACGTGTGTATTCAATTTTTTTTTTTTTTTTAGGAAATAGCTAGAAGTTGTGAAAATGTTCGTAATGTATAGCTTCAAAACGCCAATTCCGCAATTTCTTCCGTTTTTTCGTGATCACTGAATATCTACGTTCCGAGAGTGTGTTATTTTGTTTAAAGTACCATTTATTGTGGGTTCAGTATGTTTGATGTTGCTAAGCACAGGACTGGATACACTGACGAAGTGGCCGTAATATAAGGAACGGAAACAACAAAGACATAAATATGTGTATTACTTGAAAAGTAATGCATAATAAGCAAGGAAATTTTTACCGAATAAAGATTAGGGTGGAATGCATAAATATTATTCAAAGTTACAAAAATTTAAATAGTTCTTTTTTTTTTTTTGGTTTTTTAATAAAGATTAAATGGAACAAAGGAAATAAGCTACTGGACAAAAATCATTAGGACTTTATGGCTAATTCTACACGCCAAACGCTCTCTTTTGAAGAAAAAACTCATTATTGCTAACTATCAAGAAAAAAAGTCAATTTCAGAAATTTCTGATATTGTTCATAGGTCTGAAAGTGTCTTTCATCGTGTAATTAGCAGGTATTTTTTTTTTTTAATCATATCACCCCGAGCAAGGCGGTAACGCCACTGATGTGCAGGGGGCTACATAGGAGTGAGAAGATTGGAAAAGAGAAAACCGGAAACCGCATCCTAAACAGGAAACAACGAATGAGCCTCTTCACCTGTTCAATAGACGTGGGTGGAGTGTGAACCGGGCGATAGTTTAGTCTATCTACTCCAATTTTTTTTTCCTTCAAGTTTTAACTTGGTTAAAGTCGAAAGAAGCCTTCGAAGCTAAACTAATTTACAGAACCTTCTCTAGCAAGTTTAAAAAGACGAAATAAATAACACTTTGGTCGTCCAGCTGAAAGGAAAAATTTACCGTAGTAGTTAGAGGCAAAATACAGCTTCGTATTTAACAATGGCGAAAAGAAAATTAACATTAAATACAAGAATGGCTGGCCACTTACATCACAGATAAACTTTGAACTGAAGTCAAGAAATTCCAGCAAACAGTGACACCCAAATATTTCAACTCATTTCAATAGTGGCGGCCAGTCGACTGAATTGTTCGTGTGACCGAGCACGAAAAGAGAGGGACTGAGAGAGAGCGAGAGAAAGAGAAAAAACCGATAAAGCGTTAGATGCAAAACCAAAAACCGGCAGACCTCCAAAAACATCGCAAAGGGAAGGCCGAAGAATTGTTGGAATATCTACAAAAACCGTTTTGTAAATGTAATGAAGCGACAGATAAGATCTCAAGGAAGACGGTTGCTCACTGGCTAAAAAATGCAGGATTGCATGCCCGTATTCCAGCTTCGAAGCCTCTCATTTCAAAGCGAAATTAAAGTATGGAGTATGCGAGAGAACATGTTGTTTGGACTGACGCACAATGGGATGCAGTTCATTTCAGTGACGAGTCTGTTTACTATGTTTGGTTCTGAGGGCAAAGCCTACGCACTTCTCAATGTGTCAAGAAAACCGTTAAGCTTGGTGGCGGCAGTGTGATGGTGTGGAGAACGGTTTCATCTGCAGGAGTTGGCCCTATCATCCGCGTACATGGCAATATCAATGCTGAGATTTACAAAAGGCTTGGTACCAAGATTGCACTATAATTTTTATGAATCTCCGATTTTCATGCAGGACAATGCACTTTGCCACAAGGCCCAGGTTATGGTTTTATTTAAAGAAAAAGGAATGGCCCTAATGAAGTGGCCAGCACAAAGCCCCGACCTGAATCCAATAGAAAATGTTTGGAAGATAGAGAAAGGGCCCAGAAAAGAAACCCGAAAAACCAGGATCACTTATGGGAGGGAATTACTGCTGATTTTTTTCAAGAAATTAGATCATGTGGTCGACGATGCAGAAAAGTCATTGGAAATAAGGGGATGTATACCAAATATTAAATTTTGTTGATATTTTGTTCACAATCAAGTATGAACAAGATCGTTCCTTAACTTTTGTCCAGTAGCTTTTTTCCTTTGTTCCATTTAACCTTCAAAAAAAAAAAACTAACGATGTAAATTTTTGTAACTTTGTATAATATTTATTCATTACACCCTAATCTTTATTCGGTAAAAATTTCATTGCTAATAATGCATTACTTTTTAAGTAATACACATTTATGTCTTCACTGTTTCCGTTTTTTATATTATGGCCGCTACTGTATGAGTGTGTGCGTATGTGTAAATTCTAAACAATAATACAATTAGAATAAAAAGAAAAAAAAAACAGTGTGGGCCTGTTAAATTATTTGTATTTACAAACATGTCCAGGAATTCAAAACAGTTTTGAAGTTGTCTTTATTTCAGTTAAAATATTTGGATTTCACAGAAAAAGTGTAATTTAGAAAGATATTGATCGTCAGTAAAGAGTCCCTGAGCGTTTTAAAGTCACCGACACGTGATCGTCATCGAAAATTCACTGACCGCACAAACTGTTCTTGTTGTAGCTGGTTTGTTTGAATTCGCCAACACGTTTATTTCGGCACTCGTTGGGTGTAGGATTAAAGAGAGGACAGGGTTATATAGCTTTTGTCTGGCTTGGACAAAGTTACGTCTCTGCTCTTTAAAGGTCAAGATCTGTAGGATTTTATAATTTTTCCCTCGAGAAAAATAGTCTTTTTTTCTTCTTTTTTTTTTTTTTTTTCTGATTGGTAATATTTTACATAAGTAATAGACGCCGATTTAAACAGCATGTGTGTATTGTATTGTGGGATCGTTTTGGAATTGAAGTGTAGGGAGCTGGTTAATGTTTCCTTTGTTCGGACTTGTCAGAACTTAACCAAATTCCCTACAGCTTGCAAGTTTTATGCAGAATAATATTCATTATCAGGTCTTTGGTTGTCGGCAGGTTGGATTATGTAGAATTAGTGCAGAAGAATGAAATAATAAAATATACATTTTTGTATGTTAAAATAGTAATTTATTAAGAGGAAAATAAGAATTCGTAGAAATTAATGTTGACTGAGAAAGTTAAGTTATCAAGAGTTCGTACAAAATGTTCGTAGCAGTAATTGTTGAGAGAGAAGGAGAAAGAGAACAAGGTGTGACCTGACCTTATCTCCGGGTTGATTGAAGTGGGCTACATTTTGAATGTCAGCAACCCGCCTCCTCTGACTGACCCGCAGTGACCGGTTCCAGACCTTCCTTAAATATTCAATCCAGTCACGTGGGGTGGCTCGAAAAATGACTTTTTCTTTAGCTGTAGAAAAACCGTTTCTCTGACGTGTTTCGAATTTTGCGATTTGATGACCAATCAGGATCCAGAGTTCGCTCCAGGTCCGTAAAAGGAATTTGATATTTATTTATTTTTGGTTTACCACCGGAACTTCTGCGTGGAGTCCAGATGCGCAAAGACCAGTTTTGATCATTTGCTTTCTGGACCTCTGAAGGTAAAACATCTGGTTTCTAGCTTACTCGGTATCACTACAGAATACTTATCTGTTAGTAGGTAAAAATAGTTGAGCGTGTTATGTCTATGGGTATGTAATTGTATTGAAATAGCGTTTCATTCCTATGGACTTGGGCGATCTTCTTCTTAATGAGACTCCTTGCCTGCAGAATTGAAACTATTCTCGATGGAATACATAAATATTGCATCATCTGAAAGTGGAATCGGTGACTTGTGTTCAAATCCGAGCGTAACCTGTGCTCACTTTCTTTAAATACATTTAAAATAGGTGTAGAAATTGTCATTCAATTTTATTTTAAAACCCGAATTTCCAAATTCCAAACATGGTTTTGCCTATTAAAAAAAAATCATTTGTTTACAAACATATAAATATTTTTTAAATCATTTCACCCCAAGCAAGGCAATTTTACTGCCACTAGCCCAGAGGAGGTCTCAGAGAGAGCAGTAGAAAAGGGGAATGTTATAGAGTGTGTCAGGAAGAGGGTAATAGGATGAGAATACTGGTGTGTAGAAGTGGATGAAAGAGCTTGAGAGAAAGGATGCGAGTCAGTGAGATAGATGACTATTGATTTAAATTTTGGAGATTGTAGCTGTCGGGGAAGCAAGTATACGGAAGGGAATTCTACAGGCGGGAAGTGCGAGAAAAAGAAGCTATTAGAATAGAAATTGCGGTGACATTTTATCGGTTTCACTGTTTAAGGGTGGGACCTAATTGCTAGTCTAGTATCTCGAGTAAATTCATACAGAGGGACACCAACGAGCTGAGTTCATTGGAGCAGAAGCCGTGAAGAAGTGTTTGTAGAGGAGGAGACACAGAGAAGCCACATAACACCGGTTAGAGAACGACTGCCAAGTCGGGATCGAACCCATTACAGATTCTCCGTTGGTCTATATGCTCCATGAATTCAAATCAGTCGCGAAGAAGTGAAAATAGTCTTCAGTTGAGTTAGCCTTTAGAGTAGTTGATCCGTAGAAAAAAAAAAACTCTTCCATATGCCTTGCCCCCTTCAGGACGTAGTCGATCATGGCCATCCACGTCTCCCTATCCCTGGTGGCTCTTAGCACGTTTTCTCCTGGTACACCGCTCAAGCCCTTAAATCCGATAAATGTATAGAAACTAGCATGGCCACAAAATGAGGATGAGTTCATATATTGATTACAATATAGATTTGATCTCCACTTTATATCCATATTATAATTTTCTTATAAACAGTTTGCATATATCTTTCATGTGCATTGTTCTTTCATGACGTAGGCGATCATGGCCTTCCGATCTCCCTATCCCTGGTGGCTCTTAGCACGCTTTCTCGCAGCCCGCGTTCTGTCATCCACCTGCTCGGAGCCCTTCCAAAGATGTTATTCGCTGTTTTCCTCTGTCTCTTTTTCCCTCATCCGGCCTGTTAGTATCAGATTCTCCAAACCCTCCTCCTCATTGCATGTGCCTGTCTGAATCAAATATTTATAGTGGGTCTACTGTTAATTTCTAACCAACAAACTCTTTGATTTAAAATGGTTTTCATATTGCAAAAAATCCCTTTTTATATATTTTTGAGGTTCACTCACGTCATCTGCGGACAAAGCTGAGTGCTTTGCCTGCAGATTCTCATCCAACTCCACATTTGACACATCTGGAGTACACCCATCCGACTTCCCTATTAGAACTGAGGCCAAACTGCACGACGTATATATTACCCCGACAGTAGTATCCCGAGTAATTTCAAAACTCGACCCCCATAAGGCGAGTGGAGACAGTGGATTCCCAGTGATAGTCCTTAGAGGAGGTGTGCTCTGAACTTTCCCCCCTGTCCTCTACTGCCTTTCTGCTTCCCTCACTTTCACTGCATGCTGGAAGTTCTCTTCGAGTCGTTCCTGTATTTAAGAATTGTGGTGAACCCTCGGACCCATCCCAACTATCGTCCTATTAGTCTTCTACCGATATTCGGGAAAGTATTCGAGGCCATCATCAACGCTGAAATAGTCCAACATCTTACTGCCCACAAACTCTTCTCTGATAGGCAATATGGCTTCCGCTTTGCCAGGTTCGCGGCCGACCTGCTAACAACCATGTGGGTATGCTCTGAGCCCTTGATGAGTCAGACGAGGCTTGCGCAGTTTGCTCTGGACATTTCCAAGGCTTTTGACAGGGTTTGGCACTCTGACCTCCTATCCAAGGTACGGGGGTTACGGTATTACCGGTCGCCTGCTTGACCTAATCCAATCCTTTTTAAATAACCGCAAAATGAAGGTCGTTTTGAATGGGCGTGCCTCTTCATCCTACAGCACGAATGCTGGTGTCCCACAGGGCTCTATCCATAAAATTGCTTTTCCTTATTTTCATCAACGACCTCCCAGATGAAATCAGTTCCCAAGTAGGCATATCTACGCAGACACCACAATATACTCCCGCACCAGTAAGAAACCCTGCTCTCGCTGCTGACCTTGAACGGGATCTACACTCTGTGGTGAATTGGAGCAAGAAGTGGCTTGTCAACTTCAATGCGTCTAAGACCAAGCTGTTGTCTGTCAACCATCACAGGCAACCTCTCCTGCCTCCCATAAGCATGGACCAAGCGATTCTCCCTGAGAGCAATACACTACGCCTCCTCGGCCTTACCCTCTCCTCAGACTTCAAATGGAACCACTATATTGATTCCATAGCTAAATCTATTGCTAAGAAGGTTAGGTCACTATGCCGATCCAGGATGTTTTTTTCCGCCTGAATCCTGCATATATACAAGTCAACCATCCGTCCGTGCATGCGTCCGTGCATGGCGTACTGCTGCCATTTATGGTCAGGCGCCCCTGCCGTTCTCCTCAATGTTCTTGACAGGCTCCAAAGGAGTCTTGTGGGGGATTTGGTATTTGCTGGGTTGTATGTTGATTATTTCCCCCACAAATACAACACTCAATTTTGCAATCGCGCAAAGTGAAGGAATAATTTACAACGGACATTCAACAACAAACAATTTATTACGTGACAAAATAAAATGGTATGTAGAAACCAACAAAATACATGATTCGAAAATTTCCTTTTTGAGAAATATAAACTTGGCAAGAAGTTAATTTTTGTCCAAAAACGTGTATTATGTTTGCATTAGCAAAGTCTGTAAATAAGCCTTTCCTACTTACATTCAGTTGGCGGCAGCGTGTCGCGTTGCTCAAAGAAAATTCGTCGGCTTTTCTTTTTAAGGTCCTTGGAGCGAGGTCACGAACTTTTGGCATGGAAGAAATGACATGGCCGGCAAAGTATACGGTGTCATGCGGACTTAATGGCCTGCTTGGTTACTGCTTGGTGGCTGACTGACCTTTCTTTCTAACTGTGTGTATTATATACATTAATAGGGGATCAACTAATCTTCCTAACATTAGGGTGTGAAAACATTTATGGACCAATCAGATTTATTATTTTACTATTTTGTTTTGGGGCCTAAATATTTTTGTGTTAATTTACTTCCAAGCCTATTTTTTCTAGAATGTTCTTATTCTAAGTTTTTAGCTGATTGGTTGAGAAATATAATTCCAAATTTACTGCTGTTTTGATCCAATTTTTCTAGAATGTTCTATTGTGGTTTTTCTGATGCTTATTTTTTAACAAAAAAAAAATATGTATCCCATAGTCTGTAATGTGATAGGTACTGGTCTGCGAGCAGACTGCAGCCACTTCCCAACGTCGAAATGTGGCCTCCCTTGTCTGTTCTATAAATACTGCTATGGTCGCTCGGACGAACTTAAGTCACTGGTGCCTCAACAGGTGTTTACTCATAACCAGACTGGCAACTGTCCCACCCATTCACAGTCAGGTTAGCCAAATGCAGACGACAATCTTCACCCCAGCTTCTTCTCTCGCACTTCCCGCCTGTGGAACTCGCTCCCATATTCTTGCTTTCCTCACGGTTACAACCTCCAGAAATTTTAAATGCAATGTCAATACTCATCTACTAACCACCGAACTCTAGCTCTCTCCCCCACCCCCGTATAACCTTCCTTTCTCTCCACCTATGTATTCGTCATCAACTGCATTATTTGAATTCGTTTTTAATTATCTGAGAAATTAAATTTTATTGGAAATGTCCGAATTCTTATAATAGGTTTTATTTAATTTCTATACTTACTCTCCTTCAATACAAAGTAGCCTCTCCCTTGTTCACACTTATTTCGTTTAAAAATTATTTTTCTGGCGAGTAGATTCATGCAGAAAGTTAAGATTCATCTATTGTGGAGCGAAGTCATGTTTTAGTATATTCATTATTTTAAATATAAGAATCTTCGAAAAATAAAATTATTTTACTAGTGCGTAGAGGGTTACACTAAGAGAACTAGGTAGAGGAGATAGAAAAAAAAAGGATAAAAATGAACAGGATTCTAGAAGATGGCAACTGACGTTACATTTAAAATTTTAAATCTTGGCGATTGTGAACATCAGAAGCAAGTAAATCAAGGAGTTCCACAGGCAGGAAATGTAAGAAAGGGAAACTGACTGAGTTTATGGCGGTTACATTTAACTATTTTAACTGTAAAAGAGTGGTCATAGTCAAAACTTCTTTGATATAAACAAATTTGAACCATCAGATGGGGAGGGAGATCAGATAGACACCGTCACGATATAAGAGAAATTTCAAAACGCTAGCCGGACGCTGTTGACATACTTTGTTGACATACTTCTCGCATAAGGTTTTCTCTTTTTTCTTCTTTCTTCATATATTTTCAACAATAGCAAAAGACAATGACAACAATAAGACACTCCAACTGACTCTTAAAATTAACGTCAATAAGTACAACTTTCTTCTTCACTTACTCGCCAGCCGCAAAAAGAAAGACAGTCACGAAGACCTATACTACTACAACAAACTCTATTTATTAACATTAAATTGTTCATGCATAACCATTGTTATTTTAAATAGTAAATACCAAATGGCTATTTAGTAAGTATTGCCTAGGCTTGCTACAGATCTTCGATGTTTTGAAGCAGTCACTTTTGATAAGCTTATGTTTTCTGTTAAATTCATTGATGTAAAAAGGTTACCAGGTAGGTAACATAGTATATTTTACTGAAATGTTTTTGCATCATATGGATGATGTATATGGAGCCCCACTTTAAGATAAAAAAGAACGACAATTTATACATTGGTGTTAGGACAAATTTACCCCTTGCGAATGCTTCTGATTAATGACTTTCCTGTGCACGTGCAGGAATACAAGAGTCTGCCGCGCCAACACATTTCGAGTTGACCACGTGTTGAATAATCCTTAGAATATAAGAAAGTTTCACATGCGAGAACCAGCACCGTTCCAGGCCAGGGCCACACGTTCACTCAATTCGCCATGTAGCGGACAAGAGAAAAATGGTCCATTTTATTCACCACGTGACACGAAGTAGAATCTTTAGTAGAGTCACGAAAGCGAAGAGCAGATGCCTTACAAGCTTTTGCATTTCACCCAACAAAACTGCTGAGCTTTTAAGTTGATATCCAATGATATTATTATTTATTTTTAAGTTGATATCCAATGATATTATTATTTATTTTAAGTTGATATCCAATGATATTATTATTTATTTTTGTTGATATCCAATGATATTATTATTTATTGTTATTGATATCCAATGATATTATTATTTATTGTTAAGTTGATATCCAATGATATTATTATTTATTGTTAAGTTGATATCCAATGATATTATTATTTATTGTTAAGTTGATATCCAATGATATTATTATTTATTGTTAAGTTGATATCCAATGATATTATTATTTATTGTTAAGTTGATATCCAATGATATTATTATTTATTGTTAAGTTGATATCCAATGATATTATTATTTATTGTTAAGTTGATATCCAATGATATTATTATTTATTGTTAAGTTGATATCCAATGATATTATTATTTATTGTTAAGTTGATATCCAATGTTATTATTATTTATTGTTAAGTTGATATCCAATGATATTATTATTTATTGTTAAGTTGATATCCAATGATATTATTATTTATTGTTAAGTTGATATCCAATGATATTATTATTTATTGTTAAGTTGAGGATTCAATGATATTATTATTTATTGTTAAGTTGATATCCAATGATATTATTATTTATTGTTAAGTTGATATCCAATATATTATTATTTATTGTTAAGTTGATATCCAATGATATTATTATTTATTGTTAAGTTGATATCCAATGATATTATTATTTATTACAAGTTGATATCCAATGATATTATTATTTATTGTTAAGTTGATATCCAATGATATTATTTATTGTTAAGTTGATATCCAATGATATTATTATTTATTGTTAAGTTGATATCCAATGATATTATTATTTATTGTTAAGTTGATATCCAATGATATTATTATTTATTGTTATTAAGTTGATATCCAATGATATTATTATTTATTGTTAAGTTGATATCCAATGATATTATTATTTATTGTTAAGTTGATATCCAATGATATTATTATTTATTGTTAAGTTGATATCCAATGATATTATTATTTATTGTTAAGTTGATATCCAATGATATTATTATTTAATAATATTATCCAACGGATATTATTATTTATTGTTAAGTTGGATATCCAATGATATTATTATTTATTGTTAAGTTGATATCCAATGATATTATTATTTATTGTTAAGTTGATATCCAATGATATTATTATTTATTGTTAAGTTGATATCCAATGATATTATTATTTATTGTTAAGTTGATATCCAATGATATTATTATTTATTGTTAAGTTGATATCCAATGATATTATTATTTATTGTTAAGTTGATATCCAATGATATTATTATTTATTGTTAAGTTGATATCCAATGATATTATTAAACTATTCTCAATGTACGAATGGATAACACTGTCAACAAAAGCAGTTAAGTATCTCAATGAACACAAATGCAACCAAATGTAAATAATTCCACATTAACTTTCTATTTTTGATTCTTTTCTGAATAACATGACCTTTTCAAAACTCATTTACATAATAAATGTGTTACTGTTTATAAGAGTTTTGAACAAGTTTTACCCATGTCCTTGTTACGCAAAATATTTGTGGAGTAAATTATCACAGCTGAAAATACCTCTTCTAACATCAAATTCAAATTTTTTAATAAGTGACTCCAATTCTGCAACATGTAACATTTACTGCTATTCTAAGGTATTGTTTAAATAATTCTAAATGATTAGGTGTTTTTTTTTTTTTTTTCAAATATTAATCAAAAATTTACAGAGGAATGTTTTCGGGAGAAAGAAGCGCATGACTTAGCGAATTAATCAAATTGATGTTAGAACAGGGATTTAATAGCAAAAAGATTCGAGCTTTACCAAGAGCTAAAAGAACAGGAAACTGTAGAGAGCCATCCTCCTGAAGAGACACGACACACAAAAGTATAGACTGATATAGTTTGTTACATTTAAGTAAATTCATGAAGGGCGAAAAATAATTTCGAAATATTAATAAACTTCGCCGCTTTGAACGCATACAAGGGAAATAACAGCTTTATAATGTAAGTTATCTCCCTTACATTAAAATGCTTACGTTTTATTAATCTACTTAAGAAATAATTTGATCATTAATCAGTGTTTAATATTTTTACAAATTCTGTTTAAATTGCATACTTATACAGATAAATTTTCATACTCCAGTTTATTAGGCATCAGACTGATTTTGTTGAAAATGTCCTGACAAAATTACAAAGTTTTCTGGGTGCTATTTGGTTGGTATGGAGAAAAATCAAGCTTTACAAATTTTTGATTAAAAATTTTTAATCATTAGTAAATTCTTTTTATTTTTTATTTTATTTTTTTTGGTTAAATATGATAGGAATTAATTTTATGAATTAGATAATGACATAAAAAGCTAATAATGGAAATATTCATAGTTCTTTTTGAAATTTTATTTTACTTTTTAAAGATGATTTTTATGAATAATATAAAAATTTTGTTCTGGTTGAGTCGATGATATTGTAATACACTAAAGTAAATAAGATAAAAATATTAATTATAAAACGTTATAAAAGTGGAGTTATTTCCCTTTAGATATTTCGCCATCTGACATGTGAGTATAAAAGAACACTGAACAATAAAACTCTAAAGAAACAAAAAGCAAACTGTTTTTGGCTAACCATAAAGGCGGGTATGGCGCTGTCCCGTAGATAATTTCACCCTCTTCTTGTCTCACACTGTACCCACATTAAAACATTTTCATATCAGTAGTACTAAAACATGGTCAGTTCAATTAAGCTTTCTGTTTTTGTATTTATCTCCTTTTTTGTTTATTTATCCATATTTTTATCAGTTGGGAAATAAAATCCAGCTTGCTAAAACAAGTTGACATATTTCACAACTGAAGTAAAAGTATGGATAAATAAAGATTCTTTGATTATTTATAATTATTAAACTTCAACATTTTATCTTAAATTTAATTAATCTGACTTTATGTCATATTTCAGCACTTCCAAAAAAATCACCTTAGTACAGTGCAACGAGTCACTAAAAATGCAGGATTTTAACATTTTCAAAAAAATTATCAGTGTATAGTGCATAACTCCCCACCTTCACATATTTTTATAGAAAAAAACTAATTGTAAAAACTGTATTTGAGTATATATCATATCTTTGATTTGATTTCTGTTCCCACTTAATAACGACCATGTAGGGATAAGAAATTATGAATTAAAATCAACCTTGTTCACTTTTACAAAAATTCACAATGAGATGTGAAATTTGGTTTTTCCTAAATAGAAAAAAAGGATTGACTATGTGCTTAAAGAAAGTCAAAATCGGATTTCCTTTGCAAGGGTGTTAAACTTGATTTTTGACCAATGGGAGCAATTTGCAAGACTTGGAGGACTCTAGTGAGTCAGTGCAACCAATGGATAAGATAATCCCTCTCCACTAGTTTTCAGTTAGGGATGGGAGCAGTGAGAGACAGCTAAAATGTATTGAGAGGAACTTCAAATCAAAGGATCTAAGGTCAGGCCGCACCTGTTTTCTTTCTCTTCTTTCCTTCTATGCGGATTCCTTTTACTTCTTCTCCATCCAAACACATTCCTACTGAACAAACACACACACAAAATTATTTCTGCTTCGATGAGCTTATCTCCTTGGTGCCCTCCACATGAATTTACTCAAGATACTGGACTAGCGGTTAGGTCCTGTCTTTTAACAGTAAAACCAATCAAATGCAACTGCAACTTCTACTCTATCAGCTTCTTTGCTCGCACTTCCCGCCTGTGAAATTTTCTTCCATATGCTTGCTTCCCTGACAGCTCCAATCTCCAAGAATTTCAATGCAAAGTCAGTTGCCACCTGATCTCCTTTGACTCAGAATTTCTCTGAAAACCGTCGATGTATCATGTTTGTCTTCCTTTTCCACTCTACTTCTCATTCAGACCTCTTTACACCTCCATAAACTTCTCATCCTTCTCTTAACCATTCTCTGACACTACCATAACCAGTTCCTCATTCTCAGCACTTACCTCTTCTGTAATCCCCTGTGCACCAGTGGCAGTTCTACCTGACTTGGAGTGAAATGATTAAAAAAGTCCTGGGATAGTTTGTGCAATGATTATTTAAAAAAAAAAAAAGAAAAAAAGAGGGACACAAAGGCAATAAATGTCTTCATTTTTATTTAATTTTTGCTTAAAATCACTTCATTCACTTGATTTAAATGCAACACAGATGAAAACATTTCACATGTGAAGTCAATGCCAGTCACTGTTCAAATTTGAGCCACATGCACGCCAAAACTTGGGTATCATACTGTGATTAGTGCTCATTGGAATTCCAGGAAGCTATATCAATACAAACAATTGTACAAGTTTGTTTTATTTTGAATGAAATTTCACTTATCAGATTATTTGAAGATGGACTATCTGTGAAGTTTCATTTTTAATGAACCACTATCTTTATGGTATCAAGGAATTTTTTTTTTTAACATCTTAGTTTCTTGCCGTTGATATACGTCAAATAGGTTTAATACCCATTTGTCCTGTACATAGATTTGATCTTCTGCATTCTAGCAAGTCATTGTAAGTTTGATATAGAAAAGGTTCACTCTATTTTAAGGTTCAGTAGTGGATCTTCCGACTTAGTAAGAATCATTCTTTACTTATTTTTGTCAATAGGAGTAGATAGGCTCTCACCCAGGCCATAATCCTCCCTCTTCTCTTGTTCAAGAGGCTATTCTCATCTCTTGTTTCTGTTTAAGCAGTTCTCAATTTAATTTTGGGGATCTTAATATTGGCGCTTTTGCTAATTACTTTGTAGTGTGTGTAGATGTTGGGAACATCTCTTCATATCGAATGTACCAGAGCGGCTGTTTTTTTTATTGCTATTAGTAGTTAAGAGCCAAAGCATTTGTGTAGCGTCTCGAGAGATTGTTCTGATAAATAGTCACATAATATTGGAGTTCTTGCAGTGCCATGTTGTGCATGGATGGGGGTCCCTGCAAGCACTTCTGGTAGCCAACATGATGATGCAGTCTATACCAGTTCCCATCCAACACGTCACATTTGATGACCATCTGCTTCTACTACTCCAGGTCCTTCCTTACCAAAACAAACCAAATCATGACAATTCACAACCAAAAGTATAAAATTAAACCAGCTCAGCTAAAAACACTTAAACCTCTCAACATTTCTTTCTCTAGCATCCATGGTATATGTACCAACTTTTGCAGTGTGGAATCATTCCTCCATGAAAGATCCCCCAGATATCCTAGCTGTGTGTGAAACCAATCTTAACCTCACAATCCCCTACTCTTCTTTCTTGATACCTGATTACCTTTACTCCTTAGGAAGGACTTTAAGGGCCTGGGAGTTTGTCTGTAAACATATGCCACTGGCTAGGGAACTCCTCTCTCTTGAATGTCTTACATGTGTTTACATCTCTCTCTCATAAACTCGGTCAGCTCTCTCTCTGTGTGCTTGATAGTATTTCAGTTAATATAGACAAGGCTATTTCATCACTTTGCTAATAGATTTGTAATTTAGACTTCATTGCCCATCTTATCAAGTGGCTGGAAAATTGTCACTGATCTTGCTGGCATCCATACACTGAGTTTCTCAGTCTCTTCTAGATCTCTGCTTTACTTCTATCTCTAACTCTTGCCATGCTATGCAGCTCTGCTCTCTTGGAAACCTGATCATGCTGTGGTTATCTCTTTCCACTGCCTCCTCCTTCCAGGAATTTCCCACAAGCAGAATATTCTGCTATTACTAAAGAGCAAACTGGGATGTGTTCTGTGATTTCCTTTTTGTGATGTCTCTTGGAACAAATTTTTAGGCTCCCTCTGAGAAAGTGACGGAGGTCTCTCCTTGGGTGAAAGCCAGCATTAATGTTTTCCTCACAGACAGAAAATTCCATCTTAAACTTCATTCATCCCTTCTGGTTTTTTCTCACTTGCTTGGCCACCATTGTCAACAGGAATCGCTTTACCAGAGCAACACATTGCACTATAAAAGGCACCTTAGTCTTTCTGCATAATGAATGCAAACATGTCCTAAATTATGCCAAGCTGCTGTTTGCTGATAGAATGAAGCAGTGTATAACATCCCACAATTTTGGTTCTACAGACGACTGGTGGCTCTGCGAAGTGTGCTTAACAGCAAACCCTCGTTCGCTCTTTATTCCATCAATTTGAGGTCTTCACATTCACAGCAGACAAGGCTGAGTGCTGAGCTTTCAAATTCTCGTCCAACTTTACACTTATATGAGATACCCACACTAGACTTTCATCTGAGGCTTGACTAAGTTATGTATATATAATCCTATCTCTGGTCTCTAATATGGTTTCTAAGTTTGGTTCCACATAAAGCAAGCCAAGATGATGATATTCTTTCGTCATCTGAAAGAAATGTGCCCCTGAACTTCTTCTCTCCAAACTTCTTCCTGTTTTCCTGCTTGTTGGAAGTCCTCCTTTGAAGTTGGTCCTGGGTATGATGGCAAACTGTATCCGGCAGCAAGGCCCCTGATTGAGAGGTTGTAGGAGCATGGAACCACTTCTTAATTGTTGTTTCCAGGTCCACCCCGACCTGGAGTGGTAAAATTCGTTCACATCCCAGCTATGAGTAAATAGTTAAATCTCCCCCCACAAACTGGGGTCAAAACACTGAAAGTATAATATATGCATAAGATTACTTTTATAGAAAAATACACATTTTTGAAAGAAAAAAAATTGTCATAAAGGAAAAAGAAAATTATTGCCAGCAATACATTTTTTAATAAAGAACTGGAAGACATCTTCAGTTTGATAAAAAATTTTTTTTATTTTAGAAATCTGATCAAAATCTGACTAAATCAACCTTCTAACTATAAACCAAACATTAAAAAATACCTTAAAACCCCACATCTTTTTTGGCATTAAATAACCCACAGAGGTTGATATGCAGTTAAACAGCAACTACTGTGTAGTTGCTGTTTATAAAACTCTGGGCAGTTATCTGACTTCTCTAATTATTACTTGTTAGCCTCTAACCCCTTTCTGGCAAAGGGTTAGAGGCTATTATAAGACTGGAATGGTTCATTATCTAATATCCCATAATCTACTCTCTGACAAACAATATGGCTTCTGCTTTGCCAGGTCTTCAATAGTGTTCACTGAATGAATATA
The DNA here is from genome assembly GCA_037127315.1 of Ascarosepion bandense. Taxonomy (NCBI): domain Eukaryota; kingdom Metazoa; phylum Mollusca; class Cephalopoda; order Sepiida; family Sepiidae; genus Ascarosepion; species Ascarosepion bandense. The sequence continues at coordinate 64,673 of JBBBDQ010030339.1, forward strand.
TATATATATATATATATATATATATATACATACACACACACTACTGGCCATAATTATTAGGCCACTCATGTTTAAAAAAGTCTTCATACTATTTTTTTAGCATTTATTGCCAAGTAAATAAGATGGTTCTTTTTTTTACTGCCTGCCCAATAACATGTGCATCAAATACATTTATAAATTTTTAATGATTACATATATTGTAGTTTCATGATGAAGAAAATTTAGGTTGATTTGGACGAGTTCATCTTTGCTTCCTTGCCTTGTAAAATTTTGCGAAGTAATAATAAAAAAAAAAAAGGAAAATAGAATCATTCACTAAAAATAGTATGAAATACATCATTTTCTTTAAAAAAATGGAGTGGTCTAATAATTATGGCTGGTAGTGTGTGTATATATATATATATATATATATATATATAATGTGTGTGTGTGTGTGTGTCATATTACAGTTTGACAGACATAAATTTTGAAAAGTTCTTTGTCAGTTTGAGAGAATTATGTCCTTATGTTAATCAAGTAAACTTTGTATGTTGGATACTTGGTGCTGTGTTCAATGTGATGAGGTTTACTGCTGGCAAAAGGCACCAGCAAGAGAAATGACACATTTTATCTTTGAGAAATCATGTGGCTGAAAGAGGGGAAAAAAATGAAAAACTTTTCAGCCACCTTTTTTTTTTTAATACTCTAAAAGCTGCATTTGACAACACCATCTAAGTGGTTATTAGAAGTTCTTTTGGCAAACAAGTTTAGTAATCCCACACCTTAATTGATCCACCGATTTCTTTCTCAAATTTAAATGCCATCCCATCTCTGAGAGAATCCTTTGCAACTATCACTTTTGTTCTTGAATTTCTAGTATTTCTTTTTCCAAAACCATTCAATGAACATTTCGCAGGAAAGCACCATCTTCGAGCTTGATAAGCCATAAGAACAATCAATCCTTTTTTTTTTTCATGTTCAGGTTCTCATAGGAGCACTTCTAGTAACAGATCTTTCTTGTCAAAATAAACCCAATAAATTAGTCTTTTGATCTGGGTTGATTCTGTCACATGTTTTCCAAAGAGCTCCTTACTGAGCACCTCCAAATTTTTCTTTTTTTTCTTCATTGATAGTAACATCTTTTAACCATCTAGTCACATCAGTTCTGATCATCTCATCAACAATAGTCAATTACAATAAGTCTTGGTTTTTATTCTCTTGCCTTTCACTGTCAGATTTCTCTTTCTCCAGTAAGTCTCCTCATTTTACCACCCACTTATTCCCTTTATTGCTACTAGTGTTGTTACTTCATGTCAATGAGTACTCCTCTTCCACTTAACATTTCCATTATAAAAGTAGCTATCCACATAATAGAAATATTAATAAGGGATAGTTACTCACACTGTAGCCGCCTCTTGTCTGCTTATTCAGTTAACAAAATTTTCTATGTGGCCTGACTGATTCCACCAATATTAACACAAGTTATGAATCATTGCAATTACTAACCCTGTGTTAAAATGATCCAATTTATTCAGCTGACACATGGTTAAATGAGGACGAAAGTGTTGACACAGTTTATCATTCTCTCCAATAATTCCTTTGCAAAACTTGCTAATCTCTTGATTTCATTTGTATATTTCTACTTGGTCTCCAAGCCATTTCACTCTCCTAAACTTCCCAAATGCCACAAAGTTTACTTTGAGGAAATCCAGTTTCAATCTTGGCTGCATTTTTTATCTTTATTGGCTCTCTATGATTTGGGAAAATCTTATAAATGCCTGTGTGCAATCAAACAAGTTTAGGAATTTGTTGGCAAGTTTATGGTTTAAACAGCAAAAGAATTTCACCTTCTTTTGTAATACCTTTCATAAGAATCAACAATTCTAAATCTGCTGGCTTTCAGCATGTTCTTGAAAATGACTACAGTGCTTTTAAGTTTGTTGTCTCTTTCTTATATTCAATCAAAAGATTGCATTTAGATATTGTGTCAGTAAAAATTGGCTAAAATATTGTCTCAAATGATTTTGGTTCATCTACTAGCAATTTTCAATGGTTTTTATGTTACTGATATGTCAACATTTTTTAAATACCTATATATGGTCATGTTTGCAGCTGATATTATAGTTTAGTTCTTGGCTTCTGTTATTTATTTTTTTAGCAGGTAGAAGCATAGGTTTTTGTTCAAATATTTTACAAAAATAGATGATAATGTTATTCATTGAAAATGGGGAGTTTGAATTTAACATGCAATATTAATTAAGTAAATGCATGTCTAATTTTTGGTAGAGCAATAAAAACTGGTAATCTTCAAAATAGATAAACAGCAAATTGAGCCTGTATGTCTGTCTGGAACTCCTCTAACTCAGTCCAGACTTGTTCTACACAGATATTTTAGATACTTTGGAATCAGGACAATTATTTAAATTTTAAAATAAAAACTTCAAATCACATGATTTTCAGTTAATTTATATTGAGTTGAAAAAGAAAAAACTTTGAATTTAAAAATTAGTTTTAAATTCAGTTTAAAATATCTCCAATACTTTGTGAATTGAGGAAATTAATTTTATGTCTTTAAAATGGCAAAGAATCACTTGAAGTGAAAACTTTTGGGATGTATAGTTTCATGCCCAATTAGCCCTCATCAGGAACTAGTTTCAAAGTTGACGCAGCGTGACTTTCAAGGTAATATACAAATTAAAAACTCAAACTACTGCCTGGTGTTGTTCATTGAGTGTCTGTTTCATTTCAAGCAAATTCAACACCATTGATTGGTTCCTTCTTCTCTCTCCAATGATTTTCATTTGTTTCTCACTTCCCAAACCAGGATAATTTTATAGCAGATACATGTAATTTTTTTTTTTGTCTTCTTCTCTTTTCAGGCTTATGTCCATTTTACTTTTAAATATTGATTCTTGTACAATCACCAAAGTCCGGTAATGTTGAACATGGTCACTGCCTAGATAGGCGACGGCATGGAAATACCAAGTGCTATAAGTTTGGAACATGGCTCTCACTCGCATATCCAATTACCATTTGGTCTTTATATTCATTGATGTAGAAATCCACTTGAGATAAGTATAAATCCACCTATTCTCTCAAAGTTATGAGTTAGTAGGAATTGTGTGAGTTAATTATCTCTAAAAAAAACTTTATCTAAAATACCTTGTCTTTAAATAACCTGTGAAAGCTTGATAAGCCATAAAGCAATCAATCCTTCTTCTGTTTTTCATGTCTTTGTTCTTATAGGAGCACTTCAAGTAACAGATCTTCTCTCCTCCTTAAAATAAACCCAATGAATTGGTCTTTTGATCTGGGTTGATTCTGTCACACTTATGCTTTCCATAGAGCTTGTACTTTCTCCATGATCTTCTATGTGCCTTTGTCCTTTCAGGACGTATGTGATCATAGCTTTCCACGTCTCCCTATCCCTGGTGGCTTGTAGCACTGCCTGTTACTCCATGCAACCCTCATTGGCTGGCCATCCATCTGATCAGGTCCTTCAAATATGTTATCCACTGCTTTCCCTTGTCTCTCCTTCCTTCTATCTGGCCTGTTAGTATCAGATTCTTCAAGCTCTCTTTCCTCATTGCATGTCTCAGGAACTTTAGCTGTCTCTTCCTGATGCTCAGTATGAATTTCCTTTTCATTTCCATCCTTTCCAAAACTTCGTCATTGCTCACATGCTCAATCCATAATATCCACAGCATCCTTCTGTAGAATCAAATTTCCATTGCTTCAGGTTTTTCCTTTTGTCTTCTAAAGATATTGTCTAGCATTAACTGCCATATTGAAGAACCGACATCACATAGCAATACAGTACTCTTCTTTGTTTCTAGCAAAATGTTCCTGTATCTTAATAATTTCCTCAGCTTCTGAAATGTGTTCTTCACCATGCCAATTCTTACCTTGAATCTCTGTTGCACTTTTCATCTTCTGTTAGAACACTTTCCAGATATTTAAATTTTTGTATCTGCTTGATTTGTAGTGTCCCTCACCTGTATTTGGCATTTTGGGCTGCTCTTTTTGCTGATGACCTTTGCATTCGGTTTTCTTGTAGTTTATTTGTAGTCCTTCTTTGTCACTCTCTTCAGTTACCTTCTGTAGGAGGTTTTGTAGTTTCCTTTCTGTGTCTGCTATCAGCATTGTATCGTCTGCGTACCTTATGTTGTTCTCCATGACAGCCGAAGTATAATCCTGAGCATCCTTGCATATGTTACATGAAGCCTATTGCTCATCTTCAAGTTCAACTTACTGCACCACACTTTCCACTGTGCTTCAAAACTCTTTTTCAGATGATTTTCACAGTTCTGATCATGTCTTTTTCACTTGACTGAATCAAAACACTCGAGTATATGAGTCAAATGGAAATAAATTCTGATATCATCAAACACTAAATGAAAAATGTGGTTTCTGAGGAGGAGGATTGTGCATCCTTCAGTTAATAATAAATAATTTGAAAATAAATATTTAATATTTGGCGGACCGGAAGGAGAGGACGACTACCTTTTTTAAATTTTTTGTTTTCATTTTTTTTTTACTTTACTTTTTTCAATGCAATCTTATCAAATACACCCTAAACTTTCCGATTGACAAAAAGTTTGGAAAAATTTTCAATATTTAAACAATTTTAAATTGGGGGCTCAGTTTTCTTATATATAATAGTTATAGTAAATTGATCCTCCATTTTGAAACCACTCGCCGGTACATTACCACCACCTTGTAAACTTGTTGATTATCAATTTCTTTTTTACTTTTTTTTTTCAGTGCAATCTTATAGATTAAACCCTAAACTTTCCAAATGACAAAAAAAAAATTTCTGAAAATTTCAACATGTAAACAATTTTAGGGGAGGAGGCTCAGTTTTTCATACAACTTTATAGTAAATCGGTCCTGTGCAATTAACTTTTTTGCTTGCGCATATTCAACCACTGAATCCTTTACAAAATTTTAAATAAGCCATTCTTGGAAGTTCCGAGGAAGATGCCATAAGAACTGAAGAAAACTTGAAAAGCAACCCCCAATGCAAGTGGTTCCAAAATGTGAGGATCGATCTACTATAATGTTGTCTGAGAAACTGACCCACACACACACACACACACACACACACACACACTTGAAATTGTTTAAATATTGAAATTTTTCCAAATTTTTTTTATAATCAGAAACTTTATGTAATAATTGATAAGACTGTGCTGAAAAAAAAGTTAAAAAAAAAGTTAAATGGTGGTGGTGGTCTTCAGGTCTGCCTAATATTTTTTTCAACTAACATGTCACACAGCGAAAAAAATGCTTTGTAATCCCTCTGAAGGTTATTTAAGCATAGTTCCTAGAGTGACAAACAAATAAGAGATAATTGATAAATTTCATGACATTGACTTAAAATAAGTTCTCACTTACCTCACCCGTCTCCCTCACCTGTCTCCCTCACCCGTCTCCCTCACCAAACTGTGAAACTTACTCTTTCCTCCTATTCTTTCTCACAGACACCTGAAAAATTGCATTTCTTTTCATCTCAAAATACAAACAAGCACTATCAGAACTTTAACACTCATCTATGCTAAAATAAGTTGTAGGAAATATAAAAATAAACATATCTTCTATTTTTATATTTAAACTTCATTTTTGCCTTTTTCTTTGTGGGTTGATTCAAATCTGCAACAGTTATGTGAAGTTTACTTGGATCATCTTCATTCTTTCTAATGTGATAATGTCGCCCCCCCCCCCATTCTGGTTGTTTATAAATATCTCAATCCTGTAAAACAAGTATGTGTGTTAAGTTTTAAAAATATTGCCGGAAATTTGAAACAATAAATGAATTGACTATAAGAAATATCACAGATAATTTTAAGCAAATACACAAAAATACAGATGTTACGGTATGAAAAGATAAACAACAAACAAGTATTTACGGCAAGATAACCGACTGTATTTTGTTTTTATTTCATTCTGTCATGGAAGAATTCATATCGAAACAGTAATTACGGTACACAGTGGCCACTGAAGACCAGTCAAGATTTTCAGGACAAGAAAGTTGTTTTTACAAGCAGTATTGAACAAAATTCACAGATCTGGGCATTTGAACAAGTGACAGTACTGTACATATGATACACATGGCTTTCAGCAGGTGTGACTTTTGATTGCCTTCCTGGTTGCAGGAGGTAGGAAGACAACTCGATTTTTGTTAGAAGTGGGTCTTGAGATACAGCAGTATATGAAGGTTGGTGGTGTGAATAAGGAGGGGTGGGGAAAGTATGACAGAGAAAGGCAGGATTTATTGAACAATCTAAAAATAAAAAACAGAAACTGGCATTTTAAGTTCAAAAAAATATTTTTAAGTGGATTCTCAAGAGTAAAGGCTTTTTACTCATTATCAAATAAATGATACTTTATTTTTGATTATATATATATATATATATATATATATATTTTTTTTTTTAAAGAAATTTACTAAAAGATAGAAGTTGCCTTTTGTAAAAATGTTTAATCAAAAAAAAAAAATGTCTAAAATTTAAAGTTCCAAGGCAAGAAATACACATATGATTAGATGTCTAAGTTTGTTTTTTTTTTTTTTTTTTTTTTTTTTATATGACAATATTTCAAATAATGTTTAGTAGCATTATTTTCTTTAAATTGAAACATATCTCCTCCTGGCATCACTTAAAACCAACACCATCTTTTCCCATATAACATTAACTTTACATTTTGTGTCACACCTTTATTACTATCACTTTTAACAAATTGGTCACTATATATATATATATATATATATATATATATAATATATATATATATATATATTGGTTTAAACTGATACCAAAAATATATGGGTTAAGAACAATTAAATTTTACTTACACATTTCTAAACAAGTTAGAAATTAAGAAATAATTTTTCAAAGAAACATCATCAGTAAGTTTTTAAGCACCAAATATTTCGATTTAAGAATTCATGCATACCTAAGCAGTATTGAAATATAAAGTTTGACACATGGCCAAGTAGTAGAGAGTTGTCAAGGATAAGATCCTTGTGTCAATCTTTCAAATAGAGATGACAACCTGCCTTTAAAATCAGTATTCAAAGTGTTTACTTTAACTTTACTTTGTGGCTGATGCAAGAATCTATCATGTTCATGCACTTAAAACATTTATTCAGTATCAATGACATCATATGACCCAATGACATTCAATATCTTTATTGAAAACACTGAAATTTATTAAATACAGTTTAAATTGTTTAACAAATACAGTTAATGTTTACTATTTTAGTCTAGTAATGAAATATCATCACATGAAAATTGATTTTAGTTAATATTTTCTATTGATAATTTGATGGATAAATTAAAATAAGAAAAAAATTATATATATATTCAGCAATAAATGTACTTAAAACAAATTTTGAATGTAATATAGTATACTACTTTTTACTCATTAAAAATTGTTGCATTTTCATATTTTTCTTTGGATAACCAAAAGCATTTATTAAAGGTTATTCTTTATTCAAATCAAAAAACTTCATGTTGTGTAAACATGACACTAGTAGACCAAAAACAAAAATGTAAGATATTCTTAAGTGAATTTTATCGAGTATGCAGAAGTGAAAATTTGTATACAGCAACTGCTGTCTTGATACACACATTTTTTGTGTGTATGTATATATATGTATATATATATACACACACACACACACACACAATGTAAGTCAAATGTAGGCTGATATATTTCAAATCATCTTTAAAAAAAAGGAAACTTAATAAGTCATCACAATTTCTTTGGCTTTATAGTTTCATGATGCAAATTGATCTATAGTCTCATCTGTGGGGTAGAAATTTCAAGAACATGCAAAGTATAACCTGAGCTAGCAAATGATTCTTAAATTTCTGCATTGTAATATTTACACCTTCTAAAAATGAGAAATGAATGCAAAGCCCCATAATTAATACTTAAAAAAATAATAATACAAATGCCAATAAATGCTAAAATATAAATTATTTAAGTGCTTTTCAAAATAGTTTTAGTCACTGGATTAATAAACTTTGATTTTCATTGTTTATTTTAGTTTATTTACAAATGGCTATTTCGTGATGAACTTCATATGCTAAAAAGTCTGTTTTGGGATAGAAACAGTTTCCTTTTAGTTAGATATCATTTTATGAAATTTTTTTAAATTCATATATCTGTACACAAACAAAAATGTTGACATCTCTTGCACAAGATCAGTTTAACATCTCCATTTTGTCCATCACAAGTCAGGAAAGATATTTGAATGAGCTTGGAAATGTAATTTTGCTCCAAGATATAGATTAAATGGCTACAAATATATTAAAATAGATGCTTGGTGTGTTAAATCACCTAATGAAATATTAATAGTGATGAGGCTCAGCCTAAAAAAGAATATTTGTAATAATCTTCATTGCTTGTTTGAGGATTGACTCAAAGAAAAAAAGAGGAAACAAAAAAAAAAAAGCCTAAAAGGGGAAATAACTCATCACTTTTTTTAATTCTTTCTGGTTTACAAGTTGGAGCTAATTGTTAAAGTACATTTTAATTGATATTTTATTTTACCAACATCCTCATAAATGAATTAATCATGATATGTTTACTAAGTTTCTCTTTACAGCACAAAGACATGTGACTAAATAATACTATATTGAATAAAACTTCTCAGTGGGTAAGATTTTCTTGCTTTGAAAAATCATTGATAAAACTGACTTTTGTAAATCTAAATATTGGATTCTATCAACTGACTATCAACTGAGAAGGGCCTGAGACAGGCCCTTCTCTCACTATATATATATATATATATATATATATATATATAATTTTCTTTTTTTCAGTAATTAAAAATTAATATTCTCATTATCATGTTTGCAGGAATAAAAAAAAAATAGTTCTATTTTTGAAATGATAAATAACTAATTTTAAGTGAAGAAATTCAATTTATTATTGGGTTGGCCAAAAGTTTGTTTGGTTCTTAAGTTAAAAATTTACTCCTTTACCAAATTTTTCGTCACCCTATATATTATAGTCAGGATTTACACTTTACTATGGTAGAACTTAAATGCCACTTCTGAAGTGTTAATCAGTCATTTAATACTTGATCCTTTCATCAAATCAAGAAATGTACGAATATTCTAGCCCTCTATTAGCAACAGCCAGAGTTCAAAGGAAAGTAAAAATGTTTAAAAGGAGAGCTGAAGTTAATTTTTTTACATTTAAGAAAAAAAAGTTTTCATAAAATCATTACAGTATCCAATAGTCAACAAGATTATTTTTTAATATTGACTATTAATGTCACGGTTTCATAAGATTCAGTCACTGAACTAATCATGTTAGTGTAAAGTTATCTGTAACAACAAACCAAAACCAAGCTAAGCTCTCTTTACTTTTTTTTGTACTCTCCATCAAAATTTACTTGGATTTTTTTTTTTTGGAAAAGCAAAATTCCCTTTTCTTCCCCTAACTATGGGTAAATATCAGTGTAGATGGAGCCCTTGTCTCTGTAAGATAGCCCAACTAAGAAAACAATATTCTGACAGAAATAAGAACCGGGAGAACAAAAACATTTACAGTTTGTCTAACAAAGATTTTGGGTTTGAAAACTCCCACCCCCCATTAAAAATTAAAAACCTGCTTCTGAAACTGTGGATGAGTCTGCATGCTAAAATGGATGCCAAGTGCAGCCAATAACAATAGTTTATTAGTACTCAGTCACTAATATTTTTTTTAATTTCAGTTTCTCTCAAATATGTTATCACCCCCTTGCAATAGAATTTTTAATAAACAACTGCACATTATTTTAAAACTTTACAGATTAAATACAATAGTTTGAATATGTTTTTTCAAATTAGTTAAAAAGTTAACTATATTTGAAGGTATAATTAATCGGTCAGTTAAATGCCATACATAATACATGCTTGGATGATCATGTCTTGAAAGAGACATGACTGACTGGGCAGAAGATTATCCTGCAGTAGGTTGTCATTACTTTCTGCGGTAGACTGGTTGGCAGCCAATCAGTCATGTTATTTTAACCTGTAACTAGAGAGAATAGATGAGTTAATACCTTTCCCAAGGGTATTTGAATGCAAAGAATATCAACTGGAATTCGAACTCGGATCCCCGATTTCTCATTCCGAGCTGACATCCACTGCACCACAAACGCACATCTGTATAAGAAGGTGTAATACTGAACTAAATTGCATAACGTACCCAATTTTTTCTTCATTTCTGAGAATACGCATCAGATATTTAATCCTCAAAAAGTCAATATGAATTTCTTCAATAGCGAGTATGTTGCATAACTTGAACAAAATACCTTTTCAGAATATTTGTTTTTAGAGTTATGACTTGCAACAAGAGGATATTTGTATATTTTCATGACCATAAACTTGATAAACTAGAAAGCATGTAAATGTGTTGTCTACATACAGTTGAAACAAATCCGTGCTGGATCAAATAATAATGATCATGATTATATATAATGTATTTAGACATCAATTCCTCTTTTATGCAAGTTTCGTTTATTTTGACAAAGAAGGTGCCAGGGTTAAGAACTTTATGTAAAATTTCATAAAATCTTATATACTTTTTCTTTTCAGAACATAAATTTTTTTTTCCTTTCTTGACTTTTGAACTCTTTTTACACATGTCTCTACAAATGCCTATGCATACACAAAAACACACATTCTTCAGTTTACTCGTATTCTATGTTCTTCAAATGTTTGCTTCTTTTATTGTAATTCCTTTTTGTTAATACATGCAAATAGTTGTCATTTGTTTTTTGTTACTCATTTTTTACCTGGAATCACATAGAGTTTGCCAATAATGTTTATGGGATAAATTTTCCAGGAGCCCATAACAATTCATTCTCCCAAGTAGTGATTACCACAACATTCAGTCAGTCAGTTAAGTACCATACATGAAAGACGTTGTTACGATCACTGTCTCAAAAGAGACATGACTGACTGGGCAGAAGATTATCCCGGCAGTAGGTTGCCATTGCTTTCTCCAGTAGACTGTTTTCAGCCAAGGCTATAGAACCCAATCTGTCCTGTTATTTAACCCCATAACTGGAAGGAAGAGACGGATTTAATACCTTTCCCAAGGGAGCCACCTAAGTGAATGCAATAAATTCAACTAGAATTTGAATTCCACTCTCGATTTCTTGTTCTTAGCTGATATCCACTGCACCACAACACACATCACAACATTATGGTGACTAAATATTTACCCCAATCATACCAACAATTCTATAACAGATTAACCTTAACCTTACGTCAGTGTCAATAAAAATGTTGGAAGTTTATCTTGTGTAACTGCTTCAGATGATAGTTTTCTATCATCATTATTACTAAAGTTTGATATTTAATATAATTTACAGACTAGTATTTACATTCATGCTGGTTACAAGTATCAGTTTTTGAAAACCAATCATAATGACAAGTGTATGATCATTACTGCTATTAAGATCACTGGTGACAAAAAGGCTTTGAGCAAGTAGAAGCCTGAAGGTTTTGGTAAGGATCATCCTTCTTTGAACATTGTGGATTGGCATTACAGACTCACAAAGAACTGTATCAAATACAAGAAACCATATCACTTGATGACTACCAACAGCAGCAACAACTAAAAATAGTTAACAAATGTAAATCTAAGAGAAACTGGCATAATCAAGATTTTAACGTTCCACATCACTCCTCAAATAGAATGTTTGGAAGGAACTCCCCACCATCCAATATTGGAAAGAGTAATAAAAGCTACTGGACTTGTAAAGTTGCTTTAGCTAAAAAAAAAAAGTGATTTAAGAGGAAGATTTTATACATTTCAAACTAAAACAGTACTGGCTGCTCAGTCAATGAATGCCAAATATTTTTTTGTAAGGAATAAAAAAAAAAAAACTTTCCTGTTACAGCCAATGGTGTGAAGGGCAGCGTTTTTTGCTGTTTCTGTAACAAACTGTTTTTTATGGGGCAGGGTTATTAGCCCTGCGCACAAACCCCAAATCTGGAGGAAGTTGATTTTCTAAGCGTAGCTTAGATGTGACATAAGGCCGAAAGTAGGGGGTACCCAGTGAGGATCAAACTCACTACTTGGTTATGATTCTAGCGAGACGAGCTTGATAACCATTACACCGTGCCGAGGTGCCCTCTTTGTTAGAAGTGGCTAATATTACCATACATGGAAGTGAATAAATTCAGAGTACATTAACATAGCTTTGTTTTGGTACTGCAATCACAGTGTACTTGTATTGTTATGGAGAAGGAAACTTTTCCCCCTCCCCTTTCCAATACAAGACTGCATACAGACATTTTGGAACTCACTTGGTCTGCTTTATCCCAACCTACCATATTCATTTGACCTTTGACCAATTGATTAGCTTTTTAATTGCTGAAAAATGCTTTTAAGGGAAAACTTTTCTAATGAAACCAGGTTCAAGACATTGTTGAAAACTTATTTACATATAAAAAACTGCAGAACTCTATTCAAAAGGTCTTAAAGAGCTGCTTGATAAGTGACAAGATATTGTAAATAATGGTCAACATATAATATTGAATAAAATGGAATTGTACTTTATTTTTTGAAGAGTGAAGTTGATAAGCAAAAACAAATGATTTGACTCCACCTAATATTAAAAGTACAAACAAGATGTCTGAAAGAGATATGGCATGTTTAGAATTACTTAAAATTCAAATACACACACATTTACTGAAGTTAGTTATTGAATGAAATAGTTAAAGAAGCCTGGCATCAGTTTTGGAACTTAAGTTCACCACATATGATAATCCTTTTTGGCACAAGTATAAAGATAACAAAGAAATGTTATTTCTCTTTATGAATTTCATATTTTAGAAAGTAATGTTTATTTTCAATAACCCTGATAAAAAAGAAAAATTTAAAAAATAAATTAAATACCACAGAAATTAAATACCACAGAAATTAAATACCACAGAAATTAAATACCACAGAAATTAAATACCACAGAAATTAAATACCACAGAAATTAAATACCACAGAAATTGTATAGGCAGAGAAGATCTGTTATACTAACAGTTTCAACCGTCAGTTTGTTTTCTTTGTCTAATTTAAATCTGACCTATAACAGTCCTATATATATATATATATACACATACACATATATATATATATATATATATATATATATATATAATATAATTATTCTAACTAATCAAGTTGCATCATTGTGTAAGAAATAAAAGTAAAGTTGCTAAAATTTTTTATACTTTGGTCTAATAAATACTAAAAAAAAAATTTGAATATAAATCAATTGGTACGATCCTTGGATACTGTATAAAATAATTTAACACTTATTTTTTTAGTTGTTTTAGCCACACTGGCATCAGAAATTAAATTGCTTAAGATTTAGTCAGATCTAAATACATTTGCTTACTTAAAAAGAAAATAGTGTACTTACATTAATGTTATATAGAAAATGCAAGTGTGACAAAATCCCGCCTGTTTCTGTTTAAACTGCAAAGAAAAGATGCAACGTAAAATACTTTCTTTATTCACACAATCATCCCCAACTGGGCCTGTACCTTGGTTGTGTCTTCCTATCTCCATTTATTTATTTTTTTTTTTAAACTGCATCAAATGTTCCCTGGATGAACCATGCCAAATTGAATACTATACATAAGGCATAAACTCCCATGATCCAACAATGCATTTAGAGTAGAAAAAAAACATTATGTACACCAACAATCCTAAAATGTCATATGTAACTCCTCTGTGACATTTGTCAAGAATTTGTAATTTACCCCAAATAAAAATCATCGCAAGTGTACAAAATAAAGAAAAAGTAAATGAAAACTTTCAAATCATGCACATTTTCATATATATATATATATATATATATATATATATTTTATAGAACAAACAGAACTGAAATTACTATTTTTTTGTTTTTATTAATTATTTTTAGATTTTGAAAATGTTGTGATAGACATTTGGGGCATATAGTATTTTAAAATTTTAGTTTTTTTCACCCTGCAATATGTGGCAGTAAGTATAAGTTCCACATCATAGGTCAGAGTAAAATATGTACACTATACATATATATGTATATACACACATGCACATGTACACTATACATACATATGTTCACTCATACATACATACATGAACACGCATGTGTATGCATGTGTACGTGCATACATATAGACACATACACACACATGCTCCAACATGGAAAAAAAAATAAAGGAGGGTGACACAGTTGGACAAGGAGGAAAAGTCCGAGGCCAAGAGGAAGGGAAACAAAATAGTATATAAGAATGTAAGAACTTGAAGAATTTTTTCAAAAACTTACAGCCAAAATATGAGAGAAAGAGAATCGACCAGTAAAATAAAGTGCATTGCCATAAACTTTCAGATGTTGGTCATTTTTAAAATTTTTTTTAATTTTTTTTATTTTATATTGTGGAAAATGAAATGAAAAAAAGTTCTGTTTATTTTTTTATTTTATTTTTTTTGGGAATTAAACAAGATACACAAAATATATCAGGTAATTGCAAGATACTTAATATTCCTGTGATTAAGAATAAACTGTACTTTTATTTTATTTTGTCCAATATTTATGAATTCATATTCATCCTAAAGCTATAATCTGTAAAACTATTAAATTTTAAATAGTAGATACCTATTATTGGAGTTAAAATTTCCATATTCCATAAAATCTCATATATGCTCTATGCATCAAATTAATATTAGGTGAATAACAAAATCTGATGTTACACGTTTTTTCCCCAAGAAAGGATTTATTCATACTGAATCATTTTTACTGATAAAATCATGTAGGGGAAAAAATACAGCAAATGTAGATTTCTAACTGGTGTTTGTATTTTTTTATCTGTTTTTGTGGGTTATTTAAAGCTTTTATTACAACTTATCAACCATTCATGTGTTGTTTTTAAACAATTTTTTTCCAGATATAAGCCCTAATATTTAACCCATAGTTGGATGGTTGTATTTCATCAACTTTTGTTACATGATTCTATTGGTTAAAAATTGAAGGACAAATTCTGTCATATAGTATTTTTTTTCTCTTCTTATATATATATATATATATATATATATATATATATATATACACATACATATATACTTTGATAATTATTTCTTACTATGTAAAAATAAATTTTATTAAAAGCAAGAAGATCCAGTGTTGCTGGTGACCAGAAAAATCAAAGTTTATAATGTTTATTGAAGTGCATTTTGGAGTAAATTGCAGTGTTATTATTAGGAATGGGAACTGAATATAATATTTGAACTAAAAGCTTAAATAGGTTTTTTCATGTATTCTTATGATAAAACCTAAGACATACACACACACACACACACACACACACACACACACACACAAATAAAATTAAATCACTTATTTTACTTGTTTGGCAAGTGAAGCTGGTTTTAATTTATTTTTTTTTCTTTCTTTCACTCTCTAATTGTTTTTATTTGTACTAATTGGATCTTTTTAGTCTGACTAAATTTTTAGACTGAGGGTAAATTCTTTATAGTTAGAGATGGTGAAAATCAAACAAAATGATGTAGTGTGGGAGGAACATGATTTAAAGGTCATCAGTTTTAACATTCATCTTAAAGAAAGTCGTATTGGCACACAAAAATATATGGAAAATAGTAAAAGATAAGGATAATGTAATTTATAGAAAATTGGTGATTATTATACGATGTTGTTAAGGTGATGAAAAATAGTCTTAATAAATGTAGATATTTTAATCGAACAATATGTTTTTATGTAACACTTTTAATACCCAGAATATTAAATACTGTTGTAATATGTTGAAAATAAAATTACAGGCACATAAATTCTTACCAAATCCAATAAAAGCTATAAAAAAAAAAAAATCTTTTTCATATGAAGCAGAAGCAATGGGAGAGTCATCCCTTCACAGGGTAAATGAATTGTACATTTTCAGGGCAACTAAGAAAATCTTTAAGTCAGATTACTAAGTCCTCTTCCACTCAGTCACTGAAATTTCCTCCTGTATGCTTATACGTATATTATCTCTACTGCATTCTGTTTGTGGCAGAAGAGGTATTAAGCTACAATGGCCCATGTTTAAACCCATTGTTAAATCAGTTGTCTCAGCATTTCAGTATGTCATTAATATTTATTTCAACTATTTGTCTTCTTTATTTTATTTTTTAAGGGGTTTGTGTGTTAGATTTTAGTCTTTTCTAGTTAATATATTAAAAATGACATTGGATACTATGATAAACCATTGAACCAATGAGTGTTTGTCATTAGTCATACATGAAAAAGAATTCTGCTGTAATTTGACCATGTCTTTGAAGCATATTACTGAAGATTATGATAGCAAAAACATCAGTGTTTCTTCATTAACTTGCTCACTGACATAACAGAGAGCTTCCCTCAGGTTTTTTTTTTCTACAAATATTTTCAATGATGCTGCTCTAATGAGCTTTTTTTATTCTCTCTTTCTGGTTCACCGACCACAAAAATTAAGTGTGCTACTAGATTACATTTATAGGTCCCAGTTTTAATGATTGAATTAGTTAAATGTAACTGCTACTTCCACTCCAACAGATTTTTTTTTCCTCACACTTCCTACCTGTGGAACTCCTTCTATTTACTTGCCTTCCTAATAGGTACAATCACCAAAAATTTAGATGCAATGTCAATTGCTACCTATCTTCTTGCCCTGTACCCAGTCTTTCTGTGTACTAGTGGCAGTCCTGTCTTGCTTGTGTGGTGAAATAATTTTTTAAAAAAGTGATTTAAAGAAACAAAAACAGAAGTTGATGTCTTACAATAATTGAAAATGAAATATTATTTACAAATCTGCCACACAAATAAAGCATTCTTTTTTTTTTTTTTTTTTTAAATAGGATATATTACAATTGTGAGATTTGAAAAATGACTAGTTTTTAGGATGTAACATCTCAAGGGTTTCAGATAAGAGCTTGTGTACTTGCATTTCAATTTATAGAATTTGTGACAAAGCTGGAGAACTTTTAACCCGAGGTAGGTGGATGTACTTTTGTTGCCTATAACATTTTGTGTTTGAGGAATTGATTTGATTCTTGAGGTAATTGTGAATATAGTGAAAACTCATTTTATTTTATAATTGATGGCATCAACGTATTTTTGCTGCCCTCAGCATTTTGGTAATTTCGAAATTATAGTTTTACTGTAGATTTCCAATATCGGTACTTTATTATTCAAGTACGTGAATATTTTAAAGTATATTTAGCATGAGTTATTTGTTATAAAATTTGTATGTTGCAATGAAGCATTTGTTTCTTTTTCTTTTTTTTCTTTTATTGTTTGTGGATGAAATATTAAAATTTAAGATGAACTTTCTGAACAATGTAAGACATTATTTAGACTTTGATGGCATTTTAAAATTGGCTGGCAAAAAAGAAAAATCACACACACCCCTACCTCCAAAATAAGTTATTTGGATTAAGGGTTAATATGAGAAGACAAAATTGAAACACTCAAAGATTAGTTTGTAATTTCTAAAACTGACCCTCATCCTGTTAGAAAAATCCTAATGATGGTATAGAGGTGTCAAAATGAGGATAAAACTACTGCATGGGTTGACATAGAACTCTGAACTGAAGTAGCATGAATTCTGAGGGGGGTAGCTTCCCTGTGCATTTTCTATAAATATTTTCACAGTAATTGTTTTGATGACCTTTTATCTTTGGTATCTGGACTTCATGAATTTAAGTATAGTGCTAATTGGGTCGCAAGGTCAAATCATTTTACCATTGAAACTGCTAGATGTTCGATTCTAATAATCACTTGAAGAACACTTCTGAATTCTTCTGAATTCTTTGCTTTCTTGCTTTCTTCTTAGATATAATTCTCAAGAATTTCATTGAAAAATTTCAATAGAATTAATTTCAATAGAATTTTCAATTTCATCTCCGTTTCTCTAAAACTAATAATCACTTGTAGAACACTTCTGAATTCTTGCTTTCTTGCTTTCTTGTTATTAGATATAATCTTCAAGAATTTCATTGAAAAATTTCAATAGAATTAATTTCAATAGAATTTTCAATTTCATCTCGTTTCCTTAAAACTAATAATCACTTGAAGAACACTTCTGAATTCTTGCTTTCTTGTTAGATATAATCTTCAAGAATTTCATTGAAAAATTTCAATAGAATTAATTTCAATAGAATTTTCAATTTCATCTCGTTTCCTTAAAACTTATTTAATTGTCCTCTTCTTCAATAACATTTTTCTTTGATTCTTAATGACCACCTCACTTGCAGTGAAATGATTCAAAAAAGCATTATTTAATGCACTATGTATTTGTATATTTTTGTATACAATGTATAACGTCTGATGTCGGCAATTGAATGAAGGTAACTATAGTTATCCCCATTGCATTGGTGACACCAGGTGGCAGTGTCTATATGAAAGCACAAATAGGTAAACTATAATAGTTGTGGGTGGTGGACCCAGATTTAAAGATGACTAGAGGAAAGCCAAAATAAGAGTACTGGTGGTATGGGTAAATTAATATTAATAGGAGATTGATTTCCATTGTTAGTAAGAAATTGCTACCCCCCACAATTACTTTGTTTGCAAAATTGAAAGAAAAAAACATTTAAAAGATTCACATAGTTCTTTATCATTAGGACTTTATTATTTTGGACATAGAAGATAGTCATGCCTGTTCAAAATTTAGTTAGACAATGATTTTCATAATATCTAAATTATAAATGATGTTTAAAGTTTAATGATAACTGTCATTATTTGATTAAACTTGTATCTTCATCTTTGTTGTTGTACAAGATTTGGCCAATTATAGCTTTATCAGATATAGTTGGTTTACAATAATATTTCAGGTTACTGCCCCAGGATTTTAACAATCAGCTCCGTGAATTTTTTTTATTAAAGATAGGCAAATTATTAGTTTGTTTCATATGAAATGTATTTTTGTTTGCTAACTCTGCACAAAAATTGACAGAAGTTTATTGGCATAAATCATTATTTTAGCACTTTTCTAATCTCATTATTTCATTTTCAAGTGGTAGTTTCTATGAAAATATCTAAACTTATTTATAAATGGAACTTTGTCTGTGTATCCATTACCTATAGACTCTGAAACGGCTGAACCAATTTTCTTGAAAATTTATACAGTTGTACTATATGTATGCAAGTGTTCTTAGCTAGGTTTGTGTCAAGATACCGATAAATATCGAAAACAATAATCTTAAAAAAATCGGATTATAGAAGGAGTGGTCCGATTTTAATCAAATTTGATACACCCCTATAGACAAAGACATAAACAATATTCAGAAGTTTCAAGGTTGCAGTTTTACAATCGTGCAGAAAATGTGATATCAATACAAGGAAATCAAAATTTGACTTACATCCATTCCTTTTAGTCTATGGTTTTGCTTTAACTGGAAACAACTATTGCTTTTTAGTCTTCTAGCCAATGTCCAAAGAGTCTGAGCTCCCGGACCATGGATTAGTTTTAAAACTTTTATTACACCCGAGCAACGCCGGGCTATACTGCTAGTTATAGATAACCTCCAGAAAATAACAATACCAACTCTTTATATAAGTTCACGTTAGGTAAGTGCTATAAAATCTCAATGAAAAATGGGGCTTTAATAGCATTAACAGTATTAGTATTAATGATAGTATTATTAGTACAACAGTATTCATAATATTAATAGTATTAATGTCAAAACAATACAGAGAGGGTTTTAGTAATTTCTTTAGGTGAGGGCCTTGAAAAAGAAAATCTAACTCAGTCATAAAAATGGTCAGGTAAATGGTTAAACAAAATCCCCAAAATTAAGAATTTTAAACGCCCCCACATCTAAGAAACAGAGCCAAGTAAATAAATTGCCCAATTCTGCTCTTGGACAATGAATGCCAACGGACTTCATGATGCACCAGTTGACAGTTGCACACCAGTTGTCATGAAATTTTGGAACATCCATGTTATTTACCAGATGACTCACCCACAGAGATTAACACTCAAAACACTTTGAGCTTTCTGTACTTAACAGAAGATTCTTTTGTAATTAAGAAATGGTTGCAGCATTTCAATTGTGAAGACAAAAGACAGTTTAAAAAAAAACAGAAAAAAAATGAATATTGTTTTGACTAAATAAAGTGCATATTATTTTTGTCCCTTTGCCAGAAGGATTTTGCATACGTGACACGACACGCTGATAAAAATTATGAATACTGAAGAAGAAATTGATGGAAGTGCTGAGATAAAAACAACAAAAATAAAGATACAAGTTTGTTTGATAGTTGCACAATTAAGTTTGTAAATGAAAATGTTGGACTTAAAATTTTTCTTCAAAGCATGATCTTTGTGATATTCATTTATATATTTAAAAATTTAGTTAAAGTTTAAAGACTATAGAATGAATTTTTTCTTTAAAGAACACGTCTCATTCAAGGTGTTCGAAACCATATCCACCTGCTTCTATTAAAAAAAAGTTTTTTGAAGGCACCTAGGAGAATCTCAGTAATATCTGGTTTGACTCTCCTAGTCCATCGAAAAGTTCAAAAAACCTCCCACTCATAAACTCACCAAACTTTAAAGATACAGAAATACATTCACTTATACTGAAACTCACTTATATTTCTTACAAGAAAGTAATTTATTCGAAATCAAAATTTATGGTCTCATTTGAACTTTGTACCTACATATTCAGTCTCTTGCCAAACTGCTTGGTCCCACTAGTTGCTAATTCTATTATTTTTTTTTATAAGCACTATCAGAGAAGCAAGTATATAATATGACAAGTCAAGGACAATGAATTTTTCGAATTGGTGAAATGATAATGCTGTTGATAGTATAACTATTGCAATCGGGAGAATTAAACTTACATTGACTAAATCTGGACAGTGCAATCATAATTCGTGCTTGGTAAATAAAGTAACTGATTTGGTATGAGAATTACATTTGACTTTTATCTTATCTAAATTCATAACTTTAAACAATCTTCAACCTTGCTTTCTTTGTTAAAGTATTTATGCATATATAAAACTTATTTCACTATCCATTTACAAACTGTTTTATGAATAGCAATTTTCCAAAATGGACATTAGCTTAACTTGAACACTCAAATTTTTATTTTATTTATTTATTTATTTTTTAATCTGTTTCAATACTGAAAGTTCATTTTGTTTATTAATCCATTCACCATCTTTGAATTATTTTCAGTTTCTCTGCCATATATAGATTGCTAATTTTGCATCTGTTTCCTTGTTTTTTTGTATACCATTTGGATAATGGTGTTTCATTAACCACTCTTGCTTTCTATTGGTTTAGTGGATATTGGCCCGGAGCAAAAAAATCGGAGAGCTGAGCTTGAATTCCAGTTGAATTTGTTGCATTCACTTATGCACAAATACCCTTGGGGAAACGTATTAATCCAGCTTTTTACTTCCAGCTATGAGTTAAATAAGAGAACAGATTGGGTTCTGTAGCCATGGTTGGCAACCAGTCTACTGCAGAAAGTAATGACAACCTATTGCGAGAAAATCTTTTGTCCAGTCATTCATGTGTCTTTCGAGACATGATCACCTAAGCAGGTTCCATGTATGGCATTTAACTGACTGATATATTGTAACATGATGTTTTTTTTGTTTTCAAAGAATGTGAATGTCAAAAATAAACACCCATATTGAAAAATTGTTATGAAAAAAAAGTCTGTAAATGGTTAAATATTTGTGTGAAAAGAATTTAAAATTTCTTTTATATAGAGATATAAGAAAAAAAGAATATAAAAAAAAATGTCTTATGCTGGTACTATTTTTGTCGGTATTTAAGGATTAAATTTGAAAACATTTATTAAAATGGTTGAGACAGCTTGAACTTTATTCAGCACTGTTAACAAATTTGGTTTTCTTTGAGAATTTTGAAGTAGAAACATGCCTGATGTTAAAAGGAAAAGAAATTGGTTTCAAGTTAAAAAAAAAAAAAAATGAACTAGGGAGATTCATTGACAATTTCTTATCAAAACAGATCTATTTGTTTATTTGTTGTGTACTTTTCAAAAGCATCTCAAAACTGGAAATATTACATTTTTTTATATAATGACTGTTAAATAAGGAAGCTTTTCATGGTTGTCTTTTTTTTTTTTTTTTTTTTTTTTAGTTAAAAAAAAACTCATGTCTGTTAAAATAAATATTAATTTTTTTAAACATGGGGAAATTCTGCAATCACAAATTTGGAGATATTATTTGTTAAAATATGATATTATTATTGGTATAATTTGATACATTAAAGCTATTGTTATTGGAATCAAAATGTAGAATATAAAAAATGGCTGATGACAATTTTTAATATTGATTTTATCTATTAGATAAGACTAGAGTTAATTTTTTAATTCACTGCCATCAGAGCAAATTAGAATAATAATTCAACTAGAATTAAGACGGATATTAGTTCAAATGATAGTTTGTCATCTAATAAATAAAATCAAGATAATATAACATTTAATAAAATGAGTTTAAAGTGTAGAGTTGATCTTCTCTCAACCATAAAAGTACTACTGGTTCTAAAGTTAAACAACATCGAGCTTGGTTAGTACATAGATGAGTGACTGCTTGGATGTACGGGTGAAAGTAAATGGAAATTGAAAAGCCAAGTTTCAATTTAAGTCAGGTTCTTTATATTTGCTTAGGTGAAAATACCCAGAGTAAAGGTATGAAAACCACTTCTTTTATGGGTTAATTAGTAGCTTTTATCAGGAAATCATTAACCTTAAAAAAAACTTCTTAGATATCTAAAACTATATTCTGGCTTTTAAATAACCTGCAGAAGGTTGATAAACTGTCAAAAGAAATCAAGTCCTGGTAGATAATCAAACTTCCTAAAGTAAACATATAGATGCAAGTTTGATTCACACCTAATGATTACTTTTTATAATTGATTTGTGTTGTTTATTCACTGTTTTTCAGGTGGGGGGGGGGTAGACATACAGCAGAACTAAAAACAAAATCTGTCAAAAAAAGGATAAACATTTTTGTAGGGGTGTCAACAGCCATCTGTCCCAGTGAAGATTGTTCTATAGCCATGTATGCAGCCAGTACAGTCATGACCTAGCATCACTTAGTGGAGGGGAGAAACGTTTTAGGATTGAAAGCACAGCCAGGAGAGTTCCCCCTCAACAGCCATATGTACATGACCAAGTTGAACCTTCAATGATATTGGCTGTGGCTCGACATGGAGAGAGATGAACATTACAGGGTCTGCTGGCTTAGAACATGTTA
Organism: Ascarosepion bandense; assembly: GCA_037127315.1. Lineage (NCBI taxonomy): Eukaryota > Metazoa > Mollusca > Cephalopoda > Sepiida > Sepiidae > Ascarosepion > Ascarosepion bandense. The sequence continues at coordinate 87,918 of JBBBDQ010030339.1, forward strand.
TACATGAATGACTAATTCCCAGGCTTTTAATCCAGATATCTGAAGATAACTGGTCAAGGGTGCACTGCTACACAGTGATCCTACAATCCTACTTGGTCATCGGATTAAGGATTTATGACTCTCAATTGGGGGTTTGAATAGTTCCAATAAATAGCAACTAAAATGAAGAGTAGGAAAAAAAAACTATACTCATTAAAGATTTATGGTTGACAGATTTTTAATTTTAACAAATCCAAAGTTATAAGGAAAAATACACTATATTTTTAAATACATAACTGAAAAATATGAGCTGAAAACAAATCATTGACATGATTATCTAGGTATAATATAACAAATATTTGACCTTTTAAAATTACTAACGAGGCTATGAGAAGTAATATGCTGTGTTAGTTTTAAACAAAAATGAAAATACTAAATTAGATTTTCAAATAAACTATCCTCAATCCAATCCAAGACAGACATGGTATTTTGGCGTTCTGCTGTGAGTTGATAGATAATCAGTTATACTCAGTTTTTTGTTCATGAATTTGATTTGCACTGAGTACGTACTATTGTCTTGTGACTCACAACATATGTGATAAGGTGTATGGCTTGAACTGGTTTGACAGTATTTATTACTTGTACTGTTTCCACTAGGGAAATTTTGCCAACTACTTGTCAGTGACAAAGAGGGTAAAGTAACCAAGAAACTTTCCAACTTTTACCTAGCATTTGCAGATCCACATTGCTCTAAGGCAAAAATTATCACTGAAGAGGGGAAAATCTCATTTTTAACAGATCTTGCCTTCTTGCTAGTTGTCAATTTATCAATTCATGGGACAATGAAAAAGCACTGTCATATCCTTTATTCTATTTTGTGGTACTTGGGGCCGTCAATTGCCCCAATCAAATATATTGCATTCTGAAATATGAAAACATGTGTGACTGTTTTTTTCAGCTAACTTCTTTTTTATCCTTAACTTTAACATTTTTTTTTCTTTTTTTTTTTTTTTTTTTACACAGAGTATTACAGATATTTATTAAATATCTATGGTAATTATAAAACTCTGGGGTTGGTTAAATTAAATAAGGTCATTGAACTTTTATTGATTTGACTATGGTAAATTATATTCAGAAAACAGTTGGTTAAAAAAAAAAGACATCCTGCAGTATTTAGTTTTATTAGAACATGAGATTTTCCATTTGCATAAATGTTCACACACATAAAAATGCATACAAGTATGATATTTATATATGTACATACAATAACACATGCATATTAACAACTATATAATGGGTATTTATTTACATAAGTAAATATGTATACAGATAGAGAAAACATTTACTGTAAAAATCAACAGTACGGTGATTGTTAATTTCATGACTCAATGAGATAATTGAATTGAGGCATGAAACTGTCACCCTGCAGTGTTGATTCCTATGTCCACACTCTTTATAAATGTTCTCTCTGATCAGGCACTCTTCTTCCATAAAATATAGCAGATTTTATCTCTCTCTCCCCACCCTTAGTAATAGCCATGCATCCAAATACAATATAATAAAACACACACACACACACACACACATCTCTATATATATATATATAAACACTAGCCAAATAGCTTCTGGTTGAACCAGCAGATGGTAGTTCAAAAAAAGTGCTCAATGCACAACCAACACAAATGAACTGAATATGCAGAGCTAACAAAATGTTAAAGAACAGAACACATGCTACTTACTTGCTATCTAGGTTTCGATTACACAAGCTTGCCTGAAGAGACATGCATGGTCAAAACCTGGGCAGCAAATAAGTGGTGTGTGTTATGTATATAGGAGGGTTTTTCTTTATCTCGTTGTAAGTCCTCTAGTAGCGACATAAGATTGGCAGGTATTTTTGAGGAGCAAATATAGGTCTGGCAGCTAGAGAGCTCCGATTTTCATCATCTTTTTTTTTCCTCTACACCAGACAACATTCCTTTCCAAAGTATTTTTCTCTGCTATGCCCTGTCATCTGCTGACTAACAAAATGTTAAAGAACAGAACACACGCCACTATCCAGGTTTCGATTACACAAGCTTGCCTGAAGAGACATGCATGGTCAAACTCAGCAGCAAATAAGTGGTGTGTGTTTTCTGTTTTTATATATATATATATATATATATATATAGGAGGGTTTTTCATCTCTGTTGTAAGTCCTCTAGTAGCTACATAAGATTGGCATGTATTTTAGGTTTGGCAGCTAGAGAAAGCTCTGATTTTCATCATTTTTTTTTTTTTCTCTTTACACCAGACAACATTCCTTTCCAAAGTATCTTTTCTTGCTATGCCATGTCATCTGCTGGCAGTGATTTCACACAAGCAAGTCTTTTTATCTCTTCTGCGGCACTTTATTGTTGTTCCACCTGCCAGAAATCAGTTTACGAAACAAGAGAGCACATCAGCATTACTTTGTATCATTCTAAATAGTAATTTCAGTTGACTTTATTCTCAACACCAAAGTCCATATGTCCACAAGCATTGAAGCTGTAATGCAAAAGACTCATTTGTAAAATGGAAGGAGATTTATATATATATATATATATATATATATAACTCACAAACCCGTCTAAATTTATGCAGAAACATGTAGTTACATGTTAATCCACCATTGTTATATACAAAGTGTATATTTTTAAAAAGACTTTATCCAGATTATCAAAATTAACCATTATTAAAGAAACAAGTATTTTGCACACAACTTTTAGACCACACTTAGTGTGCTGGGGTGGGGGATTTATTTAATGTATGTTTTGACTCCCAGCCATTCAACATACTTGTTTCAGTTTCCTCTCTTGAGATGTAAAATTCTAAATCCAAGAGCCATAGTTATTTCACCTCAAAAAAAAAAAAAAAAAATGCACTTGCTTTGATATCAATGTTGTTTTTTGTTTGTTTTTTTTCTTCTGATAATGGTAAATTTTGCTATACAATGTTCTTACAAGTTAAATTTAAAGGTAAGATAACTTTTCTTTTTTTTTTTTTTTTTTTTTTTTTTTATTTAAAAAATTGTAAGCAGTCTTCATTATGGGCCAAGATATTACTACTGTCATTCATAGTCACTATGTAAAGATTTTCATTCATTCTAGGGTAAACTGAACCCATCTACTTATAATCATGCACATTATAATTTATTTAAATGAACCATTTGAGCTGAACATAAAAACTGGGGTCAGCAACCCATAAAACAGTTTTGGTAAACATTTAAGATAAAATTTCCAGTCACATACATGCATATACATACATACAGATGGAATCATCCAGGATTTATCTAAAGAGCAATTTCTCAGATTTTGTATATAGAAGAGAAAAAAATTATATTTTGAAAGTGTTAGCAAACGTGAAATGAACCATTTAGATTCAAAATTGTTTCAATTTGATTGGTATAGAAAAAAATTTTTTTAATTTTTTTATTTAAAAGAAATGTTTTTGATCTATAGATATTCAAAGATTTGAAAAAATGCTAAATATTAAGCAAATGTTTGTTTTTTTTTGTTTATTTTTTTTTGTTCATTTTTTTTTTGTTCAGACAATAATTTGTCTGAGACAATATATGACAGATTCCTTCAGGAGAAATTTTTAGTCTAACTAATGTTTGTAAATATTTATTGGACTATTACATAAGAATTTAGTTATGTTTAATAAAAATAACTATAACATAATCAAATATGTCTAAAAATTAATACAATTTTTTTTTTTCCAGGGGAAATTATGGGGACATTTCAAAAATTAATCTTAATATAAATGATTTTTGTAAATGTCAACCAACATTAATTCATGGTTTGTTAATTATCTATATACTCACTATGAACTTGTACATACAAATCCAAGACAACGTAATTCTCACTTTCTCTACCCCTATTGAGAAGCCACTTCACTGCTACAAAGACATTCCTGTTTACAAATCATGAGTACAGAGTAACAGAAAAAAAATAATACAACTAATTCAATGGCAAAAGAAGTAATTATTTTCAAGTGGTTTTACTTGAGTTTTATATTTTAATTGATATTGTAATAAATTATGATAAATACTTCACAAATCAGGATATCATTTTCCATTTTAACAGACAGTTGGGGTTTTTGTTATAGATTTCAGTGTTTATTTATCTCTTCATAATCTATTTAATGTTTGGTCCCACATGCATGTTTGGGGGATAAAGGCAAAAACTGCCAAATCCCTGTAATCTGGGCCACAATCTCCAGTGCAATGGAGACAAGTTGACCTTGAGTAAAAATCTCAAAGTCTTTACTTTATTTATGCTATGTCTTAACTGAAGATCAGACATGACGGGTCTCAGCAAAAAGGTTAAATAACAATTATTTGTAATTGTAAATCATACAAGATTACCCTTACTGCAGCTTGGCCATTTATCTCTCATCACTTCTAGATACCCACATTTTTCTCTATCATCCCTTTATATAGCCACACCTTTCTTGTCTCTAGCCCCCTTCTATGGCTTTTTATTTTTCTAAAGAGATGAGATATGCAGTGTTGCTGTAGAAAAGGAAGAGAGTTAAGAGGCACCTCTTATCTCTGCTATGCCTCACAGAAAGTTCAGGATTGTAAACTCCACTCTCAAAATTGAAGTTTTACTGTAAAAATGTCAGTTAAGTGCCATAGCAGATACATGTTTGGGGCAATCATGTCTCAAAAGAGACATGACTGACTGGGCAAAAGATTATCCTGCAGTAGGTTGCCATTATATTCTGCGATAGACTGGTTGCCAGCCAAGGCTATAGAACCCAATCTGTTATTTAACCCATAACTGAGGGAAGAGATGGATTAATACCTTCCCAAGGGTATTTGTGCATAAGTGAATGCAAGGAATTCAACTGGAATTTGAACTCTGCTTCCCAATTTGTCAGCACTGAGTCGATATCCACTGTACCACAACACACATCCTGGTAGGGTAAGTAGGTTGATTAATTTACCAAAAATTAAATGCAGGCACTTTGACATAATACTGTTGTAATGTCTCCAAGCAAAGCATGCAAGAATTTGAAAGTGAAGACTTGTTAATTAGAAATTTTTTCGTAATGCAATTAATATTTGACCATATTAGCATATAAACCCATTAACTGCAGCGGAAGGAAGTGTTTATCATTCTTATTTTGGTCAAAGAACCTCAGTTGACAGAAACTGACATCTGCAATCATTAAACTAATAACAATTTTTTTTTTTTTTTTTTAAATCACATACTTTTCATACAAAGAACTATTTTTTTCATTTCCTATTAACAAATAAAACTTAAAATATTTCAGGAATGTTAGATTCTAAATATGAAATATTCATTTCAACTCCAGTATCAAACTATTTTATTCAAATAGTAGAAATAATATTTGACAGTATATTAAAAAGGTAATTTGAGACTGACCCGTTTAAAATATGGTGAAAAAAAAAAATGAGAATGTACTTTGAAGAAACAAATAACATTTTTAAATACAACAAATTCATAGAAAAAATAAATTTAAATTCATTTTGTCTTTTAATAGTAGAATAACAAAAAATATCTTGAGTGTATAATGATTTGTGAAGATGAAATAACACTTTAAAATAATTCACAAAATAAATTTAAGAAATACTTTTAAATTTTCAGTGAAAATTTAACTAAATGGAAAGCTTTTGCCTTTTTAGTGAATTTTTGATGAAAATGTTATTTGCCAATTTAATTTTTTTATTTCCTTGATTTATTATTAGATAATTTGGAATTTATTTTTACAATTTCTTAAAACTAAGGATATGTATCAATATAACATTAATATTGCATAATTGATAAATACTGAATGAGGTTATTAGCTACTATACAATATATCCATTACTAGTATAATTAAATATATTGCACTAATATATTTTAATATTAAAATAATGTATACTATCCAGTGTTTTGAGGCAATGCACTTTCTTTATGGTGGTCAAAATAATCACATCTCACTTTGTTTTTTGGGGTTTTTCTTCTCTCTTGTATATTTCTACTACTTTTATGAATTGCTGGAAAATTTATTTCCAAAGATCAAGAAAAACAAACAACATCAAAAAATGAAACATGACCTGAGATTTGATACAATTTTGCTGCTTAGATAAATTAAAATTAAAACAACTGAACAAGATTCTTCTTTTTTTTCTTTTTTTTTTTTTAATTTTGAAAAATTAAAAAATAAATCTTACCTTTTTAAAGCATGAAATCCAAGTAACATGTTTTTCTTTTGCAATGGTTTTGTATTTGATTTTGCAAAACTACACCAACCAACTACTTCCTGTATGGACTAATTAATACCTGTTTTATATCTGATAATTTTTAGAAGTTATAAAATGTAAAGATATATAATACTTAAAAGTAAAAAACAAAACATTTCTTTATATTAAATCCCTTTTCCAGTAAAAACAAAAAACAATGCTTTTTGATCAACTGCCAAAGTTAAGCAGCATCAAAATTGGTCAGTATCTACATGGGTGACCACTTGCAAACATGGAGTCCTGTAAGTAACCTCCTACAATCCTAAATATGTTCTGGCTATAAATAGCCAACAGAAGCTTAAGCCAATAACAATAAATGCATATTAATTGTTTATAAAAGGGTCAGAGTACAGAAACATTTCTTGAAACATTATTATCAGGGTTAATTTTAAACCAATTTCTCTCTCCTAATTAGCCACTACACCTCAAGGTACCATGTGCAATCATAATTAACCTGTGTCTTGAAAATATGCATAATATATTACAATGTGAATCTCATTCTATATTTTACATGGAATAGCAGAATTTCTGTGCTTCGACTTTTGTCTTTTCATTGACTGAAGTTGAATTAAAAAGGCTAATTAGAGAACAATATGAAAAGTTATTTCTTGAAAATATTAAAAAGATCTGTAAATCTGTGTAACGGCTCTTACCAAAACTTGGCAGGGAACCAGCATTGAGCATATCTGTAAAGTTAATTCTGCCCACCTCATCATTATTGTTTTTGTGTTTGTTGAAAAAGTAATTTTAAAGAATACCAGTTTTGGATTTTACCTATCCAATAGTTATCACTAGGATACATTACATATAAAGTAAAATTTACAAGCATGGTACAAAAGAGAAACAGTTAAAAGTGGAAAGGCCAAGTCAACAGTTAACTTTTAAAGATTTCCCCACTCTTTCGCGTATTTTTTACTAATCCTTTCAATCTTCTAAATTACAGGCAATTACTTTATATTGAATTCAATAAAATATAATTTTTAAAGATCTTTTATCCTAGTGTAAACACGTTTTCTACCTTTTTTTGATAATTTCTTTTTAAGTACTTATTTTGTGTTTGCTTGTTTTCTGTAATAAAATAGACCTTTTCCACGTATAAGACTTGCGTCAAATTTTAAGCTAATGTCTTGATGTGAAGAGTGAAATAGTTTCCTGATTTATTTTGATAACTATTATTTTAGACAAATGCGAGTTCAGTTCAATTGCACTGACACAGTTTGAGGCCAAGAAGACAAATTTAGTCATCTTTTGCACTGTTTTCCTGCAGAGTGAGATGGCTGAAGCTTTTCCCACCATGTCTCTGAAAGTTTAAGTCTTATTATACATTGCTTAAGTCTTAATTATCTTTCTTTACAAACCAGTGAATGAAGATTACAACACAAGATATGGTCAGAAAAAAAAAAAACATCACATAACGATTTGATATGCTTCCAAAAGTCAAGTAAAACCAAACTCATCCATTGGTGACTGTCAACAAAAAAGTGTATTTGTAAAGAGAGTTCCTTTGCATAGGAGCCAGTCCTAAACACAAAAAGGGAATAAACCTTAAATAAACAACCAACTAGTTTGTGTAAAACAAAAAAAAAAAACAACAAAAAATACTTAGCTTCCCAAACTTGCCAGCAAGGTGGAAGAATTTGAAAATAAATTTAAACTGGTGACTGAAATAAAAATTTGAAGATTTCAATTTTCAGCAAAATGAAAGACTAAGAGTAGCATTTTTTTTTCTTTTTTTTTTTTTGTTTAGTGATTCTTTTTTTCCTTCTTCATAGTATATGCAAATAGCTTGAAATATAAAGATGAAAGCCTTTTATTTTTAGGCTTTTAATATTTAAGGAATGTAAAAATTGATGATGATGAAAAGGCAGTTTTTGTGCTTATTTTTTTCTTTTCTGTTTAGGGTGTTTTGTTTTAATGACTGACCCTGGGAGAACAGATCAAGGCACAACATGCCATTTTACAGGTAGGCACCTAACTTCATTCTTGAAAGGATCATAGTTTAGGAGGAGTTAGGAATCTGTATGTGGTAGAATTATATCCTACCTTGCCTTATTCTCATAAGTCTGATAGTAAAAAAACCAAAGTTACTTATTGAAGGCTCTTTGGAGATTACCTGGGTTTAGAAATAAAACTTTATTTGAAAAAGGCTTTCCACAACGGTGAAACGAAAATACAATTCCAACTGACTATTATATAATCTCTGTATAGATGACAATTTTTTTTTTTTTTTTTTTTTTATAACACATTAACATTTTTTTAATAGAGCATTGATTAGTATTTTTAATGAGTGCTGGTTGGATTTTTATGGAGGGCTGTTTTTAATGTGCTGTTGATCAGATTTTTTTTTTTTTTTTTTTTTTAATTGGGTGCTGATTAGCATTTTATACGGAACATTGATTAACATTTACGTTAAGCACTGCCGGCCAAAAAGGTGCAAAAAAAAAATGAAAATAGGAAATAATTTTTTTATTTAAAAAAAAAAGTTCTGTCCAGATTTTATCAGAATTTCTTTCAATAATAATTACTAGTTTTTAACAGAAGTTAATTCTCAATTTTTATCATAACTTAGTACTAGTTTACAACCCGGTTCACACTCCACTCACATCTATTGAACAGGTGAAGAGGCTCATCCCTTGTTTCCTGTTTAGGATGCGGTTTCCGGTTTTTTCTTTTCCAATCTTCTCACTCTTTTCTTTTATTTTTTTTCAATTGGAGTAGATAGACTAAACTATCGCCCAGTTTACACTCCACCCATGTCCATTGAACAGGTGAAGATGCTCATCCCTTGTTTCCTGTTTAGACTGCGGTTTCCCAGTTTTCTTTTTCACTCCTATGTAGCCCCCTGCACATCAGTGGCATTGCCGCCTTGCTCGGGGTGATATGATTAAAAAAATATATTGTTAATCAGCCTGACGAAGTGTCATAAAAAAAATATAAGAATGATGAAAATTATCTTCTAAATTACAGGCAATTACTTTATATTAAATTATCTTCAGTCACCCATTTTCTAAAGCATTTGCCATCAGATATGACAACATTTCTTTTAAGTAAAATAAATCTATAATGCTTTCTGTGATTACCATGAAGAGACATTTTGCTGGTCTATTCATTGCAAAATACATAAAAGCACAAAGCCCATTAAAACCCGTCATGAGAGAAAACACTTTATATTTCCCATTTAAAAGCTTATCCACGTTATTGCATAAAATGATAGGCTACGAATGGTCACTAGATTCTCAGCATCTGTTCATTCTGAGTCCCTACCAAAAACTTATATACGAGCTACTAGATTAGCAATAGGTCCCAATCTCTTTACAGTGAAACCGATAAAATGTGACCGCAATTTCTACTCTAACAGCTTCTTTCATGCACTTCCCACCTGTGGAATTCCCTTTCATATACTTGCTTCCCTGACAGCTACAATCTCCAGGAATTTAATAAAGGTCAATAGACATCTACCACACTAACTCAAACTATTTTCCTCTCAAGTTCTTTTTCCATCTACTCCACCCCCCCATCCTCGGTATCCTCATCCGTCTATTACTCTCTTCATTTCCTAAAACTAACCCCCTCTTCTCATCAGTTTCCTCTATGTAACCCCCTGTGCAACAGTGGCAGTAAAATGCCTTGCTTGGGGTGAGATGATGTTTAAAAAAAAATAAATTAGAGGTATATAGTAAAATAGTACTCGGTTTCAAATATAAGGCTACTGTTTGTTCTGTTTGCTGTGTCTCTTCATGGCTCTCCATAACTTACTATTCCTTGAAGCCTTTAGTAAATATCAGTGTAGTATTGTATGTAAATTAGTAGACAAGTACAGAGAATAATGGGAGAAGTATCTGGGGAAAGAATCCTGTTGTCACAAAGAACATGGAGAGATGTGCTTCAACTATTACTATACATAAAGAAATGCAAACATAACAATCAGATTTTGAAATTATAGAAGAATCCTATACAAGTAAGAAGTATTCAACTGATTTATAGGACTGGCCCTTGAGAATAAAGGGAATATTCATGGATAAAAGGGAAATAAGGAGATGTACAGATCTTACAAAATAAAATTATGATTGACTAAACAATTTTGTAAGTCAACAAAATTGGAATAAAAATCAATAAAAATTTAGTCTCCACTATGAATAGTGTAATTTGCCTATGTCATGAATAAATAAAATTCAGGCTACCTATTTTTCTTTTTTAATCTCCTAAAGTAACTCTACTGATAACTATCTTATTATAAAGATTTGTGTCTTTGTTTGAGATAGATATATTTTGCTCTTATCCTGGGGCTCATGAAGATAGTGAGAGTGAGACAACGTGAAACATTGACTCAGTTCATTAGAGAGACAATAACAAGGTAACATCAGCTCAGTTCATTCTCTTTACTGACAGCTATTGTTTGTTTGTGTGTGTGCGTATATATATATATATATATATATATATATATGGGTGTGTATAATGATAATATACACGCTAAAAACTCTGCCTCCTTCTACCGAGTGCCCATAGCTCAGAGGTAGAATTGCCGACCAACGTCAATTTGGTCAGGTTTTGATCCTGGGTAAAAAGCAATCGGATGTCTAACCATACTGATGAGCTGTGATATAGTGAAATAGATTTATCTGCAGATGACACACACACATATATATATATATACACACACACACACACACACACACTCCTGTTACAAACAAAGAAATAATCTGAGAAAACAGCGAATAACCCACTCCAATATTTTGGTTGCCATTTTTGGCAGGAGTTATACACTATTTTTAAATATTAACCAAAGAGGTTATCTGTATATGCTAGACTAGATTTATAGGAACTTCTAAAGTTTTAGAAAATATATAATAGTCAACAGTAGTAAAATCACATTGCAGAATTCATATTCTGCAAGACTAGCTTCCTAACTACTGCTCTATGGTGAGGTTTTAATGTATAACTTACATTTTGACATCAGTAAGATAACTTTTGCTATATATATATATATATATATATATGAGCAAAAAGACAAAAAATGTCACTTCTTCATAGTCACAATAAAATTGTATTTTTTTACATTTGATCTTAATTTGCAATTAAATTCCGTATATTTAGTTAAAAAAATTACACTCCAGATACTCCCAAATAATTATGAATTAGCCTTAAATGAAAAAAGAATGTCGAACGCATTTATCTCAACTATACAATACATAACTTTCTTTCATTTGGGTCCACCAATGTTCAAATTCTTGCATCTATGCATCATTAAGCAATATGATTTTGCCATTTAAAGAATATCATCAAATATGAGTACTAATTTTTAAAGAGAAGCTACAATATTCATTTTCATGAAAACCAAAATCTTCATTGCATATCACATATATATATATAATTTTGTTTTTCATTTATACAAGAGAAAAGAAATCATTAAAACAATTCAAAAGAATATCTGTTCAGTTGTTTTCAGCTATGAAAAGGGCAGTGACCCCCCAATAAAAATAAAAAACTATAAACACAAACACACAAATTATTCTCAGGAAAGTATCCATATTACCAATTTACCAAATATAAATACTTTTCAAACATTTTATTTTAAAATTCCAGATTTTTTTTTATTATCAGATATTCAAAAATGCCATTATTTAGATACTTTTAAACATTTCATAATTTTTTTTTTTTTTTTTTTTGGGAAAAAGTCACTGAATGGCGCCAAAAAAGAAGAGAGAATAAGTGCAAAAAAAGTAAAATAAAATAACATTATACTTAATTTACCATATCACATTTATAGAATACGTGCCACACTTGTAATACGCACTAACCCTTTTAACACCCAGTCATCTTTTGTGAACCAGAACTGTTTTCCTTGCCCGGGATATCTACACGTATGCATTTATCTGTGTACTTATGTATGTGCAAGAGAATACGTACATAGATACATATATAATGGACACGTATATATATGTATACATCAAAAACACACATTCATATTTATACATATATATGCATAAGTCAATGCACCAAAAATGTATTTATGTATACACTATTTTCTTTTCAGGGTGTATATAAATACATACAAACTTTGCTTTTTAGGTTTATTTTAACCACTTTCTTTTTGAGGCAGACAAACTTAAATTTTTCAAATATTTGTTAGTTATAAGTATGTTAATAAAAATGTAAAGTTTTTGGGGTTTTCCTTTTTTTTTAAATCCACAAAATCTTACACATACCTAACTTGTAAGATAGGTCTTCATGTGGAACTTGTGTATTTTTTGTTAACATATGTAAATTTACACGTACATTTTCATATTGTTGCATTACCTATCAGGCCCTTATACCAGTTCTTTGTTATTCTGATAGCAGGGAACTATAAATAGGCACAAAAATTCCAGAAAGTTCTTTTTTTTTGTTGTGTTTTGTTTTTTAATATTGTTCAAAACAATTTCTTCTTTCTTCTCCTTGCCTCTTTGTGATATAAATCTGCCAAAGATTAAAAAAGAAAAAAACAAACGATTATGAGGAGGCAAGTCATATTTAACAACCACCTTTGTAGTCACGTCTCTCTATTGAAAATTTGTAACTAAATGAATCCATATTAGGATACCAGTATCCTAAATAAACTGTCTCAATAGATCAATATCCTGTTTGAGTTTATAGTTTCTTTTCAGTCCTTTATAACAAATGAAGGTTTTTGTTTTTTTTTTTGTTTTTTTTTTTTTGAATTTCAAAGTTCACATTACTTTGGATTCAAAAACACTTAGCATCCCAGACATTCTTTTCAACTATTAAAATTACAAATTAATGTTTTTTCCTTTTACAATTCATTTTTTGTTTTTTTGTTTTTTTTTAATAAATTGCAGGCAAAATTTATTCTTTATAAAGAATCACATTAGATATTATGCACAAACTAACATTTTAATGTGAATGAATACTTCAACTTCTAAAGTTTGGCTTTTCTCATATATTTTTGTATATTTCAGAAAACTGTTACATAATTTATGTTCTGACTGGTTTCTTTTGAATTCTTTCTTAAATGGCTTTTACTTGCCCATTGTTGAACTTAATACCATTATTAAAAAAGAAATTGAAAACCACAATCTTAGATTTGATATGTCTTGAAATTGATAATTTGAGAATGTGGCCATATATATATATATATATATATGTGTGTGTGTGCATTTCCTAGTCATTTTCTTTTACATAAAGCCTGATAAAGACTTCAATCATTTAATCTCTAACTTTCTAAATATATATACTTAATACCTATCAAAATGTGTGATTTTTTTTGATGAAACCAGTCAGAATGCATAATTTTTTTTATTTGCCCAGGCAAGTTACTAAGTACGTACGTCAGGTGTGTGAAGCTTGCAACTGTTAATCAATGATTGAATCTACTGATTATATAATGAATTTTCCATCAGTTACCAAATCCTGTGGGAGTGAGGAACATTACCCTGGCCAACTGAAGACTTTATCCAAGTTTTCACTGATTTGCTCACAAAGTTCAATTTTGAATGTCTGGCAATTTCATTGGCACTTTCTAGCAGCTAAAATCTGCAAATGCCTTTAATTTGGCATTACATCATTAAGCACCTTTTTTTCTTTTTCTTTGAACATTCAATACTGTGAAAATTGAAACAAGTTACGTGTCAAGATTTTCCTTGTTGTACATGTTTGCATATGTATATATTAGAGAACTTTGTATGCATACACAAATGGTTTTATATAAATATACAAACATGTACATATATCAGTACATAAACACGTGTATGTTTATATACATGCAGTTGTGTGTGTGATTTATAATGAAATTAAATGTTCATTTATACCCTTTCATGGAGATTACATCCGCTCTTGAGGAGACTTGATTGCAAAATTGAATTTTTCCGAAATCTTATTTTCCTTAAAAAGATGTTAATTTTCCTGAAGACATTAATTTGATGTAAACATATTTGAAATTGTTTGGTTATATGTATTATATAATTGGAAAATTAGATACCAATGAAACTTTCGAGGTGTATTATATGTAGTCAAGAGTTTCCATTTAGGTTTGTGATGTAAGCTTTAATGAAACAACCTTATTTATATAATTATGGCTTGGCTTTGCATACAAAGATTTGGGCAAGATTTCAATGTTCATTGCTGGCTCTCAGTAAGGCCTATCTAGAAAAGGCATACTGTTTCACATTAATTGCAGGAGAGAGGTTAGCAGTCTCTGGCCTTTCACATCTTTTTCTGGCAAATTAAGTCAAGGAGAAAATCTGATAGATCTCGTGCCTCCATATCACTCTATCAGTTATTTCTGTTCTTGACTGATGGTAGTTGGATCCACAGGATATAAGGGTCAAAATCCTTGTATCTCTTCATTTGGCCTGAGACCAATTCTCTAATCAGGCAATCTTTGAAGTATTCATCTTTACAACAATATGGCCAGCCCATTGCAGTGATATTTGTTTTTTTTTAACTTCACCACTTGTATTTTTGACTGATTAGCACCTCGGTGTTACTGATAATTTTTTATTTCTAGAATCGCTAAGCTGTATACTTATATACAATCTTACAACATCATAAACATATTTTTAGTTAATGTCTTATATACACATGCTCAGCTGAGCTTACCACAGATACAAATTGGAGCTTGTACAAAAAATGACTAATTATTTTCATTAGTGTCTTAATTTTTCTTGTTGCTACTATTCAATATTTATAGCACAGATTCATCTTGTTTTTTTGTAAATGTTATCATACATACATGAGAAATATTCCTGTTGTAAATCTGCACTTTCTGCAATACACACATATATACTTGGGGTCAGGTCAGGCTTAAACCTACTATTGGTAACATGTAACCCAGTACAACCTGCCACATGGACGGGTGGTTGGTGTCTAAACCAGCTCTCCCACTAACTTTACTGCTAATGAGAAGGGTGGCATGTCACCCCACAGTATGAAAAAACAAGACCGTCACACAAACATATATATATATAGTTAGGATAGGGTCTCAAGCTTTGAATGCCTACCTTTCTAAAGATGGTGTCTCAATAAAAACACTAAGGTTTTAGTTAGACTACCATGTCTGAATTGGGTGTCAGAAAGAGCATCAAGCCTTTTAAACCCTTGCCTCAAACCATTATGACAAATCCTTTGTCAGGCAGAACCCACCTTGCTTTGTGCGAGATTAATCCTAGTCCTACCTCCAACAAAAAACATGGCCATATATATATATATATATATATATATATATATATATAATTTGTTATTGCTTCTGAGGTAAAGAGAAGTTTTGTATTTTTTTACTAGATTTGACATTGCTAAATATTATTTTTTATTTTAACCTCAAACAGAAAATTACAGTCCAAACCATTCTGATTATGAGACTCTCAGTACAGGCACATGGTGGTCTGTATTGCATATTTTTTAATTTTTTCAAATATTTTTGAAAATTTCCAGTTTCTATTTTCAATTAGGTAAAACTCTAATAAAGGGGTGGATTCTCATAGCATTTTTTTCTTTCCTTTTTTCCAGAATAGATCAGTGCTCATTTTAAACTGGGGTTAAATATTAAAAAAAACTAATTTGTCTTTGCTTGCAAGACAAAATAGGTAAACTCTTTAACTTAACATTTATATTTGAATTTAACATGTTTATATAATAAAAAATCAATTCATAATTTTAGTTTTAAAATTTAAAATATTTATTCTGAGAATTTTTTTCATATTTGCTTATTTTCATTTATAAGATATCTTTCCATCCAAACAATTTTATATTTTATATAATTCATTTTGACAGATTTACTTAAAAGCCATGGAAAGTATTTTATTAATTGCATATTTTTAAATTTTTTTATTTCTAAGTAACTGGATGTAAACTCTGAAATGAAAGAATCTCTTTTCATATATATATATATATATACACACACACACACATATATATATATATATATATATATATATATATATATGTGTGTAATATTTTATTTTCTGAAAACCTCTTTTCATCTAATTACATTAAGAGGAACTTTATACAAAAGCCAAATTATCAAATATAGTCACATGTAAGCATGTATACACATACATGAAGTTGTTTCATATGCTCAAGTTATACATTCAGTAATACTATGAAAGGTTTGCACTTTGAAAACCTTTAATTTTGTTTCCAGCTTTGCTTTGTGCTTTGAGATAAACTTTTTAAGTCCCTTGCTTGATTAGAGCCCTTATTTTGTAAATGAGTTTGCTAGCTTAGAAAAGGCAAAACAATATTTTAAAATCTAGACCCAAAGCAAAAACAAATACTGCATTTACATAGCCATACAATTTTACAAATAAGTTTATATGATATGTATATTACTGTGTATGCCAGTAAAAAGGTTATTTCATTTTAAAACTTAAATAATCTGGGGGTGGGGACAAAATTTTATTATAGCTTTAAAAATGGACATCTTAAAGTACGTATGAATACATGCAAATATATTAAAAACCAAAAAAGCGAGGAAGGGCAGAGATAAGAAATATTAAAGTGATGAATTGGGGGGGGGGGGGGGAAAGGAGTTAACTGGCTATGGCTTCTTGCTCTTCAGAGATCAATGGAGGACAAAACAAATGTGTATGACTAAGAAAAAAAGAAATACTACCAGAGAATCAGCAGTTATAAACATTTGCTTATCCTTACTCTCCCCTTTTGTTTGAATATAAAAGTATATATTAATATGTACTTCCAAAATATCTCTTTTCATTTTTTTGTTTTGTTTTTAAAGCCATAATAATTTTTAAACTTATGTCTTTGAATATTGCTTCAATTTTTTTTTTAATCTTGTTGGTAAGAAATACATATTAGCATTCAATGCTTGATCAAAAGCATTGAATTAATATTAGTCAAATAAACAATAATCCAGAAAGATGAAGTAAACCAAAAGATGTAAATAAAAGGCAGGAATTCGGCTTGCATATGGACTAAATCTCAAAACATAAGCCATTATGAAAATTAAATAAATCTTAAAATATTTAAATTGGCTATTTTTAGAAAAGTACAGCAGATTTGGTTAAAGGGGAAAAATTAACATCTCTTGGTTTATTTAAAAAGTAAAATCTCAAAAGTAAATGTTCAGGAAATATATTCTTGCTAACTGAATGGGCAAGAAGCTTAACAAAAATTATCTAAAGTTTAGGTGCTGAACAGTTTTCAGGCATATGAATAAAAATATTTGAAATGATTTTTAACTTTTAAACTTTCACTTGTTATAAATGAATCTTTAAAAAAAATTATTTCTCAAAAATTGTGAATTTGATGCATGTTACTGAATATTTATAATCAGCTTATTGGCATAAAAAAAAATTGAATTCCAAAAACTTTAAATCTCTTTATGTTCTTAAAGAAATGAATCCGGTCATTTTTTTTTTTTTTTTTTCCTTTGGAGATAGATAACTCTTTTGCCTTTTTTAAATTCTGAACACATACATACATACATACATACCAAAAAATGATTTCCGAAATTTTGCATAAATCATTACAATTTGAGGTATCATTGGAAATAGTTTGGACTATATCACTGTATTATAGGTTTGGCAATGTTATCTAATTACTAGAAATAATTTTTGTATTTAAAATCTTGTTTTTTTTTTTTATTCATAATTTGCTTAATTACCCATGTATTCCTACACTTATTAGTAACAACTATGAATAATCTTACAAAACTGTGTATAAATCTTTACAAAATTTTCTCTCAAATCTTTTAGCCTGTACAGTATTTCAAAATATGTATCATTAAAAACAAAAATTGCCAAATGATTTAATATCAGATTAACAGAAAGTAGCTGAAAATTTTCAAATATTTTACAATGTTCTGTTTCTGTAAGTTTTAGATCTCTAAAGATAACAAAAAAATGCTATTTTATTAGCCATTTAAATATAACCCTAGCCAAGACGAGTTTTCTTTTATAATTTCTAATCAAAATATATTAAATGATTCCTGTTTGAATTAATTGTAGCAGTTAACTTTGATAGAAATATGCTAGTCATGAGAGTTAAGGCCACTGTCAGTCAATCTAAATTAAACCTCCTCCAAAAAGGCAGAAAAAAAACTCATTTGTTTCAAAGTAATCATGCAGAATTCAATATATGATTTTTTTTTAATACTTGTCAGGTAAAATAATTTTCATGCTCTTTTCAAATTTGTGTATTACAAGCCCAAGCTAACAGTCCAGCAGACAAGTGTTAACATTTATGGTTCAATCCTGAGTATTTTGAAGGTGAGATTCATCTTAACCAGGTGGGGCTCTTTGATGGGAAGAAGCAACGAGCTAACAGCACTTTATTATAAGCTACTTATAGAGCATGATCAATCTTTCTGGTGAGTTTTGAGATTTTTTCTTAGATGATTGTAATTGGACTTTTAATTTAAGCATATTTTAAATATATTGCCCATGATGGAACCCAAAAATGGGAAAAATTTCAGTCATTTGTTTTTGAATCACTACACTTAATAGTAAAAAATTTAATAAGCAGATATTTTTAATAAAGAAATCTCATCTTTAGAAAATGTTCAGTAAAACATGCTTCACTTGAATGCTATAATTGCTACATTATTGGGACCACCATGAAAACATTTTATCCAAGAATTTGAAATCTTGAATGGAATTGAAAACACCCACAAATATGTAAAAATATGCTTGCACAAATATACTTTGTGCATGCATGCATTCAGTTCTTGCTTACATGAAAACAAATTTAATTTCCTCCAATGGAAATATATACACCCCAATTTCAATATGTGCATTGACACAGAAAGGTAGGCATAATGCCAAATACATTTAAAAACTTCAATACATATGTAATTAATAGACATAGCAATCATGGTTCTCTCAAATTTTTTTATTTGTGAATTGCCTGGCTTCTTGAAAGTTAGCATAGTGGTTTCTTACTGCATTCTTTGTGATTTTGTATTCAGAGTTATTCTTCTAAGGCTGGTTACCACACAAGGCTTGCCTAGTCCACCCTGCTAGTTACCCATAGCTGGGGAGAGGGGAGAAGAGACTGATCCATGCCTTTCAAAAAATTTGTGCGAAAGTGAATGCAGCAGACTAGAGAGGAATTTGTAATTTGGCTTGTTAATTCCTATTTCCATACCAATAACCATTATGCTAACCTCACATCTTTATAAGCATTTATGAAATTACATAAGAATAAAGACATGAAAAAATTCAATATCTTTGAAAGCAGTAAACACAAACACACCTAAGACATGACCAAAATTGCATAAAAACCGATTTGCATGGGTATAAACTTGGCAGCTGTTACTTCTGTCAGATTTTTAGACATCAGAAATTTTGAGATGTATTATTATTCCAAAAGCTCAAACTAACACATTTACCGTTTTCTGCACAATAAGGAATGAGACGATTTTAGTGAAAGAGCTCATAAAATAAGTTAAAAATCACATTTAAATCGGTAATTCTTCAAACATTATTAATTGAAGAAATGGATCATCTGAATTGTGTTGAAGTTTCAATGCACTCAATAACAAAAAAAAGATCAACTTTCCAACTCACGTACTAAACTCATATAATCTTGTTTGTCTTGTATTTCATTAAAAGATACAAAGTCTACCAAGCATCTGTGCATCAAATATCACTGCTACATTCGGTTTGGTATGTCTGTTTTATATCTAGAGATTCTTGACATAATCCAAAGAATCTGCAATGTTATCAGTCCTGACCTGTTATCTTGGCTTCAGTCACTTTTTACCACCATGATGTAACTTTTGTTTTTTTTCTATAAATATTTTCATGGTAATTGTTCTGATGAGCTTTGTTGTTTTAATACTGACTTCATGAATTTAAGTAGCACTAGATTGGCAATTAGGTCTCATTTCACTGCTGAAGTTGCTAGTTATAACTGTAAGTTCTGTGTTATGCTTCTCACTTGTGGAACTTTTTTCTGGATTCCTGTTTTTCTGTCAACTATGATCTCCAAAAATTTAAATGGAATATTAATCATTATTTTTGGTGTTTTTTTTTTTTTTGTTTTTTTTTTTGCCTTGAACTCTGTTTTTTATTCTTTTAATCATCTGTTTCTTTTTACTCTTGGTAACCTTTTGCATCTTCATGGCTTTTATTGCCTTGCTTTAGGAAATGATTTAAAGAAAGAAAAATCCCCACCAAAAGTCAGGTATTTATCCCTGCAACATTTTGAATTTTAAACTTCAATTTTCAATAAAGGTATGTTATTTATTTCCAGTATTTAAATACTTTATATAGATACAAATGACTTTTTTTTAGCTTACAGACACTTAGATATGTGAATATTTAATAAAAAAAATATATACAATGTCAACAATACACACAACCAAATATCAAAAGATGAGGCAAAATCAAGTTTATACACACTTAATATTAGCATGATATGAAAGGGGCAATGCATGCTATTCTGAAGCAGATTATGGCCAGTCTATATATAAGATACCCAACCAAGTACAAGATAAAATCATAATGTCATTTGCCTTCAGTTAAATCCTCTTAACTCTAATACTTTCTCAGCTTTTAATTATAGTCTAAAATATTTTCTTGATTTTAATCGATAAATGCAAAGTGTTCAATAGTAATTCATATAAACTGCAAGATTTAATGTTACTTAAATGTCAGTCTTGTTAATATTAGTTAAAATTGTTAATTAAAATAAAATATTTTATTAAGTTTCTGATTTTCATATCAATTAAGATAATTATCTGTATAAATTATCAAAAACTAAACCTTATTTCTCTAATCATTTTTTTCTGTTTTTGTAATCTGAAAAGTTTAGATTCAAACATTAGAAATTCACAAACATTTTATAACTATTGAATTTTCATTTTTTCTTTTCTAATCAGTGCCATTCTTTTAGAAAATAATGAATTTTAACAGACTGGATTCATTAATCTGAATTCTAACTTTGTAATGTAAGCAAGTTATCTCTTTAAATTGAAAACAAATCTCTAATATATTGATTTTTAAAGCCAAATCCAACTGCTATAGCTTTCTAAAATCAAATCTGAACTACCTTTATAAACAAAACAATTTAATTTTCAGTCAGCCCACCAGATTTTTTTTTTTTAAATTTTTAGATGACAGACAGTACAGGAAATTTGACTAGACATATTTTAAAAATTGTAAATTTAACTGCAGGATTATAAAAATTCAAAGTTTACCAATGAAGACAAATTTTACAGGGTTAGATTTTATCTTTTTAAATTGCATATTTTGCTTGACTTTCTGTCCATGAAAAGTTTGGGATGGACATATACAATCAGTGTTTTTTTTTCTTTTTTTATAGTTTCAAGGCCCATAAAGTATTGGATAACAAGCAAATCCCAGCATTGCTTTGATGTTATTTTGACATACACAGATATATAGGACACATATAATCTTGAACACGCCTGATTCAAAATATTATCTATCAATTCTTTAAAGAAATCAAATTTTGTTTTTTGCTGATTTTTAACCTGCAGTCTTCATGGCCAGGGTGTACTTTCCAGAAATTTTTACAATTCTGTTTTTGAACTTTAACATCATCTTCCAGCCTATGTGGTACAGCTCCACACCACCTTTCTTCTCTTGTAGTCAAATAACTTTACTAATTTGAGTGAATTGGAATTTCTTTCTATATAAATTTTGACATATACTCACTTCATTTTCAGTTTCCATTTTCTTTCTTATCACAAATCTCTTCATTTTGCTTATGTATTATCATTATCTCTGCACATTTTAGTTCAGTTCCTGTTCATGTGGAGTATTGTTTAAAACCATTTCATTTGAGTTCTGTTTTCATTGATGAATTTTATCTCATACCTGGTCAGCCCTGGAAGCATTCCTTAATTCTCAGGAATAATCACCTCTCTGGGCACCAATGGTTAAACAGTTGGGTTGGACCCATAATATTTTATGTGATAGCACCTTTCTTTTTCTTTTTTGTTGAATATGGAGCAATATTATTAGTTACATGGAATATTTTGCCTGCATTTAAATTCTTAATATTTCACTCATTTTAGAAAGAACAAAAAACTGATATTTTTTTATGTTTGTATGCATTTGAATAAGCAGCACACAAAACTGACTTTTAAAGGCATTTTTTTTTTAAATTTGCTTCATTTTAACATTTGAAATTCACCATTATTTTTGTTCTTTTACTTCCCAAAAGTGAATCCTAAAGTTACAATAGTGGAATCAATGAACGTTTCACCTTCATAATTACTGCATTAACTGAAGATAAACATTGTTTCCTGAAAATGAGTCACATGGGAAGAATATGAAAAGATAATACTCACAATCAGTCAATAATAAATTGTGGAAATAACCAACAGAACCAGTGAAGAACATGTATTGCCAGGATATACATATTTAAAAGAAATATGAGGTTGGTTAAATTAAAAGATCAGCTATTATTTTTATCCATATGCTATCAAGTGACATTTTTCTAAACAAACTCGCAAAGACATATTTTAATGGCATTCAGTCTTACCATAAAATAGGGATTTCTTCCTCCAAGTAGATGTTTGTTTTTTTTTTTTTTTGGTGTGAAAAAACATTTAATTTCTGCAATAATATGAAACAAAGGTTTCATTTTCATTATAGTTTTATACAATTAAAACATCTCCTTTGAGGAATGGTTGCAGTTGAACTTTAAAGCAGAGCCTTCAACTGGAGCAAATACATTGTCCATTTTGTTGTAAATCTCAAACCTGAAGTTGATCCTTTTTTTTTTTTTTTTTTTTAGTAAGGATTTAAAAATAATGTATTATCAATTAGTGAGAAATTTAGAGAAAACTGAAATTATCAGTTAAGCTGATGTGATGAATACACTAAGGGGAAAGTGTTTCTGGAAAGAAACAGGATGAATATTTGCATAAAATAAATCTTTAAGAAATATAAAAATGAGGATTTTTTTCTTTTTCAAATTTTTTAGAGTTTAAAAGAATTTGGAATAAAATGAAAGACATAAGAAAAATATTTCATGAGGAATACAGCATTTAAAATTAAAAAGAAACATTTTTTTCACATCCAATTTTTTCTAATCACATGGTTCTCTTAAGTTTTGTTTCATTCAGTAAATATTTTAAGCATTAGCTTTTTTTTGTTTATTGTTTTTATATATTTCTTTTCTTTTTGGGGTTATAATCAAGGTGTCAGTATTTTTACACCCACCTGAGTGATGTTAAGTAAAAATATTGCAGATAACTCCCAGCTTTTTTTTTTTTTTTCCCTTGAATAAATATAACAAAACAAAGAAACAAATTTAGTTTTATGAAGATGTGATTCTCATTGGTGGATGCTTAGTTGATTATTCTTTGGCATACACAACTCTTGTGAAGAGATAAAAGTGCATGTTATAACCCTGATGCATGTCATCGTGATCGGCAGTGTTGGTGGTAGAATTTCTCTCCTAAGCCACTTTAGTTAGAAGAATCATGTGACAGTATTTGTAAATCTGAAAGAGAAAAAATATTGGACAATTTCTTTTTGTTTTGTTTAAATTTTGTGTCACAAACTAGAAATTTTCATTTAGCTGATGCATAAGAACTATAAATTTCAGTTAAAAAAATATTTTTTTAATCTTATAAAAGTTCATAATTCGGGAATGATTTGCTCATACAATATGTCCAAAGACCAGTTGGTAGGGCTTTAGAAATGTCAACTGCACCCCTGCAGAGGGTAAAAGTCTCTTCAATGGGGCCACCTGTTGGCGGCGACCCATTATGTCTGGGGATGGGATCCCAGTGATTGAGCAAGTCATGACTCTGCAACACACCACTTTGGACCTTACTTGGGCTAGACAGGAGGTCGGAGAGGCCCAATCCAATCATTTGGCTAGTCATGTCATGCCTCCTCACATCTAACCCACCTCAAAACAACTACAATTGACTTTCCTAGTCCCAAACCATATACTAACACCATACCCCAAAAATGAGATGGAAAGCAGTGGCTTTGACAGTGGGAAGAAAAAGATTGACACAACTGTATACCACCTGAACTGCTTCTGGATTTGGCCAGTGAAACTGAAGACATACAGTTGCTCAAGACCTTTCCTATATACTATTCATGTATGCCAGGGCAAATGGGTTTCGCCACCTGGCAACTACATAAGGATTTAGACTCTAGGGATGAAAACAATAATAAAGAATTATTTCCCCAATTTATCGTATTAGAATTAGTTGAAAACTCCCCTAAGTACACTGTCACCTTTTCCTCTATTCAAAAGGTAATCACCCAAAACAGTTAAAAAAAACTGAGAAATGGAACAATGCTTGTTGAAATAGAAAACCCAAAATATGCAAATTCCCTACTAAAAATGAAACCTTCACAATGTGAAGGTTAAAGCCTACCCTAATAAAAGGTTAAAATGTTTTTAAAGGTGTGATACACAGTAGAGAATAAACTCTGTTCAATAGAAGAAATAAAAAAGAATTGAAAAAGCTAGGGAGTAACAGAAGTAAAAATAATCACAATTAAAATTGAAGGAAAAATAAAAGAAACAAATACCTACATCATGACCTTCAATACACCCACCACAACAAAGGAACTAAAAATTGGATACAATACAGAAAAAATAGAGCAGTACATTCCAAACCCCTAGAGATGTTATAAATGCCAAAGATATGGGCACCATCAGGGCCGTTGTACACGTCTATCAGTATACAGGAAATGTGAAGAATCAGACATGCATATAGACTGCCAAAAAAAAATATAAATGCATCAATTGCCAGGGAAACCATCATGTCAATTCCAGAAACTGTGAAACATGGAAGAAAGAAAAAGAAATAATTTGTTTGAAATACACAAAAATGTAACTACCTGGAGGCAAGACAAATGGTAGAAACCACAAAATACACAGAAGCAAAAAAAAAAAAATCTTCGAAAATAATAAAAGAAAACAGAAAATAACATTAAAATGTAAGACATCACAAAACTACTCAAAGAGATGAGGGAACTGATGAAAGAATTAAAAAGCCTGAAACCAACCTACAAACATTCAAAAATAAAAAACTGGCACTTCAAAACCCAAATGTAAACTCTTCAGAAGCAACAGCTACATTTTCAAATTGAGCACATGAAGAAAAAAACTCTCCATGTGATGACCATTTAGCAATCCATATATAGTGTGTTTGAAAGGACTGATGAAAGCCACATATGTAAAAACATTTATTTCACATATAAATGAAGCCCTGTGAAAACTTTTCTGGCACATTGCTAGCGGCCGTTAACTAAAGCCAGTGTCTAGTAGCAGGGAGAAACTATAGTGTGATAACTTCGTGGGAGCTGAAAAGGTCATTTCAGGCATTTGGCCTGAGAGCAACAATTGTGTGTTCCTATGCCAGAGGTATAAGGGAGCGGTCAACATTTTTAGCAGTATAAGGAAAGGAAGTCAGGATGTGTTGTGATGCATTGGATATCGGCTCGGAACAAGAAATCAGGAGCCGAGTTCAAATTCCAGTCGAATTCAGTGCAGTCACTTACACGCAAATACCCTTAGGAAAGGTATTAATCCATCTAGTCCTTCTAGTCATGGGTTAAATAACAGGACAGATTGGGTTCTATAGCCTTGGTCGGCAACCAGTCTATCGCAGAAAGCAATGGCAACCTACTGCGGGATACATCTTCTGCCCAGTCAGTCATGTCTCTTTTGAGACATGATCGCCAAAGCGTGTATCACGTATGGCACTTAACTGACTGAAGGAAAGGGTACTAATTTGTCTGAGGATACTATCTTAAGGGGTGACAAAGCCACTGGTAATGGAATACAGGATTGGCTTTGCTGAGAAACAAACCTGCTGAATTTACAAAATGGGATCTGGTTACAACAAAATTAGGTCTGTTTTTTAGGCTAACTTGGTAGCAGCCACACTCCAGACAAACCAAACCAAACCCAAAACAAAAATCCAAGATAGATCATGCTCTACTTTAAAAACAAGAAATTCAACTGAAAACAGATTTAAATCTCTGGAAATAATGGATACAGATGACAAAAACTGACACTCAATGAACAAACCCCCACCAAAAAGGAAAAGACAAAGATTGCTTTAAATCAAGAACAAAAACCCCAACTCAAAACAAATCTAAAAACACACATTTTTTGAAGAAAAAATAGCTACCAACAATACATTTTGAAGAAAGTTATTGCCATAAAACATTTTGAAGGAAAAAAAATTCTCAGCAAAACATTTTTGAATACAAAACTAGAAGACTTCAGTTTTATAAAATAAAAAAATTTCAGTAAGAACAGACTTCAATCAACCTTCTCACTATATCTGAACATTAAAAAAAAAACACTCAAACCCCACCTTTTTAGCACATTAAATACTTCTGAGGTCGATATGCCATTTAAACAAAACTCACTCAAATCCATTTACAAAATAGACTTTTACAGAAATATATATGTAAAATACTTTTATAGAAAAAATAGATTTTGAAGGAAAAAATATTACCAACAATGCATTTTTGAAAGAAAAAACTAATTACCAGCAATGGTATTTTTTAATACAAAACTACAAGACATCTTCAGTTTTCTAAAATAAAAAAAACTTTCATCAAAATCTTATAAATCCACCTTCTCACTATAACAAGAACATTAAAACATACTTTAAAACACCACTTTTTGGCATTAAATAACCCACAAGTTGATATGCTGTTAAACATAAAACTCAATTTTACTTAAAGATTACAGAAATTTTATGCTTGCTATTGTTATTCAATAATGCTAATTATAAATTAATAAACATAATTATTAATATATTTAACTTCTTTTTTTAATTAAGTATTACATTGGTAATTCCTTTTAACCTTTCATACTCTGCATTTTGCTTCCATTTTTATTGCATTCTTTTTTCAAGGCCTCTCATGTACAGTATCCTTATTGTTGTTATCTGTTGCCATAGCAAGTTATGATAAACATGGTATGAAATTCAAACATACTACTGTCCAGGGATCAGTCACCTTCAGTGACAGGAGAAACTTTCTGTGAGCAAATAATGTCACATACAGATTGTTAAATATTAATAAATGTAGCGATTTATACCAGCAAATATTCATTGCCTAGAAATTTATCTTAAAATTTGCACACATTGGTTCTGAAACTAATAAATAAAACTTATAAAGGCAAAACTCGGTCCAATTTATATTGGACTGAGTTTATATTATATTTATGTATTTATGGATATTAACAAAATAAGCTTAAAATCCAACTTAGAAATTCCACAAAATCAATGAACAGAGCATTTTGAGTGATAAATCAATTATAGAAAGCAGTCATTTTGGATCAGGGAGCAGATGACAACTGGCAAAACATGGTGTAATGTCAATAGGCCTTTAGCAATGAAACTTCCTAGGATTAATTACAAATGGATTCATGAAATTTCTGGGGAGTTAGTAGTGGTGAAACCAACAAGTTGTTTAACACTGTAAATATGCCGACTGTATGAATAATGATAGCAATATACATAACTGTTTTTTGCTACACATGTTATAGAATAGCACAGTGATATTTGTGATGATGGATAAGGGTTTTGTGCTGCAATGAACTTTATATGACTGCAAATCCTTTAGAAAAGCACAGTTTACCAAGAAAATTTTAAGTTCCAGTATTTTATCTTATACTTTCATATGAGCTCTTATGAGATTACGCCATCTGGTCGGCAAGGACATTTCAATCAATGCTTGCTAGGTGGCATTGTATAAAAGGAAAGGGCATGAACTTTCACTCTTCATCCTTGCTGCATAGTAACAATATGTATTTTTATTTTTCTCCTTCAGTGGGTTTCTTAGCCCCTACAGATGAGCCATATCACATACAAGGCACTACAGTATCTCCTGTTCAAAAGCCTTATGCACCTATAATAACTCAACAAATGAGACAGTGCTGTTACAACAGACTCAGTAAAAAAAAAAATATTAACTGGATATCATAAATTTTGTAAAACAAATATTACAATGTAAAAGAATAAATTTTCATAACTAGAATCCAAGAAAAGTAAAAACAATCCTGATTTGAAACAATGTTTATTCAATTTTTTTGTTATATTTGAACATGATGTACACATCAATTTTAAATACAAGAAAGTTGGAAATTCTCAGTTTATCATCAAAAATGTTTGCAGTGATATTAATGTAGGTAATTATGACTCTGTTAATATTATATTCCAAACTACCTATTCTATTGAAAATAAGTCAGCTAGTTTTTTCTTAAAGTCAATCTTGTTAAAAATATAAATGTCTATTTGATTTAGGTTATAAAGAAGAATAATTATACACAAACAAAATATGCATAAGTAGAAAGAAAACAATTGTGCAGTTGTTTATGGAAAATGTACTTTGAAAAAGTTTCTATTGAATGAAAGAATCTCTGAAAAACATTTCAGCACTTAATGGTTGCTTTTTAATGTGTACATTAGATATTGAAGTGAAGATAATACTTCACCATTAAACAAGAATTTAGGTCTTTGTTAATTAGAAAATCTATATTTTGAATTTTCAATGATAGAAGCACATTTCTGGTTTATATTACTTTTGTATTTTTTTTTTTATTTTTTTTTAATGGTCACTCCATGAATGTGTTACAGGTACTGTGTAACCCAAGAGTCAGTTAAGTGCCATACATTATATATGCTTGGGTGATCATGTCTTGAAAGAGATATGACTGACTGGGCAGAAGATTATCCACAGTAGATTGCCATTACTTTCTGCAGCAGACTGGTTGCCAGTCAAGCCTATAGAACTCAATCTGTCTTGTTATTTAACCCATAACTGAAGGGAGACAGATTACCTTTCCCAAGCGAATGCAAATAATTCAACTGGAATTTGAACTCAGCTCCCCGATTTCTCGTTCCGAGCTGATATCGACTGCACCACAACACAGAAAGTAATGGCAACCTATTGCAGGATAATCTTCTGCCTAGTCAGTCATGTCTCTTGGGAGTCGTGATTGCCCAAGCGTGTATCATGTATGGCATCAACTTGACTGTTACCCAATATCTACTTGATGGCTGATTAGGATATAGGCTTTCCTGGTAAGCAGTGTAACCAGAGAGGAAACAGAATTAAGAACATTTGTCAAAAAAGCAGATCAACTTCCTTGTAGGGGGTCAGTGATCGTGTAGGATAATGGGGTAGACTGGATTCTATAGCTATGGATGGAGCCATCACATGATGAAAGAGCCTCACTGGGTGGAGCCAATCAAATCAATAGTAATGTGTCCATGACCAAGGTGAGCTTCTAAATTGAAGTGATCGTCAGCTCTAGCTTGATTGGATAGTGATAGACTCCAACAAGTTTATTTGCCCAAGCTAAGGGCCAAGAAGCTGGCTATTATGTCTGGCTCTGAATTTACATATGGGAAGGGAACTGATCAGGTTCTCAGCTGAACAACCACCTTATGACCACACCTGGCCATGCAATTGATGATTTAGGTTTATTATTATAGATTTCTATGGTACAGTCACCAATTTAAACGGAAAAATATCTTACCTTTCAGCTTAACTGCTTAGAGCTGACACCTCAGAAATGGAATGAGAACAAAATATAATCATATTCTCACAAGAAAAATCTCATACTGTAATTGCAGATCAAAACTGAAAGAAAGAAAGAGAAAACATTATTTTTGTTCAATAAACTCTTAAAGATAGACAATATAGGGCTTTTATGATCTGCTTAAAATAACTTGATTTATGATAAATGGTTTTATAAATAATTTTGATAATTTATTTTCTGTTTGAGTAAATTTACATCACTGACTTCCTACAAGGTCATTTTCTTTTATTTTATATAGTATGAAGAATATATTGTTTGCAAAAAGGTATGGCAGTTTACAATAGCTAATGACTCCAGAGAAATTGTCTTCCATTACACCAAAATATAGCCTTGTGATAACCGAGTAAAAACAAAATGGTGAAACTTTTAGTTCAAACAATGAACAGAAGAATAAAAAGACAGTTATGATTTCAATGACAGCTGAAATATTTATTTTTAACAAATGATACAAAATCCTGGTCTTTGAAGATGTTGTTAAGTGGATATTTCTATTGAATAATTAGTCAATTGTTAAGAAAGGTCTCACAAATATCAGCTTAGGTATGCATAAGTTTTAAAGTGAACAGTTGACTGTTTCACTGGATAGCTTGTCTTTTGTGAGAGCATGTATGTAGGTGTGTATTTGCATGCCCATAGTAAGTGGAGTAGCAAACTAATCAAACACTGAACTTGGCAATCAGGGACAGTGGTTCTTTACATAAAGGTTATTCAATTTGATTGGCCCATAAACTCAAGCTACTTTTCAAACTGTATTTAGTTTGTATGTTAAAAGCTAATTCAGCTTTTCATTGACGCTAAGATAATTGCTTTATTAGTTTGGAATTTAATCACTTTTACAAAAATCAACTTAAATACTACCAAGAAAATCATTCTTTTAAATAACACAGAATATTAAACTGATAATTGATTTGAACACTGTGTATTCTTTGAAGTAGCATTCATTCTTTACAAAATCTCTGTAAATGTAAAACATAGCAATGGATATCACTTACAATAAAGACATGTAGAAATATTTGTTATCCAATATATTTATGATAGCTGTTTTATGCTGGAAATGATTGTGTTTCTGCATTTAATAATAGAATTTACCATTATTTTGAACAGGTCATGTCAGGTACTATATATATAAACTTTTGAAATAATTGTCATAATTCACAATGTAAAACACCTTATTAGAAAATTGGAAATATAAAGTAATGAGATCTGTCATTCTTTATAATCAAACTTGTTTGAATGAATACTTTCATACTAAATATACCTTATATATATAATGCAAATACTTCAGTGCTATTTTTGATTTATTAGTAATATTCTTTGAGTTTTTATTCTTCAAATTTTTATTTGTTAGATACTTTGTCATTGTATCTTCATCAACTATTAGTAAAATCATGTTCTAGTTACTTTAAGATATTTTCCTCCTTCATTTACATGAAATACCATTTTCACTGCTAGTATGTGAGGTTGAATTACATCGCAGTCTTCACTCTTGCTTTGGATTTGATTGGTGAATGCCTTGCTACTTTATTCAGTTTCTGAAAGTATCTTTCCCTAATCAGCAGTCATGTATACACACATTAAAACATATCTACAATTTTAGCAAAGGATATTTCTAAGTTCAGAGAAATATATGATTAATATGAAGAAAAATAGGAAACATGAAATTAGAAACTTGCAATGAACATTTTCACTCAGGCTGACACAATATGTAAACATATGAGCAAAACACAGGTTTCAGTAGAAAAATTTCATGGATTCTTCGGATTGGGATACTACAAAGATATGGTCAAGTAATTTTTGGAGAGTGGGAACATTTGTCTCACTAGCCATTTAAGGCAACAAGCTATTAGTGACATTTATTTTATTTTTTTTTTTTAGCTGTTTGATTCCTTTCATAGATAAGTTTTATAAAATACATGTCTTACATTAATACTCTCTATTGTGTTTACATATTTTTCTTTTAGTTACATAAAAATACAAAGAACAGTATGATTTTAAAAAAATGTTATGTACTGATATGTTAACCATAGCATTAGAAATATTTGATTATCATTCAACCTGATTGTTTGCATATGTCTATGAAATCATTTTTCATATTGATTTTGATTCATTTATAGATTTTTACTGCATGAGACTTTTGTCATGGAGAGGCAACCAGTGAGATTTAACTCTCTACAACATTGGATTATCTTGCTTGTCTGTAAGAAGATACTATCATTTTTCTGTTCGCCTTGATGTTGGTGTTTTGACTTACAAATTATTATCAATACAAACTGGATACAATCATGTAAGTTAAATTGCAGAATTTTGGAAAGTTCCTTTTTTTTTATCTATGCATGTCAACATGTTCCTCTGTTTGTATAGTCAGTTCCTAGGTCGATTTAGAACAGGACTTTCTTTCAGATCATTACAACTAGTTCTTGCCATAACACTTACATATCGTCAAATTATAATCAATCAGTTTGTATTTTTGATAAGGAGTAAGTTCCACTCAATTTCTTCCCAAGAATTGCTACTTTGTGAAACACTCTCAGAGGAAGCTTCCCCAGTCACTATGATCTTAACCTCTTCATGTCTACAGTCAATTTTTGTTCTTCATGTGCCGTGTCTCTTCAGGACGTAGGTGTTATGGGGAACACACCTATTCCTCAGATAATGGACTCACCTTCTTATATTAATAAGAGTTAACAGGAAAACTTCTTGGGGAAGTTCATCATTCTTTAAAGTTCTATTGGAGTTCAGTAAAACTACTAAGCAGTTGATATTAGTCAGCAGTTAGCCGAATACTAAGGAGTCAGCTTTCAGTGGAAGATTACCAAGTTTCTAACATTTTGGGTGCATTGTCAATTAGCAACCGATATAGCATGATTATAACCTTCAGTGCGAAAACTACTCCACAACAGTAGGCGATCATGGATTTCCACTTGGCGCTGTCTCTTGTCGCTCTCAATAATTTTTCTCTTGGTATCTCTTCCAAGCCCCACTCCGTCAACCATTTGCTCAGACCTAACAAGTACATCTCGTGCTGCTTTCCCCTGTCTCTTCTTCCATTTATCTGACCTGTGAGTATCAAGTTCTCCAGGCTTTCTTTCCTCATTATGCGTTTCAGGAACTTCATTTGTCTCTTCCTGATATTTATCAGTTTTCTTCTCATTTGCATCCTAACACCTCATTGTTGCAAATGTACTCTGTCCATGGTATCCTCAGCATCCTTCTGTAAAACCACATTTCTGCTGCTTCAGGCTTCTCCTTCATCTTTGAGATTGTCCAGCATTCACTTCCATACAGAAGTACAGATATCACATAGCAATCCAGCACTCTTTTCTTCATTTCTAATGAGACTTTCCTGTCTTTCAGTACTCGGGCTAGTTTCCGAAATGCGTCTTTGTCCATGCCAATGCATCTTGGATCTCCGTGTCAAATTTTCCATCCTCTGTCAAAACACTTTCCAGGTATTTTGAATTTTTTTACTTGTTTTATTTTAGATTCTCCAACTTGCAGTTGACATATTGGTCTCCTCTTTTTGCTGATGACCAGGCATTCAGTTTTCTTGAGGTTTATGCTTAATTCTTTTTTTTTTCACTTTCTTTGACTATCTTCTGTAGAAGGTCCTGCATTTTCCTTTCTGTGTCTGCTATCAGCACCATGTTGTCAGCGTATCAGATACTGTTGAGATTATGGCTGCCAATGATGAATCCTAGCAAGGCTTTTATTTCTCTCATAATTTCTTCACTGTACAGGTTGAAAAAATCCGGTGAGAAAACACATCCTTGTCTTACACCCCTTTCTATTTTTGCATATCTTTCACCTCCTTTCCGTACACAAGCGGTTTGCTGCCATTATAGATTCTTGATTATCCTAACGTCTTTTCCAAAAATGCTGAGGTTGTTGAGCATCTCTATCAAGTCCCTGTGTCGTAATTTGTCAAATGCTTCTTGCGTAGTCTATAAAGCACAGATAAAGGTACTTCTGCATTTGTATTCCTTGTTCAGATATCATTCTGAGTCCTTAAAATGACCTCATTCATTAACTCTCTACTTTAAATGGCTTTGTGGAACACTATCAAGCAGATACTTTCCTAATTACTTTGTTCTTAACAGTTCAGCCTAGACTTTTAAAGGTTACCCATCAAAACCTACCCTAATAATATGTATTTACTTTCTCTTCTCAGGTTCATGTGACAACCTTATCCAGTAACACGTCTACTTTGAGTGGCTCTTAGGCCTTTTATTCGGAGAAGAATTATGCCGAGTGTATGAACTTGTGTGCAAGCATATTCTAACACACTTGTTTATGAAATAGACCTTCAGTCACTGAGTATTTTTCTACTCTCAGAACTTGGACAGCATCATAGTATTTTTCTACTCTTGGAAAACTGACAACATTATATGAAGATGATGATGATTAAGCTGTTTGAATGGTGTGTGCACACATTCATTGTTCTTTGTAAATTAACTTTTTGTTTTACTGCATTAACAATCAATGATTTATACTAAATACATCATAAAAAATCTTTTTTGTAGCAGTTGCTTTCTCAATATATAAATACAATTCCCAAGACTTGTTTTCTACATAAAATATTATAGCATCAACTGAAGGACATGAAAATTTATCAGCTAAGTTGTTTGAGAGAAATTTCAGATCTTTATTTGAATATACAAACACTTGGACTTCATGGCAGGCTGGCCCACTGGGGAATTTCCCAGTGGGTCCCAAAAGAAGTGATAGTCTATCACTTTGGAAAAAAACTAAAAAAAAAAAAAAATAGTGTATAAATTCTGGAAAGATTTAAATAAGGCTTCTTTAATGCTATAATTTCTTTTGGGAGATCAGATATCCTCAGTTCCTTGTTTGAAGTTTTTTTTTTTTGTTTTTTTTTAATTCAGTTTTGAATAGTTAACACTTTAGTTCTATGCATGTTTTAATTCTAAATATAATTTGAAAAGAATTTTGAATTTTGCTCTGTAAATTACTTGGATCGGTTCTTCTATGGGATTTTAACTTTTATTATAAAATTATTATTTCTAGTATTTGTATCATGCATGCATTAACATACATGGTAGGACAAATTGTCATCTAAATTATGCAGACATGAAAATATCACTGATATCTCACTTTAATAGATATTTCACAAGATATTACAAAAATATCTGGAAATACTAAAGAGTATATTTATACAATAAAAAAAATCACCATGGGCTTCAACTACACTCTCCAGATGACTTTGGAATATCCTGTATCTCTTCTGGATGATCCCCTTGTTTAAGTTGGTTAACACTGCCATAATCCTTGCTCTCAGTTCATCTTTGATGTTACAAGAAATTTTGTTGGTCTCTTGCTCAAGTGTCCATACATAATAACCAATGGGGTTGCAGTCTGAGGAGTTGTGTGTGGTTGCAGAAGTTGTCTCACAGCCATGAATGGTTATCCTGCTTGTGTGACATGATACAGAGTCCTGTTGCCAGACATAGGGTCTTTCAGCAGTCACTCTCTTGACCCAGAGCATGCTACCTTCTCAAGGCACTTGATGTAGGCCTCTCTGTTGAGTCTGAGGCTCTGTGAAAAGATGAATGGAGGTATGACATTGTCATCACTCCAAACACCCTTGTAATTAGCATTAGACTCATCCAACTCTTTCCGGATCTTCTGCACTGTTCTCAGACTGACACCCAAACATTCTCTAATGTTCATACTGGAGCTTTCAGTGTGAATGCTAAGCAGTACAGCATGCCGTTTCTAAATTTCTGGAAGTATGAATTGCGTCAGGGTACCCAACTGCCCCTATGACAAAAGCAATGTGCATGTGTGGAATTAGATATATAAAACAGTGACAATGTACATATTGCACTTTGTAAATAAAACTATTGAATAAATGTCAAATTTTATTTGCCTAAAACTTTAGTTTTATTTGATTTCTTTGATTACATTTTGGAACTTTTTCACTGAGTCCTTAGAAACGATTTCTCATAACTTTTTGACCCAGTCTGTCACTGCTTTAACTCAAAATTTAGTTAGTAAAGTTTACTTTATTCTAAACTTTTGAGTGAATGTGAAGATTAGTATTTTCATTATATTCTTTGATGATTGACAACATTGGCATAAAATGATACTCCTGGACAAATAACAAAATGAGAAACTGAGGAGAGATGAATTTTTTTCTAAGAAGAAATGTCTTCTTACAACTGTTCTATTGACAGAAAGTAAGAGTATGGAGAATAGAACAAAGGTTGGTTACAGTTTATATTGAAACCATAGAGAAACTCTCAGTATTTAAACTTGAACTCTGATGTATTTGAACTGTTCCACCGATAATATTTTTTAAACCAATCAGAAAAAAGTTCCCAGAAAGTCTCTTGAAAGACGAAAATGTGGGCGGTGTTGCTCTTATAGTGTTTGTAGTCTACAAAAACAGAAAATATGTAGATTTTATCATTTACCTACGAGATACAATATGTAAGAGATGTTGAGGAAGAGAGGCCATAAGTATCTGCAGTTTTTTTTTTAATTTTGATTTCATGTCTGGATTAATGTGAACTGAGTCGTTATTGATCGTTCTATCCGAAGAAAAGCACGTGGTGAAGAAGGTTGAGCCTCGTGTTGGAATCTGTGATAGATTTCAGCTGATTAAGATCTTTCTATTTCCAATTTCATAATCTTTTGAATAATAGGAAGTTTTCACCGGACATTACAGCATACTCCAAACAAATATATTTTCTATATGTCATATGCAATAAATATTGACTTTCTCTTACAACTTGTATTGGGTGGGCAAAAGTTTAAATGTCTTAACATTTAAATAGATACGCACACGCAGATAATGCGCACTAGCACCCAGCCTATTGAATCAAAACAGAACACAGTCCGAAATATTAATTAATCATATCACTCAATTCTTTAATGTTATTTAGTATTTTATTTTGTTTAGATACACTCAAGGCCGTGCTTAGGACCCGCGGGGTGGGCAAGATTCCTTGGCCCCGCGGATCTATTGTAATAAAAAAATTACAAAATAATTATAGGGATAAAATGGAAAAATTATACTTGTATGTTGAAATAGACATCTATCAACCCGTCTCTCTATCTCAGGAGTAGAATCGCCGACTGACGCCAATTCGGTCGGGTTTCAATCCTGGGTTAAAAAAGCAATCGGAGTCTAACTGTACTGATGAGCTGTGATACAGCGAAATATATATATATATCGCAGCTCATCAGTACAGTTAGACTCCGATTATATATATATATATATATATATATATATATAGATATATATTGACAGTAGCCTTCCGGCCCCGAAGAGGCCGCAAATGATTTGTAATTAAAAAAAAAAAAAAAAAAAAAATACAGAGAAATAGATTATAGATATGTTTCAAAATGCACACAAGAATATAACGTGTGTATTCAATTTTTTTTTTTTTTTTAGGAAATAGCTAGAAGTTGTGAAAATGTTCGTAATGTATAGCTTCAAAACGCCAATTCCGCAATTTCTTCCGTTTTTTCGTGATCACTGAATATCTACGTTCCGAGAGTGTGTTATTTTGTTTAAAGTACCATTTATTGTGGGTTCAGTATGTTTGATGTTGCTAAGCACAGGACTGGATACACTGACGAAGTGGCCGTAATATAAGGAACGGAAACAACAAAGACATAAATATGTGTATTACTTGAAAAGTAATGCATAATAAGCAAGGAAATTTTTACCGAATAAAGATTAGGGTGGAATGCATAAATATTATTCAAAGTTACAAAAATTTAAATAGTTCTTTTTTTTTTTTTGGTTTTTTAATAAAGATTAAATGGAACAAAGGAAATAAGCTACTGGACAAAAATCATTAGGACTTTATGGCTAATTCTACACGCCAAACGCTCTCTTTTGAAGAAAAAACTCATTATTGCTAACTATCAAGAAAAAAAAGTCAATTTCAGAAATTTCTGATATTGTTCATAGGTCTGAAAGTGTCTTTCATCGTGTAATTAGCAGGTATTTTTTTTTTTAATCATATCACCCCGAGCAAGGCGGTAACGCCACTGATGTGCAGGGGGCTACATAGGAGTGAGAAGATTGGAAAAGAGAAAACCGGAAACCGCATCCTAAACAGGAAACAACGAATGAGCCTCTTCACCTGTTCAATAGACGTGGGTGGAGTGTGAACCGGGCGATAGTTTAGTCTATCTACTCCAATTTTTTTTTCCTTCAAGTTTTAACTTGGTTAAAGTCGAAAGAAGCCTTCGAAGCTAAACTAATTTACAGAACCTTCTCTAGCAAGTTTAAAAAGACGAAATAAATAACACTTTGGTCGTCCAGCTGAAAGGAAAAATTTACCGTAGTAGTTAGAGGCAAAATACAGCTTCGTATTTAACAATGGCGAAAAGAAAATTAACATTAAATACAAGAATGGCTGGCCACTTACATCACAGATAAACTTTGAACTGAAGTCAAGAAATTCCAGCAAACAGTGACACCCAAATATTTCAACTCATTTCAATAGTGGCGGCCAGTCGACTGAATTGTTCGTGTGACCGAGCACGAAAAGAGAGGGACTGAGAGAGAGCGAGAGAAAGAGAAAAAACCGATAAAGCGTTAGATGCAAAACCAAAAACCGGCAGACCTCCAAAAACATCGCAAAGGGAAGGCCGAAGAATTGTTGGAATATCTACAAAAACCGTTTTGTAAATGTAATGAAGCGACAGATAAGATCTCAAGGAAGACGGTTGCTCACTGGCTAAAAAATGCAGGATTGCATGCCCGTATTCCAGCTTCGAAGCCTCTCATTTCAAAGCGAAATTAAAGTATGGAGTATGCGAGAGAACATGTTGTTTGGACTGACGCACAATGGGATGCAGTTCATTTCAGTGACGAGTCTGTTTACTATGTTTGGTTCTGAGGGCAAAGCCTACGCACTTCTCAATGTGTCAAGAAAACCGTTAAGCTTGGTGGCGGCAGTGTGATGGTGTGGAGAACGGTTTCATCTGCAGGAGTTGGCCCTATCATCCGCGTACATGGCAATATCAATGCTGAGATTTACAAAAGGCTTGGTACCAAGATTGCACTATAATTTTTATGAATCTCCGATTTTCATGCAGGACAATGCACTTTGCCACAAGGCCCAGGTTATGGTTTTATTTAAAGAAAAAGGAATGGCCCTAATGAAGTGGCCAGCACAAAGCCCCGACCTGAATCCAATAGAAAATGTTTGGAAGATAGAGAAAGGGCCCAGAAAAGAAACCCGAAAAACCAGGATCACTTATGGGAGGGAATTACTGCTGATTTTTTTCAAGAAATTAGATCATGTGGTCGACGATGCAGAAAAGTCATTGGAAATAAGGGGATGTATACCAAATATTAAATTTTGTTGATATTTTGTTCACAATCAAGTATGAACAAGATCGTTCCTTAACTTTTGTCCAGTAGCTTTTTTCCTTTGTTCCATTTAACCTTCAAAAAAAAAAAACTAACGATGTAAATTTTTGTAACTTTGTATAATATTTATTCATTACACCCTAATCTTTATTCGGTAAAAATTTCATTGCTAATAATGCATTACTTTTTAAGTAATACACATTTATGTCTTCACTGTTTCCGTTTTTTATATTATGGCCGCTACTGTATGAGTGTGTGCGTATGTGTAAATTCTAAACAATAATACAATTAGAATAAAAAGAAAAAAAAAAACAGTGTGGGCCTGTTAAATTATTTGTATTTACAAACATGTCC
Source organism: Ascarosepion bandense (assembly GCA_037127315.1). Classification (NCBI taxonomy): domain Eukaryota; kingdom Metazoa; phylum Mollusca; class Cephalopoda; order Sepiida; family Sepiidae; genus Ascarosepion; species Ascarosepion bandense. Next base: position 127,400 of record JBBBDQ010030339.1, read on the forward strand.
AGGAATTCAAAACAGTTTTGAAGTTGTCTTTATTTCAGTTAAAATATTTGGATTTCACAGAAAAAGTGTAATTTAGAAAGATATTGATCGTCAGTAAAGAGTCCCTGAGCGTTTTAAAGTCACCGACACGTGATCGTCATCGAAAATTCACTGACCGCACAAACTGTTCTTGTTGTAGCTGGTTTGTTTGAATTCGCCAACACGTTTATTTCGGCACTCGTTGGGTGTAGGATTAAAGAGAGGACAGGGTTATATAGCTTTTGTCTGGCTTGGACAAAGTTACGTCTCTGCTCTTTAAAGGTCAAGATCTGTAGGATTTTATAATTTTTCCCTCGAGAAAAATAGTCTTTTTTTTCTTCTTTTTTTTTTTTTTTTTCTGATTGGTAATATTTTACATAAGTAATAGACGCCGATTTAAACAGCATGTGTGTATTGTATTGTGGGATCGTTTTGGAATTGAAGTGTAGGGAGCTGGTTAATGTTTCCTTTGTTCGGACTTGTCAGAACTTAACCAAATTCCCTACAGCTTGCAAGTTTTATGCAGAATAATATTCATTATCAGGTCTTTGGTTGTCGGCAGGTTGGATTATGTAGAATTAGTGCAGAAGAATGAAATAATAAAATATACATTTTTGTATGTTAAAATAGTAATTTATTAAGAGGAAAATAAGAATTCGTAGAAATTAATGTTGACTGAGAAAGTTAAGTTATCAAGAGTTCGTACAAAATGTTCGTAGCAGTAATTGTTGAGAGAGAAGGAGAAAGAGAACAAGGTGTGACCTGACCTTATCTCCGGGTTGATTGAAGTGGGCTACATTTTGAATGTCAGCAACCCGCCTCCTCTGACTGACCCGCAGTGACCGGTTCCAGACCTTCCTTAAATATTCAATCCAGTCACGTGGGGTGGCTCGAAAAATGACTTTTTCTTTAGCTGTAGAAAAACCGTTTCTCTGACGTGTTTCGAATTTTGCGATTTGATGACCAATCAGGATCCAGAGTTCGCTCCAGGTCCGTAAAAGGAATTTGATATTTATTTATTTTTGGTTTACCACCGGAACTTCTGCGTGGAGTCCAGATGCGCAAAGACCAGTTTTGATCATTTGCTTTCTGGACCTCTGAAGGTAAAACATCTGGTTTCTAGCTTACTCGGTATCACTACAGAATACTTATCTGTTAGTAGGTAAAAATAGTTGGGCGTGTTATGTCTATGGGTATGTAATTGTATTGGAAATAGCGTTTCATTCCTATGGACATGGGCGATCGTATTCTTAATGAGACCTTGCCTGGAATTGAAACTAATTCCTCTGATGAATGCACTAATCAATGTGCATCTATCCTAAGTGGAATCGGTGACTTGTGTTCAAATCCGAGCGTAACCTGTGCTCACTTTCGCACAAATACATTTAAAATAGGTAAGAAATTGTCATTCAATTTTATTTTAAAACCCGAATTTCCAAATTCCAAACATGGTTTTGCCTATTAAAAAAAAATCATTTGTTTACAAACATATAAATATTTTTTAAATCATTTCACCCCAAGCAAGGCAATTTTACTGCCACTATTGCGCAGGAGGTCACATAGGGGGAAACTGATGAGAAAGAGGGGAATGTTATAGGGTGTGTCAGGAAGAGGGTAATAGGATGAGAATACTGGTGTGTAGAGTGGATGGAGAAAAGAGCTTGAGAGAAAGGATGCGAGTCAGTGAGATAGATGACTATTGATTTAAATTTGGAGATTGTAGCTGTCGGGGAAGCAAGTATACGGAAGGGAATTCTACAGGCGGGAAGTGCGAGAAAAGAAGCTATTAGAATAGAAATTGCGGTGACATTTTATCGGTTTCCACTGTTTAAGGGTGGGACCTAATTGCTAGTCTAGTATCTCGAGTAAATTCATACAGAGGGACACCAACGAGCTGAGTTCATTGGAGCAGAAGCCGTGAAAGTGTTTGTAGAGGAGAGACACAGAGAAGCCACATAACACCGGTTAGAGAACGACTGCCAAGTCGGGATCGAACCCATTACAGATTCTCCGTTAATCATATGCTCCATGAATTCAAATCAGTCGCGAAGAAGTGAAAATAGTCTTCAGTTGAGTTAGCCTTTAGGTAGTTGATCCGTAGAAAAAAAAACTCTTCCATATGCCTTGTCTCCCTTCAGGACGTAGTCGATCATGGCCATCCACGTCTCCCTATCCCTGGTGGTCGAAGACAGCAAGTTCTGTACACCCTTCAGCTTCAGAACGGAGCTGAAATAAAAGGAGGGACCCCGCGCCATAAATATGGGATTTATTCGCGGCGGTTGATGATAAACAGGATTTGATCTCCCACTTTATATCCATATTATAATTTCTTATAAACAGTTTGCATATATCTTTCATGTGCATTGTTCTTTCATGACGTAGGCGATCATGGTCCTCTCCACGTCTCCCTATCCCTGGTGGCTCTTAGCACGCTTTCTCGCAGCCCGCGTTCTGTCATCCACCTGCTCAGGCCCTTCAAAGATGTTATTCGCTGTTTTCTCTCTGTCTCTTTTTCCCTCTATCCGGCCTGTTAGTATCAGATTCTCCAAACCTCCCTCCTCATTGCATGTGCCTGTCTCTTCCTGATGCTCGATATTAATTTCCTTTTTCGTTTCCATTCTTTTCCAATATCTCATTATTGCTCACATGCTCGGTCCACGATATCCGCAGCATCCTTCTGGAGAATCCCATTTCAGCTGCTTCAAGTTTTCCTTTCATAGGGATTGGATAAAGACCAATGCTAGCAAAGATTCACTGACCGTTTTTGTTGGAGATGTTTCGTTTGAAGTGGCCGGCTTATCGTCAACGTATATTCACTGATCGCCTAAGCTGTTGTAGTAGCTGATTCATCACCGACACATGTTTGTTTCAGGACCCGCTAGGTAAAGACAGTAGTATTTCTGCAGCTATGGAAGCTGAAATCTGGTGCCTTGGAAACTTTTTTTTCCCAAAAATAGGTTTGAGAAAAAATAGTGTTGAAGTTTTCTTTGATCAAATATTTATAGTGGGTCTGTTAATTTCTAACCAACAAACTTTTTGATTTAAAATGGTTTTCATATTGCAAAAAATCCCTTTATATATTTTTGAGGTTTCACGTCATCTGCGGACAAAGCTGAGTGCTTTGCCCGTGATTCTCATCCAACTCCACATTTGACACATCTGGAGTACACCCATCCGACTTCCCTATTAGAACTGGAGGCCAAACTGCACGACGTATATATTACCCCGACAGTAGTATCCCGAGTAATTTCAAAACTCGACCCCCATAAGGCGAGTGGAGACGATGGATTCCCAGTGATAGTCCTTAAGAGGTGTGCTCCTGAACTTTCCCCGTCCTCTACTGCCTTTCTGGTTTCCCGCTTTCCTGCATGCTGGAAGTTCTCTCAGTCGTTCCTGTATTTAAGAATTGTGGTGAACCCTCGGACCCATCCAACTATCGTCCTATTAGTCTTCTACCGATATTCGGGAAAGTATTCGAGGCCATCATCAACGCTGAAATAGTCCAACATCTTACTGCCCACAAACTCTTCTCTGATAGGCAATATGGCTTCCGCTTTGCCAGGTTCACGGCCGACCTGCTAACAACCGTAACGGAGTACATGCTCCGTGTCCTTGATGAGTCAGACGAGGCTTGCGCGGTTGCTCTGGACATTTCCAAGGCTTTTGACAGGGTTTGGCACTCTGGCCTCCTATCCAAGGTACGGGGTTACGGTATTACCGGTCGCCTGTTTGACCTAATCCAATCCTTTTTAAATAACCGCAAAAATGAAGGTCGTTTTGAATGGGCGTGCTCTTTCATCCTACAGCACGAATGCTGGTGTCCCACAGGGCTCTATCCTGGGCCCAACGCGCGCTTCCTTATTTTCATCAACGACCTCCCAGATGAAATCAGTTCCCAAGTAGGCATCTACGCAGACACCACAATATACTCCCGCACCAGTAAGAAACCTACTCGCTGCTGACCTTGAACGGGATCTACACTCTGTGGTGAATTGGAGCAAGAAGTGGCTTGTCAACTTCAATGCGTCTAAGACCAAGCTGTTGTCTGTCAACCATCACAGGCAACCTCTCCTGCCTCCCATAAGCATGGACCAAGCGATTCTCCCTGAGAGCAATACACTACGCCTCCTCGGCCTTACCCTCTCCTCAGACTTCAAATGGAACCACTATATTGATTCCATAGCTAAATCTATTGCTAAGAAGGTTAGGTCACTATGCCGATCCAGGATGTTTTTTTCCGCCTGAATCCTGCATATATACAAGTCAACCATCCGTCCGTGCATGCGTCCGTGCATGGCGTACTGCTGCCATTTATGGTCAGGCGCCCCTGCCGTTCTCCTCAATGTTCTTGACAGGCTCCAAAGGAGTCTTGTGGGGGATTTGGTATTTGCTGGGTTGTATGTTGATTATTTCCCCCACAAATACAACACTCAATTTTGCAATCGCGCAAAGTGAAGGAATAATTTACAACGGACATTCAACAACAAACAATTTATTACGTGACAAAATAAAATGGTATGTAGAAACCAACAAAATACATGATTCGAAAATTTCCTTTTTGAGAAATATAAACTTGGCAAGAAGTTAATTTTTGTCCAAAAACGTGTATTATGTTTGCATTAGCAAAGTCTGTAAATAAGCCTTTCCTACTTACATTCAGTTGGCGGCAGCGTGTCGCGTTGCTCAAAGAAAATTCGTCGGCTTTTCTTTTTAAGGTCCTTGGAGCGAGGTCACGAACTTTTGGCATGGAAGAAATGACATGGCCGGCAAAGTATACGGTGTCATGCGGACTTAATGGCCTGCTTGGTTACTGCTTGGTGGCTGACTGACCTTTCTTTCTAACTGTGTGTATTATATACATTAATAGGGGATCAACTAATCTTCCTAACATTAGGGTGTGAAAACATTTATGGACCAATCAGATTTATTATTTTACTATTTTGTTTTGGGGCCTAAATATTTTTGTGTTAATTTACTTCCAAGCCTATTTTTTCTAGAATGTTCTTATTCTAAGTTTTTAGCTGATTGGTTGAGAAATATAATCTAAATTCTGCTGTTTTGATCCAATTTCTCTAGAATGTTCTATTGTGTTTTCCTGATGCTTATTTTAATAAAAAAAAAAAAATATGTATCCCATAGTCTGTAATGTGATAGGTACTGGTCTGGCGGTTAGACTGCAGCCACTTCCCCAACGTCGAAATGGCCTCCCTTTGTCTGTTCTATAAATACTTTCATGGCTTCTGCTCGGACGAACTTAAGTCTGGTACTCAACAGGTGTTTACTCATGCAACCAGACTGACAGCTGATTCACCAATTTTCACAGTCTGAGTTAGCCAAATACAGACGACAATTTCATATGCAGCTTCTTCTCTCGCACTTCCCGCCTGTGGAACTCGCTCCCATATTCTTGCTTTCCTCACGGTTACAACCTCCAGAAATTTAAATGCATGTCAATACTCATCTACTAACCACTGAACTCTAGCTCTCTCCCACCCGTATAACTTCCTTTCTCTCCACCTATGTATCTGTCATCGCACCTGCATTATTTGAATTCGTTTTTAATTATCTGAGAAATTAAATTTTATTGGAAATGTCCGAATTTTATAATAGGTTTTATTTAATTTCTATACTTGCCCTTCAATACAAAGTAGCCTCCCTTGTTCCACTTATTTCCCTGTTTAAAAATTATTTTTTCTGGCGAGTAGATTCAAGTGCAGAAAGTTAAGATTCATCTATTGTGGAAGTCGTTTTAGTATATTCATTATTTTAAATATAAGGAATCTTAAATAAAATAAAATTATTTTACTAGTGCGCAGAGGGTTACACTAAGAGAACTAGGTGTGAGGAGATAGAAAAAAAAAAAAAGGATAAAAAAATGAACAGGATTCTAGAAGATGGCAACTGACGTTACATTTAAAATTTTAAATCTTTGGCGATTGTAGCTATCAGGGAAGCAAGTAAACTGAAGGGAGTTCCACAGGCAGGAAATGCAAGAAAGGAAACTGACTGAGTCGAAGTGGCGGTTACATTTAACTATTTTAACTGTAAGAGAGTGGGGTCATAGTCAAAAACTTCTTTGATATAAACAAATTTGAATCCATCAGATGGGAGTGGAGATCAGATAGACACCGTCACGATATAAATTTTCAAAAGCTGACTTGGCAGTTGCTTTATTTGACATACTTTGTTGATATGCTTACCATGTAGTTTTCCTTTTTCTTCTTCTTCATATTTTCACCGTCAGCAAAAAGACAATGACGAAAACAATAGGAGCCTCAACTGACTCTTAAATTCACGTCAGCCATTTTGGCTCTTCCTTACGCCTCGCCAGCCGCAAAAGAAAGACAGTCACGAAGACCTATACTACTGCAACAAACTCTATTTATTAACATTCATTGTTCCATGCATAACCATTGTTATTTTAAAATAGTAAATACTAAATGGCTATTTAGTAAGTATTGTCGAGTTTGCTACAGATCTTCGATGTTTTGAAGCAGTCACTTTTGATAGCTTATTTCTGTTAAATTCATTGATGTAAAAAGGTTACCAGGTAGGGTAAGACATAGTATATTTTACTGGAATGTTTTTGCATCATATGGATGATATCTTATGCTAATTCTTTAAGATAAAAGAAACGACAGATTACATTGCGGTTAGGACAACAATTTACCCCTTGCGAATGCTTCTGATTAATGACTTTCCTGTGCACGTGCAGGAATACAAGAGTTCGCGCCAACACATTTCGAGCTGACCACGTGAATAACTTTAGAATATAAGAAAGTTTCACATGCGAGAACCAGCACTGCTCCAGGCCAGGAAGCACACGTTCACTCAATTCGCCATGTAGCGGACAAGAGAAAAATGGTCCATTTGGCCACCCACGTGACACGAAGTAGAATCTTTAGTAAATTCTGGCAGAAAACAGATGCCTTACAAGCTTGCATCTCACCCAACAAAACCGTTGAGCTTTTAAGTTGATATCAATGATATTATTATTTATTTTTAAGTTGATATCCAATGATATTATTATTTATTTTTAAGTTGATATCCAATGATATTATTATTTATTTTTAAGTTGATATCAATGATATTATTATTTATTGTTAAGTTGATATCCAATGATATTATTATTTATTAATTAAGTTGATATCAATGATATTATTATTTATTGTTAAGTTGATATCCAATGATATTATTATTTATTGTTAAGTTGGTATCAATGATATTATTATTTATTATTTAAGTTGATATCAATGATATTATTGTTATTGTTAAGTTGATATCCAATGATATTATTATTTATTGTTAAGTTGATATCCAATGATATTATTATTTATTGTTAAGTTTATTATCAATGATATTATTATTTATTGTTAAGTTGATATCAATGATATTATTATTTATTGTTAAGTTGATATCCAATGATATTATTATTTATTGTTAAGTTGATATCAATGATATTATTATTTATTGTTAAGTTGATATCAATGATATTATTATTTATTGTTAAGTTGATATCCAATGATATTATTATTTATTGTTAAGTTGATATCCAATGATATTATTATTTATTGTTAAGTTGATATCCAATGATATTATTTATTGTAAGTTGATATCCAATGATATTATTATTTATTGATGATTGATATCCAATGATATTATTATTTATTGTTAAGTTGATATCCAATGATATTATTATTTATTGTTAAGTTGATATCCAATGATATTATTATTTATTGTTAAGTTGATATCAAATGATATTATTATTTATTGTTAAGTTGATATCCAATGATATTATTATTTATTGTTAAGTTGATATCCAATGATATTATTATTATTATTAGTTGATATCAATGATATTATTATTTATTGTTTAAGTTGATATCCAATAGTCCTTATTATTATTTTATTGTTAAGTTGATATCAATGATATTATTATTTATTGTTAAGTTGATATCCAATGATATTATTATTTATTGTTAAGTTGATGTGTGATATTATTATTTATTGTTAAGTTGATATCCAATGATATTTATTATTTATTGTTAAGGTTGTTATCAATGATATTATTATTTATTGTTAAGTTGATATCCAATGATATTATTATTTATTATTAAGTTGATATCAATGATATTGTTATTTATTATTGGAATTGATATCCAATGATATTATTATTTATTGTTAAGTTGATATCCAATGATATTATTATTTATTGTTAAGTTGATATCCAATGATATTATTATTTATTGTTAAGTTGATATCCAATGATATTATTATTTATTGTTAAGTTGATATCCAATGATATTATTATTTATTGTTAAGTTGATATCCAATGATGTATTATTTATTATTAAGTTGTTATCAATGATATTATTATTTATTGTTAAAGTTGATATCCAATGATATTATTATTTATTGTTAAGTTGTTATCCAATGATATTATTATTTATTGTTAAGTTGATATCAATGATATTATTATTTATTGTTAAGTTGATATCCAATGATATTATTATTTATTGTTAAGTTGATATCCAATGATATTATTATTTATTGTTAAGTTGATATCCAATGATATTAATATTTATTAAGTTGATATCCAATGATATTATTATTTATTGTTAAGTTGATATCATTAGTATTATTATTTATTGTTAAGTTGATATCAATGATATTATTATTTATTGTTAGGTTGATATCAATGATATTATTATTTATTGTTAAGTTGATATCCAATGATATTATTATTTATTGTTAAGTTGATATCCAATGATATTATTGTTATTGTTAAGTTGATATCCAATGATATTATTATTTATTGTTAAGTTGATATCCAATGATATTATTATTTATTGTTAAGTTGATATCCAATGATATTATTATTTATTGTTAAGTTGATATCCAATGATATTATTATTTATTGTTAAGTTGATATCCAATGATATTATTATTTATTGTTAAGTTGTGTAATGATATTATTATTTATTGTTAAGTTGATATCCAATGATATTATTATTTATTGTTAAGTTGATATCCAATGATATTATTATTTATTGTTAAGTTGATAATAATGATATTATTATTTATTAAGTTGATAATATTATTATTATTATTTATTGTTAAAGTTGATATCAAATGATATTATTGTTATTGTTAAGTTGATATCAATGATATTATTATTTATTGTTAAGTTGATATCCAATGATATTATTATTTATTGTTAAGTTGATATCCAATGATATTATTATTTATTGTTAAGTTGATATCCAATGATATTATTATTTATTTATTTAAGTTGATATCAATGATATTATTATTTATTGTTAAGTTGATATCCAATGATATTATTATTTATTGTTAAGTTGATATCCAATGATATTATTATTTATTGTTAAGTTGATATCCAATGATATTATTATTTATTGTTAAGTTATTATCAATGATATTATTATTTATTATTAAGTTATTATCAATGATATTATTATTTATTGTTAAGTTGATATCCAATGATATTATTATTTATTGTTAAGTTGATATCCAATGATATTATTATTTATTGTTAAGTTGATATCCAATGATATTATTATTTATTGTTAAGTTGATATCCAATGATATTATTATTTATTATTAAGTTGATAATATTGATATTATTATTTATTGTTAAGTTGATATCCAATGATATTAATATTATTTATTGTTAAGTTGATATCCAATGATATTATTATTTATTGTTAAGTTGATATAATAAGTAATATTATTTATTATTAGTTGATATCCAATGATATTATTATTTATTGTTAAGTTGATATCCAATGATATTTATTGTTAAGTTGATATCCAATGATATTATTATTTATTGTTAAGTTGATATCCAATGATATTATTATTTATTGTTAAGTTGATATCCAATGATATTATTATTTATTGTTAAGTTGATATCAATGATATTATTATTTATTGTTAGTTGATATCCAATGATATTATTATTTATTGTTAAGTTGATATCCAATGATATTATTATTTATTAAGTTGATATCCAATGATATTATTATTTATTGTTAAGTTGATATTAATGATATTATTATTTATTATTTAAGTTGATATCCAATGATATTATTGTTATTGTTAAGTTGATATCCAATGATATTATTATTTATTGTTAAGTTGATATAATGATATTATTATTTATTGTTAAGTTGATATCAATGATATTATTATTTATTGTTAAGTTGATATCCAATAATTATTATTTATTGTTAAGAAGTTGATATCCGTGATGTCATTATTTATTGTTAAGTTGATATCCAATGATATTATTATTTATTGTTAAGTTGATATCCAATGATATTATTGTTATTGTTAAGTTGATATCAATGATATTATTATTTATTGTTAAGTTGATATCCAATGATATTATTATTTATTGTTAAGTTGATATCCAATGATATTATTATTTATTATTTAAAGTTGATATCCAATGATATTATTATTTATTAAGTTGATATCAATAAAAGTATTATTATTATTGTTAAGTTGATATCCAATGATATTATTATTTATTGTTAGTTGATATCAATGATATTATTATTATTGTTAAGTTGATATCAAGCGATATTATTATTTATTATTTAAGTTGATATCCAATGATATTATTATTTATTGTTAAGTTGATATCCAATGATATTATTATTTATTATTAAGTTGATATCCAATGATATTATTATTTATTGTTAAGTTGATATCCAATGATATTATTATTTATTGTTAAGTTGATATCCAATGATATTATTATTTATTGTTAAGTTGATATCCAATGATATTATTATTTATTGTTAAGTTGATATCCAATGATATTATTATTTATTAAGTTAATCCTCCAATGATATTATTATTTATTGTTAGATTGATATCAATGATATTATTATTATTATTAAAGTTGATATCCAATGATATTATTATTTATTGTTAAGTTGATATCCAATGATATTATTATTTATTGTTAAGTTGATATCCAATGATATTATTATTTATTGTTAAGTTGATATCCAATGATATTATTATTTATTGTTAAGTTGATATCCAATGATATTATTATTTATTGTTAAGTTGATATCCAATGATATTATTATTTATTGTTAAGTTGATATCAATGATATTATTATTTATTGTTAAGTTGATATCAATGATATTATTATTTATTGTTGATATCCAATGATATTATTATTTATTGTTGATATCCAATGATATTATTATTTATTGTTGATATCCAATGATATTATTATTTATTGTTGATATCCAATGATATTATTATTTATTGTTGATATCCAATGATATTATTATTTATTGTTAAGTTGATATCCAATGATATTATTATTTATTGTTGATATCCAATGATATTATTATTTATTGTTAAGTTGATATCAATGATATTATTATTTATTGTTATTATCAATGATATTATTATTATTGTTGATATCCAATGATATTATTATTTATTATTAAGTTGATATCCAATGATATTATTATTATTGTTAAGTTGATATCCAATGATATTATTATTTATTGTTAAGTTGATATCCAATGATATTATTATTTATTGTTAAGTTGATATCCAATGATATTATTATTTATTGTTAAGTTGATATCCAATGATATTATTATTTATTGTTAAGTTGATATCCAATGATATTATTATTTATTGTTAAGTTGATATCCAATGATATTATTATTTATTGTTAAGTTGATATCCAATGATATTATTAAACATTCTCAATGCGAATGGATAACACTGTCAATGTAAAAAAAAAAACAGCCACATTTCAATGAACACAAATGCAACCAAATGTAAATAATTCTACATTAACTTTCTCTATTTTTGATTCTTTCAGTCAACAACACTGACCTTTTTTAAAAACCTTATTTGGTATAATAAAATGTGTTACTGTTTATAAGAGTTTTGAACAATCAAGTTTTACCATGTCCCTTACATGCAAAAATATTTGTGGAGTAAATTATCACAGCCTTCGAAAATACCTTTAATATCAAATTCAAATTTTAATAAGTGATCACAATTCTGCAACATAGTAACATTTACTGCTATTCTCGTATGTATTGTTTAAATAATTCCTAAATGATTAGGTGTTTTTTTTTTTTTTTTTCAAATATTAATCCAAAAAAATTTACAGAGGAATGTTTTCGAAAGAAGCGCATGACTTAGCGAATTAATTTTTGTAAAAATTGATGTTAGAACAGGATTTAATAGCAAAAAAGACTCGAGCTTTACTAAGAGCTAAAAGAACAGGAAACTGTAGAGAGCCATCCTCCTGAAGGGCCACGACACACAAAAGTATAGACTGATATAGTTTGTTACATTTAAGTAAATTCATGAAGAGCGAAAAAATAATTTCGAAATATTAATAAACTTCACATACTTTGAACGCATACAAGGGAAATAGCATTTTTTTATAATGTAAGTTATCTCCTTACATTAAAATGCTTACGTTTATTAATCTACTTAAAAATATAATTTGATCATTAATCACAGTGTTTAATATTTTTTACTCATTCTGTTTAAATTGCATACTTATACAGATAAATTTTCATACTCCAAATATAGGCAATTTAATTGATTTTGTTGAAAATGTCCTGACAAAATTGATGCAAAGTTTTCTGTTAATTTGCTTAGTACTTGGAGAAAAATCAGCTTTACAAATTTTTGATTGGAAAATTTTTTAATCATTAAGTAAATCTTTTTATTTTTTATTTTATTTTTTTTGGTTAACAGTGATAGGAATTTAATTTATGAATTAGATAATGACATAAAAGCTAATAATGGAAATATTCATAGTTCTTTTTAGAAATTCTTATTTTTACTTTTAAGATGATTTTTATGAATAATATAAAAATTTATTTTCTGCTGGAGTCGATGATATTGTAATACATAGTAAATAAAGATAAAAATATTAATTCATAAAACGTTATAAAAGTGGAGTTATTTCCCTTTAGATATTTCGCCATCTGACATGTGGTATAAAAGAACACTGAACACTGAATTTAAAGAAACAAAAACAGAGCTGTTTTGGCTAACCATAAAGGCGGGTATAGGCTGTCAAAGTAGATAATTTCACCCTCTTCTTGTCTCACACTGTACCCACATTAAAACATTTTCATATCAGTAGTACTAAAACATGATTAGTTCAATTAAGCTTTCTGTTTTTGTATTTCTGGTTCCTTTTTTGTTTATTTATCCATACTTTTCTTCAGTTGGGAAATAAATCAGCTTGTTAAAACAAGCTGGATATATTTCACAACTGAATTAAAAAGTATGGATAAATAAAAAAATATCCTTTGATTATTTATAATTATTAAACTTCAACATTTTATCTTAAATTTATCTGAATCTGATTCTGTCATATTCAGCACTTCAAATCACCTTAGTATAGTGCAACGAGTCACTAAAAATGCAGGATTTTTAACATTTACCAAAAAAAATTATCAGTGTATAGTGCATACTCCCCCACCTTCACATATTTTTATAGAAAAAAAACTAATTGTAAAAACTGTATTTGTTATATATCCCATATCTTTGATTTGATTTCTGTTCCCACTTAATAACGACCATGTAGGGATAAGAAATTATGAATTAAAATCAACCTTGTTCACTTTTACAAAATTCACAATGAGATGTGAAATCTTGGTTTTTTCCTAAATAGAAAAGGATTGACTATGTGCTTAAAGAAAGTCAAAATCGGATTTCGTAAGTGGGTGTTAAACTGATTTTTGACCAATGGGAGCAATTTTGCAAGACTTGAGGACTTAGTGAGTCAGTGCAAAATCCTAACATTCAGAAATCCCACTGGACACCAGTTAGAGTTGGGAGCAGTGAGAGACAGCTAAAATGTATTGAAGGAACTTCAAATCAAAGGATCTAAGGTCAGGTCGCACCTTGTTTTCTTTCTCTTTCCTTCTACTTTGTCGATTCCTTTTACTTCTTCTCCATCCAAACACATTCCTACTGAACAAACACACACACAAGAATTATTTCTGCTTCGATGAGCTTATCTCCTTGGTGCCCCCTCCACATGAATTTACTCAAGATACTGGACTAGCGGTTAGGTCCCACCTTTAACAGTAAAACCAATCAAATGCAACTGCAACTTCTACTCTATCAGCTTCTAACTTTGCTCGCACTTCCCGCCTGTGAAATTTTCTTCCATATGCTTGCTTCCCTGACAGCTCCAATCTCCAAAGAATTTCAATGCAAAGTCAGTTGCCATCTCTGATCTCCTTGACTCAGAATTTCTCTACAAACCGATGTATCATGTTTGTCTTCCTTTCCACTCTACTCTCATTCAGACCTCTTTCCACCAGTGTTCTCATCCTTCTCTTATTCTCTGACACTACCATAACCAGTTCCTCATTCTCAGCACTTACCTCTTCTGTAATCCCCTGTGCACCAGTGGCAGTTCTACCTGACTTGGGTGATGATTAAAAAAGTCAGGATAGCTTTCAGTGAAATGATTATTTAAAAAAAAAAAAAAAAAGAGGGACACAAAGGCAATGAAATAATGTGTTTATTTAATTTTTGCTTAAAATCACTTCATTCACTTATTTAAATGCAACACAGATGAAACATTTCCCATATTCGTCAATGCCAGTCACTGTTCAAATTTGGAGACACATCGCCAAAAACTTGGGTATCATACTGTGATTAGTGCTCATTGGAATTCCAGGAAGCTATATCAATACAAACAATTGTACAAGTTTGTTTTTATTTTGAATGAAACAATTTACTCAGATTATTTGAGAATGGACTATCTGTGAAGCCTATTTTAATGAACCACTATCTTTATGGTATCAAGGAATTTTTTTTTTTTTAACATCTTAGTTTCTGCTGATATACGTCAAATAGGTTTTATCCTCCATTTGTCCTGTACATAGATTTGATCTTCTGCATTCTAGCAAGTCATTGTAAGTTTGATATAAGAAAAAGGTTCACTCTATTTTAAGGTTCAGTAGTGGATCTTCCGACTTATTAGAGAGAATCATTCTTTACTTATTTTTGTCAATAGGAGTAGATGAAACCCTACAGGTATAATCCTCCCTCTTCTCTTGTTCAGAGTAAAGGCTCATCTCTTGTTTCCTGTTTAAGAAGCAGTTCTCAGTTCTATTTTTAATTACAGGGATCTTAATATTGGCTTTTGCCTAATTGCTGGCAATGTAGTGCTGATGTTTGGGAACATCTCTTCTTTCTGAATGTACCAGAGCGGCTGTTTTTTTTATTGCTATTAGTAGTTAAGAGCCAAAGCATTTGTGTAGCGTCTCTAGAGATTGTTCTGATAAATAGTCACATAATATTGGAGTTCTTGCAGTGCCATGTTGTGCATGGATGAGGGAGTCCCACCTGCAAACACTTCTGGTAGCCAACATGATGATGCAGTCTATACCAGTTCCCATCCACAGCACGTCACATTTAGTGACCATCATATTCCCTACCTCCAAGTCCTTCCTTACCAAAACAAACCAAATCATGACAATTCACAACCAAAAGTATAAAATTAAACCAGTAGCTAAAACACTTAAACCTCTAGCATTTCTTTCTCTAGCATCCATGGTATATGTACCAACTTTTGCAGTGTGGAATCATTCCTCCATGAAAGATCCCCCCAGATATCCTAGCTGTGTGTGAAACCAATCTAACCTCACAATCCCCTACTCTTCTTTCTGATACCTGATTACCTTTTACCCTTAGGAAGGACTCCTAAGGGCCTAGAGTTCTTGTCTGTAAACATATGCCACTGGCTAGGGAACTCTCTCTTGAATGTCTTACATGTGTTTACATCTCTCTCATAAACTCGGTCAGCTCTCTCTCTCTCTGTGTGCTTGATAGTATTTCAGTTAATATATATGGCCACTTCCTGTCACCCCTTTGCTAATAGATTTGTAATTTAGGACTTGCTTGGCCTATCTATCAAGTGGCTGGAAAATTGTCACTGATCTTGTTGGCATCCATACACTGAGTTTCTCAGTCTCTTCTAGATCTCTGCTTTACTTCTATCTCTAACTCTTGCCAAGCAAGGCGTGTGCCTGCTCTCTTGGAAACTCTGATCATGCTGTGGCTATCTCTTTCCACTGCCTCCTCCTTCCAGGAATTTCCCACAAGCAGAATATCTTGCTATTACTAAAGAGCAAACTGTATGTGTTCTAGGATTTCTTGTGATGTCTCTTGGAACAAAATTTGCTCCTCTGAGAAAGTGACTCTGAGGTTCTCCTTGGGTGAAAGCCAAAGATTAATGTTTTCTCACAGACAGAAAATTCCATCTTAAACTTCATTCATCCTCTTGGTTTTTTCTCACTTGCTTGGCCACCATTGTCAACAGGAATCGCTTTACCAGAGCAAAACACATTGCACTATAAAGGCAACTCTTTAGTCTTTCTGCATAATGAATGCAAACATGTCCTAAATTATGCTAAGCTGTTGTTTGCTGATAGAATGAAGCAGTGTATAACATCCCACAATTTTGGTTCTACAGACGACTGGTGGCTCTGCGAAAGTAGCTTAACAGGCAAACCTCAAGCCAGCTTTTATTCCATCAATTTATACTCACATGGGCAGACAAGGCTGAGTGCTGAGTTTTCAAATCTTCGTCCAACTTTACACTTATATGAGACACCACACTAGACTTCATCTGAGGTTTAATTGCTATGTATATATAATCCCATCTCTGGTCTCTAATATAATTTCTAAGCTTGTCTCACATAAAGAAGCCAAGATGATGATATTCTTTCAACATTCATAGAAATGTGCCCCTGAACTCTTCTCTTCCAAACTTCTTCCTGTTTTCCTGCTTGTTGGGAAGTCCTCCTTTGAAGTTGGTCCTGGCAAGATGGCAAACTGTATCCGGCAGCAAGGCCCTGATTGAGAGGTTGTAGGAGCATGGAACCACTTCTTAATTGTTGTTTCCAGGTCCCTCACCCCGACCTGGAGTGGTAGCACCTGTTCACATCCCAGCTATGAGTAAATAGTTAACCCCCCCCCCCACAAACTGGGGGTCAAAACACTGAAAGTATAATATACATAAGATTACTTTCATGGAAAATACACATTTTTGAAAGAAAAAAAAATTGTCATAAAGGAAAAGAAAATTATTGCCAGCAATACATTTTTTAATAAAGAACTGGAAGACATCTTCAGTTTGATAAAAAATTTTTTTTATTTTAGAAATCTGACTAAAATCTGACTAAATCAACCTTCTAACTATAAACCAAACATTAAAAACACCTTAAAACCCACATCTTTTTTGGTATTAAATAACCCACAGAGGTTGATATGTAGTTAAACAGCAACTGTCAGTAGTTGCTGCTTTATAAAACTCTGGGCAGTTATCTGACTTCTCTAATTATTACTTGTTAGCCTCAACCTTTCTGGCAAAGGGTTAGAGGCTATTATCAAGACTGAAATGGTTCATTATCTATTATCCATAATCTACTCTCTGACAAACAATATGGCTTCTGCTTTGCCAGGTTCTAATAGTGTTCACTGAATGAATATATATATATATATATATATATATATATACATACACACACACTACTCGCTTTATAATATTAGGTTACCCATGTTAAAAAAAAAGTCTTTCATACTATTTTTTTTTAGTATTTATTGCCAAGTAAATAAGATGGTTCTTTTTTTACATTGCCCAGCCAACAGGTATCAAATACATTTATAAATTTTTAATGATTACATATATTGCAGTTTCATGATGAAGAAAATTTAGGCTATTTGGACTAGTTCATCTTTGCTTCCTTGCCTTGTAAAATTTTGCGAAGTAA